>BSCZ01002010.1:0-24068 GCA_027924225.1 Bjerkandera adusta | reverse complement strand
GGTAGCCGGACCTAGGCACCCTTTCCAGTAGCTTACCAGACAACGTTTCGGTTCAAACCCCGCACTATACAACAGTCAGTAAACCAAAAATTGAATATAATTGGCTGTCGCGCGGTATTTGTTTGGTTCCCTGGGAGCCAAACAAACCCCGATTAGGCTCTCTGAGTGCTGGCCAAGCAGCAGAGGCTGTTCCGCTTTGGGACAACCTCAGGCCATCACCAGGCTTCATTTGCACTTCAAATCACCCCTTCTGAGCTCTTCCCGTACTGCCCTACCTGCCCCGCTCGCCACGCGCCGACACGCGCCCTCCTTTCCAAAACGGGATACCTCCCGCCCACCACGCGCGATTTGCTCTGGGGGGACCAAATCATTGCTGTAAAATACCATAAAATTCATGCGCGCTTCAGGCATCAATGCGAACGCAATCTAGCAAGATCGAAGCGTGAATCGCCCTCCGTAAAATTCGCGCGAAGCGACAATTAAATTCCGGCTCCACTTCCACAGCCCCCAATACTGCTTGCACGGTATCCTCAACGCTAGAGACCCTAAACGGCACATACGGGAAGCTGAAACAATGCTCTGAGTGCATTGAATAGTGAAATCCTGCCATCCCGCCCTTTGTCCGCATTGGGAAAAATCCCGCCCCTCACCCGCCTCTTGCTCCAGCGCGGTCCGCTGGCCTTTTTAAAATACACGATATTTCACGCATGCTATTGCCATCCATTCACGTGTGCTAGCGTGCTTCTTGCTCTATCTTGTGCGCGTTTGAGCTTTGCAAATAAAGCAATATTATATTGATATGACAGTTTCTCTACCCTCTCCACAGCTCATTCAGCACTCGCGTAAGCACGCGTATACTGACATGTACTCGCAGTTACGCTCCGACGAGCTGGAAGACCCTAAATGTCAAGATACCGGTCAATAACAGAGTTCGCAAACCTGTACTAAATAATTTGTTTTAAATCGTGAGGATATTCCGGAGCGTATGAGCATTATTTCTACGATTTATGGAACCCATTGCGACCACTCCTGACGCATCAGAGCCCCAAACGAGCCAATGTCAGGCTGTGGGAAGCTCGGGAGTTTACCATATTAGGCTATTGATGGGAGACACTGCGGGCAACATTGCACGTTGTGAGCACGTCCCCCTCGATAGAACCACTGATGGCATGTATTTATAAACTCTACAGACATGTTTATCACTGGCTATGGCGTCAGAACCGGCATATTTTCCAGTTTAAACGCGATACAGCAGCAGGTCCCTCAAAACATACCCCCTGGCCCCAAGAACGAATTTTGTTCAGACCGGCAGCTCGTATTACACGCTGATGGCGGCCTCCAGCATGTGTAGGTACACATAATACACACTCAAAATAATTTTAGGATAGTTTGAACGGTTGTATCACCTGCTAGAGCTTGATATGTGCGAAACATCAGCTCACTGTACTTCACAAAACATAGACGGTGTATTATAACGTCACAGAGGCAAGGGAAATTTCTATAACGTTTACCATTGCATTCCTGGGACTACAGGGAGTCCGTACATATATAATATGTCTGGGTTTTGTTGATCCTGTGGTGAGGAAACCGGCCGCGTAGCTTTTCGCACTAGGAATTCGTCCTGGATTCTCGCTCTGAATGCGCTCGGGACGTTCGGCGTGTTCGAAATGTTTCGGAACGCAATTTTCCCGGGTTTTAGGCCTCAGAAGTGTGCCCCTTATCAACTCGATACCATTCCGACTTATCCGAATTCTCCCCGACAAATACTCACTGCCCTATGTCGAAATGCGCTCGTCGCCGAGGTCGCCGAGAGCGGGCGCCTCGTCCGCGACCGAATGCGGACGGCCCGCGACGACCTCAAACAAACGTTCTCTCGCTCTCCCCTTATCGCCCCCGCCCTCGGACCTCTCTCCAAACACCTCCAACGGCCTCCGCGCACCATATTCTCGGTCCCCTCGCCATTCAGACCGGCTCCCATCGCTTCAAACAACGTCGATTGGCCGTTCCGCGAGCTCATGGGCCGAGCTCGCGCAACCGTCCCCCTCACTCTCCCTATGTCGCTCCCGCCCCCGAATTGCTCTGCAAATGCGTCAATAGGGCCCCGCGCGCCCTTCGCTTGGTTTCCCCGCCCTCAGGTACGCTCCCAATACCCTGGGTGACCACTGACGTCCTGTGTTCTGCAGGCCCGCGCGACCCTCAACGAACGTCTTCCACTCGCTCCCCCTCTCAATCCCGCCCAAATATCTCGCTGGAAAGGCGTATAACACCATTTCCACACTCCAATAATCATTCCCCCGGCCCCCAAACATCGTTTCCGACACGACGCGAAGCCTGAACCCCCGCCCGTTCGCAAGTTTGCGGGCAGCGCGTCCCAACGTCCGCGGCAGGCTGCGTCCTTTGCGGGGGCTTGTGTACTGTGTCTAGGTGCGTTTTACGTCTCTCACGCGTCATATTACTTACCTGATTCTTGTGTTCTGTGCCCAGGTCAATCGCACAGACCGTCCGCGTAAAGCAACCGCTCCGCGTTGCTGGAACACTCGAAGATGTTCAGTATCCCTCGTGTGCTGGGGGATACTGCTCTGGATATACGGGAGGGTCTTGGGCAGAGCCGCAGGGCAACCGGAGGGGCGTGAGAGGTTACGGAAGTGGTGAGTCCACAAATTATCATATTTTCTGCTTCCTGTCCTTCACCGCCTCGCTCCTTGCCCCGGCTCTCTCTGCTGGGCGCAGAGCATCCTTTTCTCACCGTTTTGCACCCCAGAGACCCCTTTGGTGCACCGCCTATCAACGCGTCGCCGCGTTCCGCACGGTGAACTCTCACCCTCTACTACACGCGGCTGTCCCCTGCCCACAAGCACTTCTCTTGCTCCCCAAATGCTCGCATGTCCCTCATGGCCTTTCTTCTATGCTCAGCATCTCCAGAGCGGCCCCACCGCGTCCCATGTATATTAAAATCGATTTGTTTTTATTTTAATTTATTTGTTTTCTCGCTCCTCGTTCGCTTTCCACTAGAGATGTATATATAATGCAATCTAACTGTATATTTCCTATAACAACATACTTCAATCACCTAGTAAGAGCCACCGGACGCACCCCGCCGTAGCTGCTGCGCTATTCAAACATATGGCCGGATTTGGAAAATGAGTGTGCGCGTTCTCGGGAGTTGCCGCAGCGGTCACGAACCGGCCGAGAATAGAAGGCTGCAGCTGATCAATGGTATTATTGTATTGGATTTAATGTAGCCGGCTATACTGGGCTTGATGTAGGGTAACGGGAGGTGCCGGCAGTGCTCCAAGGTTGGTGCATCAACCTCGTGCTAAAGGAGTGAGCTGGATGGGCAACGTATAGCTGAGAATGGTGCATCAAGCCCCGTAGGCGTAACTGGAGTATGGTGTTTCAAACAGCCCCCATAGGGTGCAGAGGGGGATTTGCGTGGGTTCGGGATCGTCGTCGCCGTCGATGTCGTGATGAACGCTAATGAGCGCGTTCGCGCGGACGACCGCGACCTCGATCCCGCAATGGACTTAGCGAAAACGGGCGCGAGAGCGCCCGTCGCCCAGATCGTTACTGAGTAACAAATGAAGGTAACAAAATTGATAAGTAAATTTGTTACCGCTGATCGATGACCTCATATCCTCAATTCACGCGCGGGAAATCTGACTGACACGGCCAACGCCGGAAATGTGCTTTATTTCTACCGGAAACATGTGATTTCCCTCGGATTTCCCCGCGGGAAATTTGGGGTCGAAGTGCTGTGCATACAGTCATAAGTCAGGGTAGCTCAAAGCCCCAAACGGAGAGATGTCACCGAGCCTCAGCTACTTGAGGGCTCCCGCCGCTGCTGGAAATGGCCAACACGACCATACCGTTCGTGTGTACGCGTAGTCGTGGAGAGGTGTGTTCGCACCTCGAGACGCGTCATTGACGGGCCGGCCTCAGTCTGACTTGGTGAGGCACGCACACCTGCGCCTGGTCAGTTTACCATGGCACCTGAATCGGGGAAGCGGTGTCGTGAGAGCCTGAGGAGGTCCAAGCTAGGGTACGCATGTCGGCTCCACAGGGCGTTGGCGCGGAGAAAGGCGGGCGGTGGACGAGACGCATCGATCGCGACTGGGAAGCGGGCGCCGCGTGACATGGCGCGAGCGAGGTGTGAGCGATGCCTTTGTGGAGCGCGGTGCTGTCGGTGGTGGTAGCGGGAGCGCAATTGCGAGGTCGACGCGGAGAAAAGTAAGATGTTTGCCCGGCATTTAGATGTTTGATCGCCGGGAAGGGCCTGGATCCCCCACTCGGCGATAAGCGCGCTTTATGGCCGTCATGTCAAAGGCTGTTCGAACCGACTACAGTGATTTGACGTCATTTTACAGGGACAGTCGACTCGATAAGTAATTCACAGCTACGCCACGGCACTAAAGACAAGTTGTGTTTCGACGAGTGTCTCCCGTCCAGCTCTCCGCCGCCCATGATGTCCGCGTCATCCATAATTTGAACAGCCCTCAGCAACGCGCCGTCAAGCAAACTACGACAAGTCGAGGCCAGCGAAGAGGGAATACTGCCTGTGCGTGTGTCCTATGAAATATATATGTGCAATTTGTCGTGCCTCAGTCAGCGTACACTCAAGCATTCTTAGGTCTTTCGATCCACCGCAACGCCGCATACAGTCACTTGAGTCAGCGTGCCATCACGGACCTCCGAACTGTGGCCGTCCGAGACAGCCTTGGAAAACTCCCTTCGTGACCGTGCGCAGCTGTGACGATTCGAGAAATATTGCGTTGTCAAAGTTGTGATCACATGCGACGCACAATGTGAATTGCGCAAAATAAATTCTAACTGACCAAGTCAGCTCGTGCGCAGTCTCGGATCGAGGGCGACAACTGACCTGCATGATTGTGAGGGGTATCCTAATGGCGGGGTTGATTGAGTGTTGAATGGGGTGTCTAGCTAAACGAACCTCTACTTGATCTTGAACGAGTCGAGTTCAGACTACGCGCAGGCGGGCTAAGCAAAGCGAGAGCGATGGACCCAGTTCATCGATCGCTTGGGTGGAAACTCCACTGTCGGCGTCGATTTGCATGGTCGTTCCGCGGGTGGAGGATCACGGGCACTGCTATGAAGGTTCGTATTAATATTGCCAACCTCGATGAATGCATCGCCTTTGTGTCCGTGTGGAGTCACGACCGTCTGTTCGTGGGGTCTGCGGAGTGGTTGATCAACGTACACACGACGCAATGTGCCTAGCAAAAGAGGCTCTTAATTAGACCGCGTTAACTGGCAAAAGCTGAAGGCGTAACGATGTTAACAAGTCGGCACATCGCGAGACCAGGGAGTCGCGCACCTATACTCCATAACATCCCATCTTCTTCTTCAGGGAAGGGACCATTGCTATACACTATGCGACGCGTGGACGGAAACTCTTGGCGTTTACGTGGGTCAGATTGCGGGTGCGTAAGGTGCTGACTTCTTTGAATGGTCGGAGGATGTGCGGTAGACGGCGACGAGTCTCGTTCTCGTCTCTAGCTTTGCATGGTTATTCTTCGCATGTTTGCAAACCACGCACCCGCATAGTGTGTGGATGCACTCCAAGGAGCTGAGCGAGTATGCCTCTCTATGCTAAATTATTCGACTTGGTATGGAAGCAAAATTGAGATACGCACATCCGTCGCTCGGGTGCTGACCCTGGCGTAATTCACCATTTTGATTGGTCAGAGATCGTCTCTGAAATGCACCTGAATGACTACGGCACTGGCAAGACAGTAAAGAACAAACACACCTCGGGTCATGGGACAAATCTTGAGGCTCGCACTTCGCTCGCCATGTCCTGCCTGAACCCTACGAGAAGAACCCGTTGTGTAACGTCGCCTGGATGAAGATGTGCGGGAAGTCGAGGGAAGGTTGCTGCGTTGTTGCGGGGACTTGTAACCACAGGGTCGGTCGGCGATGGTAGGGGCGAGCCCACAAAGCGTCGCCAAGTCGAAGGCAAAAGAATCATGGCAGCGTTGACAGAAAGCAAGCATAGATCTGGGGGAGACGATGGAGCAAGGCCGTCGCTGGGCCATAGATCGAAGAGCATATTAGCAGAGGTCGCCGGACTCGCCGCGCTCCGTTTCGAGGACTGATGCTGGCCCCAGGGACGCGAACGTCCCTGGAATGAACGATTCTGGGGGCTAGAATGCGCGGCATGACGTCGCCCCAACGGCCACAGGGAGAAGGGCGACGGTGTTGGAGATGTTGTCGCGGGGGACTGTCGTGGCGGAAAGAGGAAGGATCACGCTCGCCGCCGGGACGCGTCGATCGATGCGCGCTCCCAGTCTGTCCTGCACCGCCGACGTCACCACCAACATCTCCTTGTTTTCCGCCCGCAGCTTTGCAGGGTGAGTCTTTGCAACTGTCCTAGCTTGTCAGTTCACCACCTCACCACCACCTGCCCCAACAGGCCCAGCTAGACCAGAGTATGTGAAGTCGCTCAGCGCGCCCAACGTCGAGCTTTCGAGCCCCTACGTCCCCGCTCGCCCACTGGCAAAGCGTCTGTGGTCAGCCTTCGGGGACTCCAGCACATCTGCATATGGCGACCGCCTGCAAACCGCTGGCATCACGATGACGCGTCTGCCTTCGCTGTACGCCACGCACGTTTGCAGCAGGCCCGACGGAAAATTCTACGCGCAGCGTCAACGAGAAACAGTGCTCAGCAGTATCGGATACGCCACCAGGGAGGCACAGCACCCTCCCTCCGCGCGAGGCCATATGTTTTATTTCTAGTAGAGAAGCTCGAGATATTCAGGCCCCAAGCTAAGCCGCATCGCGCATGTAGCGTCTATTACATGCCCAAAGCTACCATTAACCCGTGTTCATCACGCTACACGGTTCGCTATACCTCGAAGCTTCGCACGCTGTTGAGGGTCTCTATCGCTATGTGGGCCGTTGGCTTAGAGGCGATGGGCTCCGCTGAGATGGACAGTACGTACAATATTCACCTTAGGGTTGCTCATGCTCAGGTTATACATTGTTCAATTTGTGCACGTCGCCTATTCGCTAGCCCAAACGCGACTCGCTCTGTGCGAGACTCTAGCGTTCGTAACTATTCGACATCGTACATTTGTACGAGCGACGTCGCTACAAAGTCCAATAGATAGCTCTGTGATACACGTAACAAAATCTTCTGACAAACCATTCGAACACATGCGCAGACTGCGTTGTAATGTTAATTTTTGGCCATCGCCAACATTCCTTGCGCGCCGCCTCCGCCAGTTAGAACTCTGCCGCCCCCTGCTGCGCTCTCTTCCACCACCTTGCTTTCAGGCGCGTCTCGTTCCTCTGTTCGCTCGCCTCCGGTCGGCACGTCCACTCCGTTCACATCTGCCCCTCCACCCGCTTCTGCATCCTCTGCGTCCCCTGCGTCTCCGCAACTTGCATCCTGACCCATAATTCTTGATACTTCCTGCCCTGCATCTCCGAATTCCTGTGCATGTTTTGCAGTACTTGTCCTGCCTTGTCCGTTTTTTGAGTCCTACAGTGCAGTCAAGGGAGTAGGGAGAGTTGGTGGGGTGTAGTATGGGTTGTCACGTTCCTGAATGAAACGTAACATTTCGTCACTACGCTCTTCGGGAATGAAGTACCATAGAGCGTCCTTGAGGGTGGCGGGCATACTCCACCACCTTGTGAGTACACCACAGGCCAGGTTTTGGTCCTCCTCGAATATTTCTTTGGATGTGGGAGAATGGGCGTCACTGTACCAATAATCTCGGCGGTGGAGCTTTTTCCGCCACCCTCGCATCTCATGATATTTCTCAATCGCCTTTGCAACAGCTCGAGCGGTCTGATCATCACCCCGTATCCACAACATGAACACGATGCAGAGCTTGACATAGTCAAGTGGGGCATCATCGTCGCCGTCATCGTCGTCATTGCAGAACTGTTCGCATGCCGCGGTCAAATGTGACTGTATCCGTTTGCGATCTGTCCAGTTCGGTGAGCAAACTGTATGTGTGAATGGGCGCCACGAAGGACTTGCCCTGCGATGAAGTTGGCCGGTACACTTCCCAGAGTATTTCTCGCCTGTCTTCACTGACTCGGCACTGGGGGTGGAGGGCGGCAAAATGGACCAGAAGCATCCGGGTGCCAGATTCGGTGAGCAGCATCTGACGGCACAGCTTGACTGCATCGTTTCCCCTCCCGAACTTCCCGCCGTACTGTAGAATGATGTGGAGTGATTCGTGAGAGCCGAGGATCTCTGTTGGATCTCTGCAGGATCCTTCTGCGATGAGGTAGTCTCGAGTAGGAAGGGAAGAAGCGCATCCAGGAGATCCCGAAGGAGTACCTCTGAGGATGCCATGAACGACTCGGAGTCGTCCGATATGCGCATGTCTAGAAGATGGCGGAGAGAGGAAGGGAAGTAGAAGGCGTATAAGTTCAGAACTGTCTTATAGACATCCATGATGCACCAAAGGCATGGTGTTTTATCAATCTCAGGGTCAGGAGAGACATGCAGCGGTGTAGTCCCACCGTCGCGAGATAGGTACTTGTATGGTTGAACGCTACCGGAGCAAGAGTGGCCTGAGGCCCGACTAGGAACCACCGCGACTTCTTGGACTGTGCTTGAAGCATGGTGCGAGAGCTGGCGGTACGAGGACGAGTAGAGGATGGTGATTGCATTGAACAAACAATCAGAGTTGGCCCTATTTAATTGCAGCGGGCCAGGTCGATGTAGGAGCAGCGCATCCACGATAGCGTCCGTCAGAACAACCCAGGCATGGTTGGACAGAACCGCTAGGTCAGGAATGCATGTGAGGCGTTGCTCGCCGAGGTTCTGTCCAATCCGGTGTCCAATAATGCCCAAAATGAAGGAAACCATCTTGGCTGGAGTTAGTCCCGATTGTTGTCGGAGTGCGTCAAGCATGGGTAGGAGAAGACCATCGTCGGATGTGAGAGAATCGACAGACAGCAAAATGGTGGCGTCTTCCTCCTCACCCTTAACAACTTCATCCTCTTCTAGCAAAGCATTTTCCTTCGCGGTGTACTGTTGTTCCCTGACAGCCCGATTGAACCTCCGTCTAGCGTCTTCTTCAAGTCCAAACTCAGGTTCAGGACGGAGGTTCGAGTCGATTCCTTCGGATGTATTCCCATCTCCCTCGAGTGATGCATGCCTGATGTGTCGGCATGAAAGGTTCACGATGCGGCTCCAGTGCCGAGATATAGTACCCGCTGCCTCAAGTCCCCGTGCCCGTATAGCCTGGAGAGCTCCAAAAATAGTTCGGGGAAGTTCCCAGATCGAACCAGTAAGATTATAAAAAGGCGGTGCGACGTGGCGACGTGCAATTCTAAACGCCCTCTTCAGGAACGTCGTCTTGAAAGGACACCGCGGCGAGAAGAGAGGGGCGATGGTCATCACAAACAGCAGGAACGCCCAGGCACAGACGAGCGGAGCGGTCGTCCGACCAATGCTTTGGTGGACCGCGGAGGTGAAGAAACAAAGCCCGATGAAGAATAAACCGAGGGAGAGTTGGAGGAGGAGCGGGAGGAATGCGGCAATCTCGAAGACTTTCCAGTCCTCCATGGCGGGGTAGCGGTATTGTCGAGCACGGAGACGCTCTCGCGGCGCCGCATAGTCGATTGCGAGATACTCGCGAAGCCACTGCTTCACGAGGATGCCGAACGAGGCCGACGCGAGACTGAGGAGGAGGCTTGTAAACCACAAGACGTTGACGCGGATGGCCCAGACCGGCGGCTCGAAGGGAGGAAGTGGGGGGTAGGGATTGGTAGAATTCATGTAACCGGGTCCGGAGGTGAAGTTCTTCGCGACGAGCTGCTGCAGCAGGCCCACGATGACATCTTGAGTGTCCCGCTGCAGATGCGTGTACGATTCGATGACGAATGCGGTCAGCACCGCAGAATACAAACCAGCCTATGAAGGGGCGAATGGATGAGCAGACTTTGCGCATGATGATAATTTACGCACGAAGACCAGGAGGGTGTCAATGTCATCCCTGCAGTCGTCGACCTTGTTGATATCGGTAGTCCGGACGTGTTTGTGTAGCTCGCCCCAGCCGGATGCTGCAGCCTCTGAGGTCTGAGCGGGGTAAGTTTCGCACTGGGCGCACAGACGCGCAGGTATGTGGACGTACCATTTCGGGTCTCACCCGTCTATTGCGTATAATGTCGGCCATGATGCGCTGAGAACCTGTCTTCGGGTCCTGTAAATGGAGGCGACGTCTGCAACGTTGGCGTTGGCAGCGAGAGTGGTGGTAGAAGAGAGAGGAGAGGATATGTGGAAGGCGTACTAGCCTGTGAAGTTGAGGCAGGTCGATGTGACATGGAAAAGTCTCGACGTCCAGCAAGCGCCCCTGGTGATTAGGTTATCGGAAAACAGCGCGATGTTTCCCGACGGCGTCGAAGAAGATGCTCGAAAGCGAACGTTGCAGTAGCCAGAGCCTGGGGGCGGCACAAATACGGTGAAGACGATTGAATTGATGGATAAACGCGATAGAAGAATACAGAGGATCCGCATTGGCCACATGAAATGAGGGGCAAGACGACGGGATTGAATGGTCGTTTTTTCCGGGTTCAAGTCTTGACTTCGGATATTCCGACGTCTTGCGCTATTTTCGGCACCACACCCCGCGGCTCCGATTCCTGCCCATGATTGCGGCCTGAAAACGTCGAACAGGACGGGTTCGTAGCCAAAGCTTCGGCAACGGAAGAGCGCGCACGATAGCTTTGCCTCTCACCTGCGTTTTGGAGGAGAGGGCATTGTGCGAGTAGCAGATGCGCGCCAGTTTTGCGCAACCTCCTTTTGCACTGCGAGCATGCACTCGATAATCGCAGAGTGGACTGGGATTTCGTGGAGTTTGGCGGCCATTGGGGTCGGGTACCTGTGGGACACAGAGACTGCGTTCCGTAAAGGGTCCTTGATTTGCCCATTGTTTGGGAACTGCCACCGTCTGGGCCTAGTTATTGTCCTAGGCTCTCGGAACCATGATTAAATCACCGGTTTGTGCCAACAGCTACGTAGATAATCGTCAGCGGTTTGTGTAAATATACTTCAGTGATGTAGACGTACGCAGAGTATTGCTAGCTGCGCGCTGCGACAACCTTGTCGGCGGTTGGTGCGTGAACACGGCCTCATTTTACGCTGTGGCGTGCGCCTATCCGGCTATGCGTATCCAAAGAGTACGACGAGCAGTGTGCGGGGAAGTCCGAATGGTCACTGCTCCTGTGTTCTTCGACAGAGGTGACTTGTAACTGACGTCTTGCAAAAGCGTATAAGTTAGCATTGCTCAACAGACCTTGTATCTTGAAGCATGAAGCCACAATCTTATGCTTGAATGAGTGGCGGGGGCCAGGAGGAGGGTGCATGGGCGGTCTGGTAACTGTTGGGGGAGAAGCGAGAGCATGGACACGAGGCCAGTGTGCAGGGAAGACGAGGAGTCAAGAATGTCGAGGAAAGGGATGCACGAAGCGCGCGCTCGCGCCATAATAGAGACGTAGGGAACAACGTCGAGGACCCGCGCCATGCGCAGTGCTGGAAGAAGGGGCGTACGACTCTGAGTCGGATGCGTCGCGTGCTTTTCGAACGAGTGCATGAGATGATGACGAGTAGTACCATGGACGCGCCGCCGTTGGAGACCGCGAAGCAAACGTCCGGCCATGTGCTCCGGTGTCCAACGGTTTGATCGCCAGAGAGGGCCGCTCTCTCAACATTAGGCGCGCTCTACCGTGACCACTGGACGCCTTGCAGCGTCTTGACCACGCTGAGTACGTCCATTCCTTGGCTATAATCTAGGCTTTTGCTTCGACACCATGCTTTACACAGCCGGAGCATGAGACGTTCGATACCAGACCCGTGACAACACTTTGGAAGGGAGGAATTCCATTGGCAGTCAAGTCGTACAAAGCGTCCGAGTCGTGCTCTGCATGCGCGCTCAATGATGACTGGCTGGACCACAACCAGACGTCGACGGGAACCTTGCACGCTGAACGGCGTTGCTCGGATATGGTGCTTGAGCCTCGCCAATCCCCTGTTGTACTCGCCATGGACTTCGCATTCGTTGTCCTCGTTGACGGCGCGCTAGATTGGACGTAGAGTGAACTTCTGCGGCACCAGCGAAAAAGAAAGCGCGACTTCTCACGACTCTTGGTTTCGGTCGCTGGAAGTTCGATCCGAACCGACGTAGTCCGGCGGCTCCTCCGAGTCATCTGAGATTGGCTCGACGAGCTGGAGAGGAGCCTCATGAGTTGTTGAGAGAGAGCTTACTGCGAGATCCGTGCATGGACGTTCCGACGAGTACCATAATGGAAGGTGATTGTCGACGCCGACGTCTTCACTGAGACGGGAAGTTTGGGTGGCAGCGTTCGGTCGGCAGAAGCTACGCGACGTTGGGTGCGACGAGTAGATGGCTGGTCCCAAGACTCGCCTAGTCGCAAACACGAACGCGTAACGGCAACATCAGCGCATTGAATGCGCCGAATGGGTAAGCTGAACGAGACGGTGCTGTATCAGCCCGCAGATCGTGAAACCGACGGAAAATGCTGCGCACCTATGCTCCATCGCACCCCATATCCTGCAACCTCGTCGTGTTCGCGACGCGCAGAGGCGTGTTTCTGGTGATCGGATGCGTAGTCCCGACTGCGTTTGCAACAGGTCTCGCGGTCTCGCTATCAGCGGATGCCTGTCGTACGATGCGAGACTCTGCCGCTTCGATAACCGGGGCTAACTCTTGCCTCTAGCTCTGCACTGTCGCGGGGTGCCAATTGCTTGCCGTGAGCTACTGATGAGGGTGTTCCACCGGGGGTATTGAGAGGGCGGTGATAGCAGAGCCAACTCGCTAACGCGTCGACAACCAACGGACGAGGGACGGGCCCAATGCCAGGGAAGGGGCCTAGAAAGCCTAGAGAGAAACCACCGCACGGTCCTAGAGGAGCACCTTCAGAGACCTGGTAGTAGGTGCGCTATTGCGCATCCTCGATGTCGGGCTGAAGGGGCGCGCGCGGACCTTGTCGATTTGGCGAGAAGGAGCGTACTCGCGCGCATCATGCACGCCACCTCGGCGAGGGTCTGGAAGGAGGCAGCATGGAAGTTAGACCTGTACACGTTTCTGGGGGCGTTTGTCCGCAGGGTGGCGGCCCGAGGCTTCCTCGGCGGGCAGGCAGTGGTCCGCGGGCAATGAGCGCAAGACGCGGAGGAGGCGCGAGGAAGAGTAATCTGGCAATCACCGATTGTTGGTCGCCGATCGAGGGCCTAGATCGCGTGCAGCATTGGGTGGGCATTCATTCGGCATCGCATTGCGTATAAGCTCGTTAACTTGCAGTCACTTCAATTTCAAAGACGCTACTTGAAGCCTGGCCTCGACGTTCCGCTCTTTCGAACGAGCGCGTAAGACGCACGTCTGTCGTCCTCGAGCTCGACCTACGCGCATATGGTGACAGGCCAGCTGACAGTGTGGAATCAAAATCGAATGTGTCTCTCCAATTCACAGCATCGAGAGATTCGTCAGGCTCGTCACAACGCCGTTTCCAGTCGAAGGCCGGTCTGCGTATTCAAGTGTGGCGTGTCCCTCACTCCGAGGACGTTGGTGGAACAACGTGTTGAGGTTCGCCACCTGGAGTTCAGACGGTCCCTCACTTATTGGCTGCTAAGCTTCGAGGTATGGAGACTGGTTTGGCGTGCTTGCTCTGACATCGCTACGTCGACTGGGCGGAAATCGTGGTTGTTACATCGTTCATCGAGTCGGTACGAATACAAGCCGAATTTTCGCCTCAATGCACGTGCGCGTTCGAGCTGCAGAATTCGAATGTCCAGCCCAACGCAAGGTTTAGGCTATAGAGGACACCGCGGTAAGTCTGTGGAAGCTAGCATCGAGGAGAACGCACGAACCTATAGAACACCGTGAATCACTCTCCAACTGGCCGTGGAGGGGGATCGCTCGTGGGGTTCGGGAACATCGTGTCCGACTTGCGTCACTAACGCGAGGGCGACAGCACCATTGCTGTTTCGCTTCAGAATCGCAAACGTGGGGACATGCTGGCTGGACACGCCTTCCTTGTGCCAACTCTGGCCAGTAGGCCTCTCGTCCTGCTACGTCCTGCTACCTCGCCATGCGTACCGCCAACGCATACACTTCTGATCGCGAATCCTAGAATGATAGCGATCTCGATACTCACGTCACAAAAATGAAGGTGACGTTACGCACCTTTACTTCATCATGTCCGTTAGGACCTTTGTCGTCCCTTGCACACAATGTGGACGCGTCATTCATGATCGCTTTGGTATACACGGTCTCCTTGCTGTTCAAACAGCTGCTCCGGTAGCTTGTCGAAGGATTGACAGCCGTACAGCGTCCCCCCGGACTCCAAGTGCCGGTGATTGCTTGTGCGACAGTAATGTCTGAGCAATTCTGATTGGAAGAAACGATTCAGTGTTCCTGTCCTAGACCACACGAGGATAGCACGCACGTACCGGGTGAGCTTCGTCCATCAACTGAAAGGAACGTTCCTTGTGCTCGAGCGTGCCGAGTCCGACGGACAGAACATACTCTTCGAGTATACGCGCGACGACCTATGATTCGCGCCGGTTCGAGTGCGTCGACGTCCGTTGGCATTGCTTAGGCGACAGTTGTTGGGTTCGCGACGCCCTTCTCAAGACGCAAAAACGTGGTGATAATCGACCGTAGTTGAACGGGCCTTTAGGAATGAACTTCAGCGAACAGACGTCCTGTTTTGTTCGTACGGAGCCATGAGCTCCTAGACGTCCCGTTTCCGCTGCGAAGCCGGCTTCCTGCGATGTGCCGCAATCAGCAGCAGTATCTGCGCTTCGAGTGCATTGGATGGCGAAGGCTAAGAATGACGATGTTGTCAGTTCACATCTCTTGAACGAGGGACCAGTTCCCACCTCTGCGTTTCCAAATCCTATCCACTACCTGTCGAGTCTTTCTCGCTCCCAAACAGAGGGTGTAGACACGTGTTTCTTGCTGGGTGTGTAAGCTTGATCGCTCATACGAGATACTGAGATTGTCGAAGGACGTCTGCACGCCGACGCCTCGGACCACGCACTCGCGCGGTCTTCTGGCCCCGCGCCATCGTGGCGCGCGCCTAGGACACGCGTAACGCATGTTCTGAGTGTACGCGAGGAACCTCTGGACAGTGGGTAATGAGAAAGGTGTGATAGGAAGTCGCGAACAGCAACATACCTTCTTAGCAAGGGCCTCGAGATATCCTGGTAGCGGGGTCTGTATTTCGGTTTCGCGTTCAGCGCCGCGACGCCCTAGCCAATCGCGCCCAATTCTGCGCGACTGCACCGGAATATGAGCTGTACAAAGCGAGCAGCCAGCATAACCGATTCCAGCTCGCGAACGAGTCCGGGGGCGTAATGAATGATTTGCTCGCTCTTCAGCACGAGGGGCTTGGCAGACTGCTCACAGCCGGCGTGGAGCTCGGTACGTCGGGTGCCGGGAACTCCTCCGCGAAACGCGACTCTTAAAGTCAAACCCTGAGAGCTATACGATCAGTCGCTTAGGCTACCGCAACGAGATGACAACCATCACTCACCTCTGGGCTCCATCCCTCCTATAACCAAGCCTAACTGTCTCCGCAGGCACTGAACACGATCGAGAGGGTGCTCGAGTTTTCACCGTCGTTTAAAGGGACGAGTCGCGACTGCCTGGACGATACGGAAGAGCCGTGCCTATCTCGAGACACGTCTCCGATCATCTTCAAGATTTTCGACCGCTCTTGAGCACGTCATCTGCAACATAGTTACGGACTCGGATGTCTCAGAAAGAGAGGGGTGAACGAACCTTGGACATATCTGGGGGAACACGTCGCCGCTAGGAATGATCAACGCGATAACGTCATGCGTGTGCATGTTTGTCGTTTGAAGGTCGCTGCGTGTGTTCACACCCCACCCCGCACTGTGTTACTTGCAGCTCAAAGCGATCTGAGAAGCAGCCGCGTCGCTCAGTAAAGGGTCGTTGGGTGCAAACATAAGACAGAACGAACCTTCAGGTTCCGAGCGATGGGCTATAATAGGCCCTAGAGTTCGCTCCGGGCAATAGCGATCCGTACATGACGTTGACGAGACGATAGAGGAAGCGGAGGGGGCGGTGTACGTACACCCGCCTCGCGTTAATTGCCAACAGAACCTGGACGGGGTAGACGTTCCCTCGAGAAGATGTCCACTTAGGGATGTTGAGAGAGAAAGTACGTGTGCTCCACTAGGGCGGCGGGCGAGGAGCGGGTGCGTACGGCGTGAGCGAGGTGTCATGGATGCCGAGTGGGGCTGGCTTTGTGGAGCGCGGTGCTGCTGGTAGAGGGCGGTGGCGGGAGTGAAAGGTCGACGCGGAGTAAAGGAAAACGTGCGCCCGGCATTTAGATCTTTGATCGCCGGGGAGGGCCTAGATTGTCGGTCTTTCACTCGGCGGTTGCGCGAAGTTGTCCCGAGTGTAAGCAATGATTCCAAAAATGTTATCTGTTGTACAAAGAGTGCCGCCTGTGCAAATCGCCCGACCAAACACGAGGGTATCCTGACGAACGCCTCCCATCCAACCGTCCTCCGATCATGATGTCTTCGTCATCCAGAACGACCCCCAACGAGTAGCAGAGACATGTTGGCCTCCCAAGCGAGTCAAGACCACAGGAGATATCGTAGATGTCGTGCGTGCGTCCTCAGAAATCGGCGCAGTTCGTCATATCTCACGCGAATCAGCGCGTCGTCGTGTCCCTCTGAAACGGCCTGTGCTTCCCTGTACGAGGCGCCTTTGCGCCCCGTCTGCGGCCGGAAAGTCGAGAATGGTCGTGTTTCGATTATATCGGGTTTGACGATCGCGTGTTAAGTTATGTAAGAGAATACTAGCCAATCACGTTAGTCGGTGTAAAGGTCTATATCGAGGAAAAACAACGAACCTCCGTTACGAACCGCCCTGCGGACCGCGCGATTGGTGTATCTTTTCGGCGGTGTTTCAAACCCCAAGCCTGCTTGGCCTTGAACGAGTCGAGTTCGGACTACGGGCGGGCGGGCTGAGCAAAGCGAGAGTGATGGCACCCCCCGCTCGCCAACTACTTCGGTCCAGCGCCCGCTGTCGATCTGCATCGTCACGACGCGGCTCGCACACATATGGCTGGGAGGCTGACTGGGGAAGACGGTTGCTCGGTTTTGACATTAGGACATACACCACCACATACAATGCGTCCACGCGGATCTATGACGGTTTCGCTCATGGGGTTTAGGAAAAGTCGCTAGAGGTGCTGCTCAGTTGGTGCGCCCAGTGGAGGCATCCCTTGGTCAAAACGCATCAAGTGACGAGACCCGAGGTGCAATACTATTATGTGAGTCGACACGTCGCAAACCCAAGGGCACCTCCATCGCATCCTATTATTTATAGCTAGGACCTTGGCCGTACAAGGTCCGTAAACGGAAGCTCTTGGTCGTTTACGTGGGCTAGCTTGCGAATGCGTAAGGTGCTGAATTTCTGTGGTTGTGGGACGTGTGACGGACGGCGACTGGTCTCGTTCGCGCCTCTAGCGACGCGCTCCTGAACGTTGTGTATTGCCGAGCTCTACCCTAGGTTACTCGAGGTAGGAAGGAGGTTGAAGTGCGCACAAACGTGATTCTCGTGATCGCCCGGGCATACTTCGACGTTTTGGTCAGTCCAGAAAGTTTCTGGGAAACTTATCTGAGAATGACGACGATAATACAGTGAAAAACAGACGAACCTGGAGGTTAAGCGACAGATTCAGAGATGACCTCGTACTTCGCGTTCGACATGACACACTTACACCCCCGCGAGGGGAACCTGTTGCGTGAGGTATGGACGAATGTCCGCGGGAAGTGAATTGAGGGGAGGTTCCTGCGTAGTTGCGGAGACTTTACACCGTAGGCCCGCATTGGCGATGGTAGAGGCGAGTCCACAAACCATGAACAAGTCGGGCGCAATCG
Source organism: Bjerkandera adusta (assembly GCA_027924225.1). Lineage (NCBI taxonomy): Eukaryota > Fungi > Basidiomycota > Agaricomycetes > Polyporales > Phanerochaetaceae > Bjerkandera > Bjerkandera adusta. The sequence goes on along the minus strand of BSCZ01002010.1, from coordinate 6,148 downwards.
GCTCAAGGCCTCGTTGATGGGAATAGGTAAGGTGCAGATCCAGGGGGAGACGACGGAGGGAAGGCGTCACTGGGACGTGGAAGACCACTTGTCAGAGCTGGCTGGACTGCCGTTTGAGGGCTGAAGAGGCGCGGACAGACGTCCCGGCTGGGAACACCGCTCCACGGATACTGAGCGATACACGGCGTACGTGGCGCTGCTCCAACGGCCACAGGGAGAAAGGCGAGAGGGGTCGGAGATGTCGTGGTGGTGGAAAGAGGCAGAATCGCGCTCGCCGGCGGGACGTGTCGATCGACGCGCGCTTCAGGTCTGTTGTTGATCGGGGTCTAGACCTCCTCGACGTCACCAGCGACCTCTGCTTGTTTCCCGCCCCCCGACTCTGCAATGTGAGTCCAGCTCACGACCACCCGCGCCAGCAAGCAACAGCAATATCTACCGAGCATTGTGAGTCGCCCAGCGCTCCCGGTGTCAAGCCTTCGAACCCGGGCTCCTACGTCGCCGCTCGCCCACTGGCAGAACGTCCGTGGTTGGTCTCCGCGGACTGCGACCCATATGGATGTGGCGACCGCCTGCAATTACCGGCCGACTCCACGACGACGCGTCCACCTTCACCGGTTCACCACGCACGTTTGTACCAGGCCCGACTGAGGATCCCCTGCGCACCGCCAACGAGACACAGTACCCATCTGTGCAACACGTCACTCGTAAGCAACCGCACACTCTCTCCCATCGATTGAGGCTCCGCGTTCAGTTTGTAACCGTGAAACTCGAAGCATTTGGGTCTGGAGCCGACGCAAACCGCGCATATATGCGTATATTACATGTCCAATGCTACCAACCGGCGTTCTCCACGCTTCACGGCGCGCCATGCCTCCACGCTTACATGATACTGAGGGCCTTGATTGCTATGTGGGCGCTGGACCCGGGGACGATAGACAGATCTGAGATGCGCGGTACGTTTTCGCACTCGTGTACATCCATGCCCACCTTTCGCTCGTCAGGTTATACAGTGCTCGATTCGGGTGCGTTACCTACTCGCCGGATCCAACGCAGTTCGCGGGAATAGTATCGCGTTATGTGTACGAGAACATACCTTCCCTGACGTTACTCTACCTGGGACATTTGTACTACCGACGCCACTTCGAGGCATACTTATTGTGCTAGATTTACATGAGCTCGGGTGTATCGCACATGTCAGATTTACAACACATGTCTCCTGGTGTAGATTTGTGACATGAAGCAGAGCTATGTTGAAAAACGACATCTTACCTTGTGGTGTGGAAAATCGACACTTCACATGGGTTTCCCTTTTTGGGTGTGTGACTCATCACAGTGAAGCTGTCGCTTTTCCTGCTACCTTCATCATCTCGCCTCGTACTGCTAGATCTCAGTTCTCCTACACCTGCCAGTCCACAGTATGACCAACATGAAAAACAGCCTCAGTCAATGGGAGAAGATCCTGCAGTCTGGAAGTCGTGAGGATCTGCATAGGGCCCTCAAAGCTTTCAAAAAGCTTGTGAAGCCCAAGCGACAGGCTTATCCTCAAGGCCAGCCCCTTTCGACTTGCTATTGACATGATGCTAATGCTTTCACAGATTTTATTGCCCGTTTTGAGGCCCGTCTTCTCGAACTGGACCAATTGAGTGATGGGGATAAGGACACTGTCGATGAGGATGAAAGGAACTCGGATGAAGGGCCTAGAAAGAAGCCTCGCTGTATGTTTCAGTACTGCTCTCTTTGATCCTACATCTTATCGTCATTTCTTGAAAGTAAACCAAGATCAGCCATCTGGAGCCAGTAACCAGAGCCAGGCACCTTCCGAAGGGCAACAGGACGAGCAAGTTGTATGTGCAAATTCTCACACTGTGGAGGTTTTCCTCATTTTCTCACAGGACAATCCCCACGAGCACTCAGATACTGAGGCTGAATGGCTTGATCCAGCTCTTAAAGTGAGTACATTCCTTCTAAATGATGCCAGTTCTGTGAACAGCCCATGACCTGGCAATTATCATTGCGAGGGGCATGTCATCCGAATACCCACACAAGGGGGTGTGCCATTTGGACACCCTTGGGTGGGGTGTGCTACTCGGACACCCTCGGGTGGGGTGTGCTACTCGGACACCCTCGGGTGGGGTGTGCTACTCAGACACCCCAGGTGGAGTGTGCTACTCGGACACCCCAGGTGGAATGTGCCACCCGAACACCCTTGGGTGGGGTGTGCCATTTGGACACCTCAGGTGAGGTGTGCTACTCGGGCACCCTCAGATGGAATGTGCCACTTGGACACCTTCGCAAGGGGTGTGCCATTTGGACATCTCAGATGGGGTGTGCCATTCAGACATCCTATTGAGCAGTGTATAATTGCGACACTGTCATCAGCATGCTGCTCGGCAGCTCGTTCCTAGCACTCACCAGCAGTATGGCTGATGTTGATGTTTTAGATACCAGGCCCAAATCAAGTCCAGCAATTGCTGCAGGTTGTACCTGAGGCATCTCATTCTGGGCCCCCCATCAACGATCTCCCAGCTCGTTTTGAGTCCCCTGACTCTAGTAGTCCACCTCGTACTGAGCCTCGTGGCTCTACTCGGTCGGCTCCAGCCAGAGCTCCTGCAGATCGTAAGTCTATTGCCTTCTCAACTCTGAATACCCTACTCAAGTAAATTAGAAATTATCGCTTTGACAAGACTCCTGCCCTATGCAAAGCTACATCCCTGGGAGCAACAGGCTCGGAAGGTCGCCGAAATTCGGAAGGTGCATCGCAGAAAGTACAAGTGCTCAGCAGACGACATGGACGAGTTCGCAGCCTATCTCAAGGACTCCGAAAGTCTTGAAGCCACTGAAGACTATCAGGAAGTACTGTTGCTGATTCAACTCAGCAACAGTTTTGATATTACTGCAAAGGCGGTCTGTAAGCGTTTTGGTTTGGTTGCCGAAATCGCTTGGGTCAGCCCCGATGCTATGGAACTTCCTCTCTACGATGCGATCGAGTGCTGGCTCGAGCGCCACATGAAGATTGTAGTTTCCATAGGCGAACAAGGTATGGTCTCATTTCTTTAAAAAATGCTAGGCTGATAAATCTTAGATGGTACTGCTCCACCTCTTATGTTCATCGACTACACCGAGAATCCTCCCAAGAAGGTTGCTCTGACACGAACTATTTGCCTCGAGGCTCGGCAGAATTTGGACATGCATCCGAGTACAATAATGGCAGGCACCACGGTGGCCTTGCATGTTCTCGAGAACAGTGTAAGCTTTTGAGCACTTCAATACTTCTGTTAGGCTTATGTTTTTGCCTAGGCTGGTAAATCAAAATGCCTCACATGTCACAATTCCTCGCGTGGTCAATCGGCCCCGAAGAAAGGTGACAAGTTCAAAGGGGAAGGGTTTGGCTTTTTGGACTGTGGATGTCCCCAGAGCACTTCACTCCTCGAGCTATGGATGGCCAAAGTCGTAGCAAACCAGCACCAGGAACACACTCGTATCTCCGACAAGCCCAATGCGAAGGCGAAGAAACACTCCTCCGACTACGCTCTCAACCCTGCCATCTTGCAAGTGATTGAGGTGGCTATTCAGGAGCTCACTGGACTCAAATCTGACCCAAGTGAAAAGGTCTTCACACTGTTCCAGCCACGTCCAGATCGCATACGAGCAAGTATCAGTTATTTGTTGGATCAGATGGACACTATCTCAGGTATGTCAGATGATGTGGATGTCGGAGAGCATGAGGCCCTTCAGACTTGTGTAAAGGCATGGGACCAGTATCTTACTGCTCATATGACATCCTAATTTCCTTCCAACAATTGGTAGTATAATCTTGGGTTTCAACACTGTTATACACATTTACATGCATTTCAACATGCAGTGCAATTTATAATGTCATCACTGTTATAGCTCCCCGTCACCCTCCTGTCATGAACCCTGCCAACCTCGCTGAATGGCCCCCGTGGCGCCGCCGCGTGATAGGCCTTGCAGTGCATGATCATCATGAAGCTTCTATACCCGTCCTGACTCAGCCACAGGAGAGTTGCTGCGCTCACGAAGCCAAGCTGATGCGTCGGGGCATTCCTGTCCCTGAGTAGTCCATCATCTGTCATCTCGGGGCTCTCGAACCATATGTCTGGGTTCTTGTGCGCGAACTGGTGGCACCATCTGACCTGTCCAAGGATCCGGCGCGCTGGGGATTCTTCGTAGCTGAGCCCATCCTGATCGAGACTGCTCCGGATGGGTAGGAAGGTGCGTCGTGACAGCCTTTGTACCGGCTTCTGGATGCTAAGTGTTGTTCACCGCAACCCACTCGCCGGTATCACCCAACGTCTGTGATTGCTCTCTGACAGCGTCGACATTGTCGCGTCCACTATCTACCAGCTGCGCAATTGTCTTGACCCTGTTTTACGCCATCTCGAGCATGTTGGCGTATCAGTAGACAGTGCTGTGAGGTCTTCCAGAGTATATCAAGTGGACACAGGGGGCGTACAGTGCGGTACATATAGTGTGCCCAGGAATGCGGTAGCCTAGCCATCTGTAGCTGTAGCCTGTATGGTATGGATTGTTGCGTCGCGAAAGGAAATCCCTTCTGCCGTCTCACTGCTGAGACTCTTGTGGTACTGTTGTATATATTCCTATACGTGCCAGTTGCCGCTTCCTACGTGCCCCCATCGTCGCTGTGCACACATTCCAGCAGCGACCGTGCGTGTCCCCCTGTCATTAATGAGTGTCCCCCTGTCATTTGTGAGTGTCCTCCTATCATTCTGTGTTCATCTACCGATATTGAGACCGTTCGTGTGTTGCGCCAGTGGGTACCTCACAACGGGTCGATAACGTTGAATGCATGTCACTTGGCTGTTTCTGTGCTTAGCGCTGCCCAGGGCGCATTAACTAAAATCCCTTGAGGAGTCTTGGCGAGTTCATGAAGTTGAGCTAGTGTGTATCCCAGGTGTTTGGAAAGGGAGGAGTAAAAAGACTGTACGTTGATGCGCCCTGAGCAGTGCCAAGCTCAGAAAAGGCCGAACGACACGCATCCTAAAATGACCGTCCGCGCTACCGCCCGTTTTACCACTGCCACACTGACACCACTCATTGCGAGACCAACGCGATTGTCTAAAAAGACATCACGACCCTGAACGAACACACCGCAATCGGACACAGCCCGCAATTCTGCAAACCACTCAAACACATTACACGTCGCACCGCGCCCTCAACCACGCTGTAGCGCGTTCGCGATTCGCCTGTCAACTTAGGAGGTGGCGCATAGAGGATGGCGAGGTCAGTTTTAGAGGGTTTTCTAGGACGTTTTTTTGGGTTTCATGGCACGCGGTACGAGGCCTCCACCCCTTTACTATTCCTCATTTGTCTTGGCCAGCATTGCTGGATCGCCCGTAAAATCTGTATATAAACTCATGTAAAAAGCTCTGCAAGGAACAAGCAACACTTCTCCCCCTCCTACTGCGATCCACGATCGGCCGCAAACTGCGTCTGCGACTTGCGAAACCCGCGCGGAAATCCCCTTTGCGGAATTTCGACTTTTCCCCTGAGTCTCCCTTTCCCTTGCGTTTCCCCACCTGCGCCGCTGGAGTAGCGGACGGCACTGACTCATATCATTGTTTATTGTCCTACTTGACTCTAGAGACAAAGTCCGCAGTACTGTTTTTGAGCTCGCCGTGATCGGCGCGTCCACGAACTCTTAGCGCCCCGGCAACCCTCAGAGCAACGTTGTGTGGACGGCCCAATTCCCCCACCCATCTACCTCAAACACAATGCGTCACGCATTAGTGTTTGTTTCCGGCCAGCCGCGCGCAAGCGCCTCAACGTGTGCTTTATGCTGCTCGGGAGGAGCTGTGTGTCCTTGATAAAGCAGGGCTGGGTGCATTGCTGATGAATCATACAAAATCATATGACATAAAATATAGCAGATACAGCATATAGATCATAGAACATAGGGAATACAGCATATAGATCATAGGGCATAACAGAGCAGTATAATGGCTGGTCAAAACACAAGGTAAAACATCAAAGAGAGGCATGATAAAGAAGAGATGTTCAAATGTCAGTAGAGTCCTCGTGGCTTTCATTCCGAAACGGAACGAACGAAGTGAGTGAAGAGCGGTACAATTGGGATCGCTGCATTTAGGGCGCTTGTAACGACACGAAA
>BSCZ01001969.1:0-43816 GCA_027924225.1 Bjerkandera adusta | reverse complement strand
ATGGGCACTGTGGGCGTTCTCTCTGATCACGGATGAGCGTTCGTGCGAAAAACTTTGGGCGCTACCGGTCACAATCGTGACACTCCTTGTACATCGAACCTTCACGGTGTCCAGCCATGACCTACGATCGCCACGGGTCAGGAAACCAATTGTATCACAACTTCGTAATGGACGCACCATCTGTTGGTCCTTGAGCTGCTTGGCGATGTCGCGGGGACCGCTTCCAGAAACCTCGATCCACGTCTTGGAGAAGATGGCACAAGCGGTGGTGATGAACGCGATGTACACAAACGTGTGGATCGGGTCAAGAAGAACCTCCTTCATGTTATGTGGTGGCGACATGTAGTATGCGATACCAGAAACGGCCTGCAGCTGGGGCGAGTCCCCCATGGGCTGCGACAAGACGCGTCAGGTCGCGTAAAGAGGCAAAAACAATACCACACACCTCCCATGCACCCAGGAGACGGACCAAGAAGTTGCTGGGGAAACGCGACGCGAGCATCTGCGAGACGATGAAGACGTTCGACGTAAGGGCAGACTGCAGCATGATGGGCATGTTGGATGTGTAGAACAGCTTGACGGGATACGATCCACGCTGACCACGGAAGCGGTTGCTCTTGACAGGAATTTCGATGCGGAAGCCCTGCAGGTAGATGACGACGGCGAGTCTTGATAGCATCACATCATTGCACAGTGATCATGTTACCTCTGATATGATTTTGAATGAGTTTAAAGAATATAATTTGAATACAATTGCTGATACAATCCAGGATATGGTTGTACAAATGGAATAGTGTTATAATAATGTCTAGCACAAAACCACATAATTACATGATTACAATGGCTTGGGTATTGTAAGAATTCTTTTGGTACTACCTACAATGTATATATACTGTGAAGGAAAGTCTGCAGCATAGGGTATCAAATCTTTGCAATAGGCAAAAATAGCCAAATGTATGTCCAGCACTTTGGAACTGATTGTACTGCTTTCAAATTTAAGCTCAACTTGTTTAAGTGATCTAAACAATGCAGTGGCTTTGAGGAATCGATACCAGTCATATGTAGACAGATTGTCAATGTTCAAAGTAGATGCAGAAATTTCCAATTTTTGTGGAACACAGATTTTCAGATTTTCAGAAACATCTTCCAGATTGCAAGTGATTAAAGGTGATTTGTTCATTATGATATCATTGGATGGAAGTAAAATCTGTTGAATAGCAATTGCTGGCAATAGTTCAGAGTAAATTATATAGAGTGATGGAAATACTTACATGCAGATTTGTAGGAAGATTTTATACGTTTGCTCAATATTACACACCATTTTGAGTCAAATTGTGAACATAGAGCAGGATCTCTCAAGGCCTCTACAATTTCAAGCAAATGTAATATGTGCTCTGGTGCTGTATGTCTCCTCACAAATTTTCCTTGGTGTGTTTTCTTCAAAGACAGAGATGATGAATCCAGAAAAGATGATCCTGCAAAAATGAACCATGGCAAAATACCTAATGTGCCATGTGAATCATTGCATAATTGATGAATGAAGAGTGACCTGATAAATGGTGGTAAGGGTCTCACAGTGGTATATGCAGAAGAGGCCCATGTGATATTTTTGACTTTCAAACTCAACAAGATCTGAAACTCTGACAATAGTTTGAAAAAGTCCTGAGCTGACTCAAAATGCATATTCTCAAGCTTCAATGTTTGGATAGTTTTAGTTAACCATGTGAAACGATGAGGTTGGTAGTACCAAATTGTATCAAATGAATGAGCCCATTGCTGCAAGTTGGGACCATAATTTTGTAAGTGCAATTCAATGTGAACATCCTTCATCTCTGTATTCAAGCTGATGGCCTTTAGGGGCAGATGAATCCAGGGTGCTTCACTGTTATCAAATATGATGATAAGATGTTTCATCAAAGATGCAGCTGAAGGGAAAGCTGTTGATGAACAGCTGAGCAAGGACAACATTCTGTCCACATCAGACCAACTCTTGACATATAGAGTGCGAAATAGAGCCTTTCTAATCTTCATGGCCCAATATTTGCAAGTAAGAGCACATGCACCAATATAATGATTTCGTTCAGCCACACTGCCAAAATCAGAGTCAAAGGCACAGCTGTACACATATCTGAGTATGAGGTCCAGAAGTTCCTCTGGAAGGTCGGCACCAGTGGCCCATCTTGAAGCTTGCTGTGACAGGTTTACAAAACATTAGCAAAACATTTGGCAGCAATCAATCACTTACAGTGCCACTCTGTTTATCAGACAGCAACCCAACAGACTTACTTGGGCCACTAGGTTCATTATCCTACAGAAGATCAGTTTAGCGCTTGGGGGATCACACGGCGAGCTCACCGCGGCGAGCAATTCTAGCTTCGACGATAACATAGCAGCATGCAAAGCACTGACTTCCACAAGGGATCCGTGCTCCGGAGTTCGAACAGCCTGAAACAAATGTCAATAGTCTGTGCAGCGTAGGGTAGGCGCACCAAGGTGCTTGAAAGGAACGGCACAGTACCTCACAGTCATTGTAGACCGACGGCGTGCCTGCGAGGGGTACGGGGGAAACACCGATTGCCATGTCCTCGCCATCGGTACGGTCTCTCGGTATCACCTAGACGGAGGAAGCATCAGTAAAGTGTCACTTGGGGGGCAGCGAGAGACGACCCGCAGGAGAACCAGCACATACTGGTAGATCCGGCATTGCTCGCGACACCGCGGAATTTGAATCAGTAGCGTGCGACGACAAACCCTAGCGGCGTCATGAGCATCGGCAATGTTCGATGGATCATCGAGAGGGGCGGTAGCTCACGGACGACATTCGCGACAGCGGTACGAGGGCGAGGAGAGGTGATGGACTGGTGGTGCGAGTCAAAGCTTGCAAAACTCCCCCATCGATGGCCCAGCCATGAATCAGCAACCACGTGTGCGTCGTTCCCACCGCTCAAAGAGCCGAGTGAGCGTCGCGCCGAGGAACCGCAGAGGAAACGCCTGAGAGCTCGAGAGCTCAACGACGGCGACGCGAGTGCAAAGAGCGGAAAGCTGCGGCAGCCCGCCGTCGTGGCGTTGATGCTCGTAGCTCCGACGGGTGTGCGCCGGAAACCCGGTCGGCGGGGGTGGTGCTGCACGAGCGTCCTGGGTTTTGGTCGCTTTCCTAGAGCCGGGGTTGATGTCTGTTTGTAACGAGACGGCGGTGAGACACCGTTGGACGATGAGAGTTCTCCGTGGAGGCAATGTACGCGGGGGGTGCATTGGCTCGAGAGGCCCGAACTGCGTGTACCATGTCGTTGACCCATTGTGTGTAGGGAATGGGCCGACATAAGCATTCGGAACGCTGTAACGTACGTAGTACTGTGAATTATTTGGCTCTAGAGCGAGGAGATGCCACGCACCTCTATATCGCTCAGCCTATGTCGCAATTAACTGCCAGCTGCAGTTCAAGCGCCATCCGAGGCCAGTCCTCGAGTTTCCGAGGGCAATCCTGCTCGTCCCGGTAGAGTCGTCTTGGAGGCGCGTGCGTTGACGGAGAAACGCTTGGCGGTTAGGTAGAGACGGTGTGACTCCCAGGTGGGGGGCAGAGAGGCCGATGGTCGAGAGAATGGTGAGCGGAGGAGACAAGCGTGCAGAGCGACCGGACGTGATCGGCGGACGATCGATGACACCAAGTGCTGACGCGACATGCCTATTTGCGCGCTCGCGCTACTACCTCCTCCCCCCAACCATCGTTTTCCGTCGCTCTTTGCCTCTCTCACAGTGCTTCAAAATCGAAACTGCATGTCTTCTGCCACGAACAACGGCTGCGACGTCGGCCTACCTCCTAGTAGAAGGGCTGCGGTCCGGCCGAGAAGCACTCATCGCAGGGGTTACGGGAGGGCGTAGGTTGTTGTGTCCACCGAGGGACTTCGAGGACGGTGAATATTGTACGTCTATATACATGTGTTTCGACCGCTTGTCTCTAACGAATATTCAGGAAGTTGCTTGGGCGTACAGCCGAAGTCGCACCGACGCAACACCATAGGATTGTGGATTGGACGAATCTCTCGGCTGGCAGAGATTATGACGATGGCTATCGCTCGCAGTCAGTAGAATGGCTGGCTAGGTCACTCACGGGAGCTCGGTGCGTCCTCTTCCTTCCTATGCATAATCTTGTCGCTCAAACAGCATCAGGAGCATGCATAATGTCGCCCGGCGCTCTCTGCACCATGCGTTTGACTTGGCCCGCCATCTCAATCGTCGGGAGAACACCTCAAGTTGATCTCAACCTCAACTGTCTACCGTCACGCGCTACAACCCGTGTCCCGACTCATCGACTCACTGCCAACCGCCTAATCTCTTCCAGCCAGTCGTTTCCGACCATGTTTCACCCTGGCTCCACAGCCTCTCGAACGCGGAGGCTAAGCGTACCTCTAGTTATTCCAAGTTTACCCTCGAACCCTCGTCCTGCTTAGCATCCACCACAGAGCAAGGTTCTCGTCGCCCACCGCCTCTTCCGATTACCCTTCCAAGACGACCCAACTTCTCCTCTTGCTCCGCCCGACCACGCCCAGCACCTTCCTCCAGCGCCAGCGCCACACAAACGTTCCGCATGGTCAACGCGGCCCCGCACCAATGTACCAGATACGCGACTGTGGTACGGCACTGCGCTGTTCGCGCCCGACAATTGGGCAGATGTCCGGGTAGTTTACGCCGTTCTGTGCCCAGTCGCAGGATAGACTGTCCAACATCTCGCTAGGTGAGTATTTTGCCGTCCTCGTACACGCGATGACTATACTAACTTCGCAGATGCAGACTCACATAGGGCATGCGACCGTGGCAGTCTGTTCCGTTGCTGGGCGAGCACGAGATCGCTAAGGACGCGCGTGGGATGGATGCCTGGGACGATGCGAAAATGCTTCAAACAAATCCTCTACGTCCGCCTTCAGAACTGCTTTCTGGTTGCAGAAAATTCGGGTCTGCGGTGTTCCCCGCTTCCCGTGCGTTTCCGCCGTTAACTTCTTCTCAAAATTCTAATCGAGCGCGTGCAGATGCCAACGAGGCAACGCTCTGCGAAGGCGAGGAGCCTGGCAGCAGCAGTAGTCTCCACGACGCCCGTGAGCAAAGCACGACCAGCCGATAGTAGATGACGGTGCGCTGACACGTGTCTGTTTGTGCATCCCGCGGCGGACTTCTTGCCCCTCTCAACACCAGTCCTCGCCGCATCGCAGATACACTCAAGATGTTGCATCTCGAGAAACGGGTGCTGCGTCCACGCTAACCCGAGCACGCCTTGCCCTTGGTCGAAATCTCTCCGCCATCGTCTTCGACACTCATGGGCCGTTCCAGAGGGCAAAGAACACGTTCGTGCAGAAATCCGTTGAGGTGCGTTTCCATCTGGCTGGTTTACTGCTTGTTGTCCATTTGCTGACCTTCACCCAGTCCTCCTAACACGATCATTGCTTCCCAGGCCAAGCTACGCGTTGTCGAGGCCCGACTTCGCAAAGGCAGATGCGCGCTGAGCGGACATGTCGGGCGATGGTAGCTGCCTGCTCTATCGCTGAGCAAGCACGAGGCTCCCTGTCAGTCCCGAGAACATTTTTAGGACACCTCGAACCGTGTGGAATCACACGTCGGCAGAACCGCTCTCGGTCCTCGAGGATGTTGAATGTGCGGCATTGCCCTCTCCCCCTGTGCGTTCTCATCGTTCTTCTTGTCCCCAATATCCTTACCGAGCGTGTACAGAGGCCAGCGTCATCGTTCTCCTTGTCCCCAAAATGCTAACCGAGTGTGTACAGAGGCCAGCGACGCAAGGGGTCGCGAAGACGAGCGACTTGGCGGCAGTAGCAGCCTCGATGTCATTCATTGGAAAAGCGCGTAGATGACGATGCGACGGCTCTGTCCACGCACGCCCCATTGGACCTTCGCCCCTCGCCTCCATCGCATCTTCAAGCTCCCCTCACCCCGCGCTCTCATGAAACGCGTCCGCTTCGACCCCAGCGCGCCAAGCCCTTGATCAAAACATGCTCCCCGCCGCCATCTTTGGCTCTTATTCGCTGGCTTGGCTGTTTCATGGGAGGATAAGAACGGGTACGCGTCGCCCGTCTGCGCACGCAACCAGAGGAACGGTAGTAGTGGTACGTGACCGTCTACCTGATTTGCTGCCCGTTGCTGATGTCGTTCTGGTGCATTGGTGCCCATTCACGCATCTGCACCCAGGCTCCTTTGGTCAGTCGCCGCTACACCAGCTAAGCTACACGCTATGAGCACCGAGTCGCTTTACCTCAAGAATTCGTCATACAGCAAATCTCTACGGCATGCGCGTCCCATACGAGGTCGCCCCCCACCCTCGCGTCATATCGCGATTGGCCACAAACGACGGGGTAGCACTAGTACTCGGAAGAAATCACCTGGGCGACGTGAAATCGCGTTCGATAGACACCGTATCTGACCGCCGCAGACCTCATATCAACGCCGTCAACTCTACAATCGTACAGTGTCGTTGTCGTTTCTGTATCCGGGACTCGACGCGTCGGAGAAGCGGGCGTGCAAGAATAAAGACGACGTTGAGTGATCTTCCCTCGAAAAGCACGTCCTCTTCGCTACCTTGCAAAATTCATTCCTGCGTCTCAAAGGACGACACCGCACCGCCTTTCTCGCCCAAGCACAACGCAGAACCATTGCCAATCGGTGGATTGTGCTCTCAAGAAACGCGTCCGCTTTGACCTCAACACGCCGAGTCCTCGATCGAATTAATATTCTCTCCACCGCCGTCTTCGAATTTCATTGGCTCACCTGGACGCCAAGGACAAGTGCGCGTCGCGCAAACAAACCAGACGAACAGAAGTCGAGGTACGTCACCATCTACCTGATTCGCTTCCCGGTTGCTAATGTTGTCCTAGTGCTCTCACGCCACCAGGCTTCCTGGTGGAATCACTGCTGCCCAAGCCAAACCAAGCGACAGGCACGACTGTGTACACCTCACGCACTCGTCAATGCGGCCGCCCTCCAAGGTTGCCTCCTTGGCCCGCGAATTGACCGCCAACGACGCCAACAAATGGGCAAGCACGGGTAAGTACCTGGAGGAGAAGTGAAAAAAAAGTGTACAAACTGGTTCTGCGTAATCCCAGCATTGTGCGAGACGACATTCTCCATAGGCCGGTTCCAGAGGGCGCAGAAAATGAGATTAGGTGCGTTCTCGGCTGCTTGGTTCACTGATGTTGGTCTAGTGCTTTGGTTCCTATTCACGCATCTGAATCTAGGCTCCCTGGGACGATGACCGCTGTGAGCACCGAGCTCGCTTTACCTGAAGAAGGCAGGTCTCTACGGCATGCGCGTCCCATCTGAGGTCGCGTCCCACCTTTACCTCAATTCAGCGGATACAATGCAAGCTAGTACCCGGAAGGAATCACCCCGGCTCGACGTGAAAAATGTGTTCGGTAGACGCAGTATCTGACCGCCTCAATCCTTACATCAACGTCGTCAACTCTACAATCGTACTGTGTCCAGGACTCGGACCGTCAGAGAAGCAGGCGTGCAAGCAAAAGACGTCTTTAACTCCTTTTTCCAGTCCACCGACCAATCGACCTGGCGTCTCAAATCCCTCGCCGAAGCGCAACGCAGAACCATTGCCAATCGGCGGGGCGAAGTCGGTTTATTGCTACGCTTTACTATACAGGATGTACATACAACATACCAATACATCATATTTATGCCTCCTTATTATCCGTCCTCGGTCCGTCGTTCATGCGCCGCACCGACTCCTCGTAGCCGGCCTTCATAACCACCCTTGCGATATTGTACTGTGCGGATTCAGCGACAGAGAAGCAAATGCGACGGACTCACGCGGATGTCTTTCGGTGTATCGCTGTATGGACGTTTCGTCTTCTTTGGCCTCTCTTTGGAAGGCGTAGCGAGTGGATACCTCCGATGGGGATGAGACGTGATTGTCAAACCGGGGGTTAGACGTGAAGCGGAGTGAGAGAGAGTGTTTGGGCGTCGTCGCGCGGGAACGCGATGCGGAAGGGGCTTGGTGGGTGCGTCGAGGACGTGTCCGCATATAGCTCCAGAAAGCCGGCGAAGAGCCAGCCGCGGAATGCGAAGGTCGGGACGTAGGGCAGGACGAAAGGGATTCGACGCACGGCGAAGTGGACTTGTGAGGGGGGGGTTGGAGGTGAGGGCGTATTGCAAGGAGGATGGGGCTGGGGCGGGCGGTGATCCGCACGATCATGGTAAAGCGATCTCGGAGTAGTTTGCACGAACGGAGGGCAATGCGGATTCGCGTCGTGTTTGAAGACGGGGGCGTGACCCGCCCTGAGAATCGTGTACGCGTCGAGAAAGCGTTTTCCGCGCGTCGATGAGTATGTTCTTTGGCGACGTGGAGGGCGTCGCGACGGGATGCGGCGTACTTGGGACGTGTCGAGTGGAGGTGTGTACAACGGTAGGGTGTGATCTGGGAGAAGATGGCCTCTGGTCTCTCTTCGCGTTGTCGTGTCTGGCTCGTGGGTCCATGCAATGCACCCAGCGGGCGATCGCGCCGTACCCAGACCTTCCAGGAGGGATGGTGGCATGAATGAATAGGTTGGTTCAGTAGAAAGGATGGATGGTGGGAACGCGACGGCCTGCGTACTGAGCTCGCGGTACGTATTTGGGGCTCTTCTGGCTACTGTACGTCGAGGGTGACGCGTGCTAGTGAAGCGCGATTCGGGTCCTCCCCTCCCTCGCACGACGCGGCCCACTCGGTTGGCGAAGCCGTGCTTGTGGTGGGATGGAGGCAGGACGCAGGTGCGACGGCAGACGCGAGCACGAGATGCGGCGGAAGACGACGGGTGGGCAGTCGCGCCAGACCTGGTCGAGGAACCTGCGGGTTAGGATATCGAGTACGATAGAACGAAGTCTGGCACGCACCGGGACCACCCATCCTACCCGCGCGCCGTCCTCACCAACGTCGACCTATCCACCTCAAGTCCACAGAGCCGCAGGATCCAACAGCGCGTCCGGCGCGTTCGTGATACGCAAGGCTAGGCCAATGGTAGCGGCACCGGTGACGGCCATTCCATAGGGACCGCGACACGGTACGCTAGTGTTGGGAGAAGGCCCCGCGCGGGGTGTATGCGGGGAACAGCCATGGCAAGCGCGTGGCACGGTGGATTCAAGGGCCGGCTCCGCAGCCCGAGGCCGACTCTATGCGGTGTAGTCGTGCCAGGCGGGAATCCAGCGGACGCGTGCATGCGGTATTGGCAGAGGAAAGCCGAGGAGAGAACGACAAGGGCGGAGCCAAAAGCGGTCAACCAGACACGATCGATGACGCGCACTCGCCACAAAGGCAATACAGGCTCCCGTTCGCTCTGCGCCGGTGCCCACGCCGTCGGGTGCCATGACGCCACAGGCTGGCTGCACGCCGCCACTGGACTGTCTTCTCCCAGCAGCAGAAGCGGGACAGAGACGCGTCGGCTGTGCGTATCCGCGAGTCCAGCCTTTCCAGCCTGCTATATGCGGCCTGCCCTTCCTCTGCGCTCCACTCCCCGCACGCCCTCGTCATCGAGTCCAACCCCCTCGCTTCCACGCGAACTGAAAACACGGACGTCTTGAACGAGCCGGCCGTGCTGGGTTCGTCGCGCCACGCGTGCGTCAGACAGACCGTCATGCGCGAGCGTGACAACAAATGGGAATCCGGGGTTGGCAGCTGGCGATGTGAACTCTTAGGGGCTCGGTGTATGCTCCTGCGTGAATGCGCCTCCGCTCGCCCTCGGCTACTTCAGCTCTCGAATCCCAGCCTTCGAACGCGTCCCCTGAGCACGGACATCCCGCCTCATCCTCGCGTCGTACGCCGAGCCTGACGCATGGCCGCGTACTTGATTGAATTCACCACTCGTTCCCGCGTTCATTGTGCCGCTCCCGTTACGCTGTCGGTCTGCCACCTCTCACAACCAGCCGTCCAAAGACTCGTGGCCCGTGTCCGCGTCTTCCTCGCCATCCGAGGTATAGGACGGCTCGCCGCTGAGAATCGATGTCGACAAGTGAAACTTGGGTGTGAACGCCCTGCCTAGACGGCGCAAGGGCTTCGATTCATCTAACGGTGGACTCACGGGTACGCTGAATTTTGAACCCACATAACCCTCTGCTAAGAACGGACGCCAACATCTGCAAAAACGAAATATATTCACGATCGGCCGCCCGGGCATCTTGCTAAGTCGACGAACAAGTACAGTCTGACCCCCCTCGCCCCGTCGACGCGTCAGGGAAAATCGGTGGAGGATCTTCCACTCGCTCTTTCGCCCTCCTCGGTCGGCCGGTGTTTCGTTCGGAAGGCGGGGAGGAAAAAGGATGAGACTAGTGTCACATCCGTATGGACGGGCGTAAACCCTCAGTCCAGCGGTTTCCGGGCGTCAGCGGGCATCTGAGCGTACAACCCGTACAAATTGTCTCCGCGGCCGTACAATGCGATCCTCGCCTCACGTTCTCTGTTTTCAAGGTGCGACTAAATTAAAAAGACAGCTCAGTATCTTATCGTCCCTCGCGCGCGTGGGATGCAGACGCACCGGAGGTCGTCGACCCAGGGTTCGGTGAACTATGTGTGTAGCGAGGTACGCCCCAGCATAGACGTCGCATTCGCCTTCGTCCTTGGCAAGGTCGCTTCCCAGCACCCTAACCTCAACCTGAACATCACCGCATCCTGGTCCTGGTCCACCTATCCCCTTCGTTCACGGCGGCGTTCCTCCAAGACACTCGGAAGAACGAGATAGAGTGCTAAGGATCGTCAGTGATGCGATACGGGTCGATACGTTTGGGCACTTACAGTACAGGATATTGGTTGTACCACGCACACTCACAATCGGTTCGCTTTGCACCAACATCAACGACGGTTTTCGGGAACGGAGACAGAAGGCCTGTTCGTTGATTGAAGGGGGCAGAGGGTGTCAGAGGACGACGCGATGTTCGGCAAGAAGACGAGGCGGGTGATGACCGTCCATGTGGTAGAAGGGGATCTATAAAGCCGTTAGCGTTGCATCGCTGGAGTGTTGCAGGCGGACGTACCGTGCAATGCGGGGACGAGACTTCTGAGAGGGGCGGTAGGGCGTCGCCGTCCTGCCAATGGGTGTGCGATGACCTTCCAGCACAACCCTCCCAACCGTTCCGTCCACCGTAACCGTACCCAACCTACACCCACAACCCGTCCTCCATCAATCCGTCACCAAGCGTCGGTCCAGTGGCGACTCAGGGCGAAGATACGCAATGTGTGGCGTGCGCGGCGTGCTGCAAAGTCAAATGAGCAGGTTGCACCACACCATAACAAGGATACATACCCGAATCAAGCTCCTGGTCGAGCCCGAGCGGCGGTGAAGTTCAAGGAGGCTGACGGCTCTCATGCTGCGTTCATGTTCGCATGGGCAGAGACACGCCGACGCGGGACTCTAGAGAAATGACGGTGGGCGAGGTTCGGTGACATTGGAGTGTATGGTGGTGGTCGGACGGAAAGTGAGTCCGCGCGCGATCGGTCGGTTTCGATCACCACCATCGCTTTGCCTCTGCCTCTCGGTACGCCCTCACCCATCCGCCCAATACGCGTCCAGACCACCCACACACGCGTCCCCCATACTCACAGCCACAGCCAATACTACACATCCATGACCCCTCGCGCCTTTCTTCACCGCACATATCGCCCCCCACCCTCGACAGAGCTGTAAGTCCGGCGCTGATATTCGTAGCGCGCGCCGGAATCATCCTGGTCGGGTGCGCGAGGGTTTCTGGGCTGTGGGTCGCTTTTGGATCTTCATTCACGAGTAAGACACGCGTTTGGATGGCGGTAGCAGGAACGATTACGCAGGGAGTGACGGGCGAATTGAGAGGCTCCGTCGGCGCGGTCAGGGACGGTGCGTTGGCCGGTATAAGAACTGTTAGTGGACCGGTACCGTGGGTGAGTTGGTTCCAGAGTGAGTAGATACCATGTACCTCCGGGCTGCTCAACATACATCGTAGACGAACAATTTAAAGTCCTCTAAAACATCCGCAGCCAGCCCGTTCAGGATTGTTCGCACCTGCTAGTACCATCAAAGAGACGCTTCCAGGATTGAACGAGGCCGCGGGTCTTTACGTTGTAGGGCAGAGAGGTTGGTCGCAGAGAGAGGATGAGCGTGTAAATACACGATCGAAGGACGATCGATGAAACAAAGGTGCTGATGTCCCGCGTGCCGATTTGTGCGATGGGCGTTGACGAGCTTTGTGAAGAGTCGTCAGCCATGGTTAGTTCAGTGGCGGGCTACCGTACCGTCCAACACGACCACTGCATAGGATATGCTTGCGGTACGTGTTGCTATTCATGCATGGTCACCCTGAAGGACGTATTGCAGCGTCGGTACACCTTCGCGCCTACTCGGCACATTTGGTGGTCAAGTCACAGCGAGGAGGAGACACAAAGAGGACAAGTGTTGCGGTATCATTTCGATATTGGCAGCAACAATTATCGGAGTTCGGAAAGAAACGTCGGGCCGCGCCGTCGGTGGGCGGACGCGCGATCACCTGACACCCAGGCGCGACGGATTTTCGATCCCCGACGTCGCGCTTTCTTGTCTTTTCGATCGACTTCCGCCGACACACTGCTAGGGGTCGCATCCTCCCCCCTGCCACCTGCCGACCATGAACCTCGATTCCTTAAATTTGTCGCGGCTCGTGGTCGCTTGGACCACTTTCTACCCTCATACCGCGCCCCTTGGACGACGTCGACCCGATCCCCGACCGCAGACTATCCTCACAAAGCGACCTCAATGGCACTTCCGCGAAACCCCATTGTGTGGATTGACCTAGAGACTACGGGTCTCGATATCTTCAACGACACCATCCTCGAAGTCGCCGTACGTGCCCCCAACGTCTTCCGTGCATACCTCGCTGACAACTTGGACTCAGGTCGTGATTACCGATAACTTGGGCAAGAACGAGGTCGACTCTCATGGGCTGCAGCTGGTGGTGAAGACGGACGAAGCAGTTTTGAACAGGTACGCCCACCGCTTTGTCCGCCTTCTAGCAGTCTGACCGACAGCATCGACAGCATGCATCATGAATGCATCAAGATGCATGGCCCGGTGAGCGTCGTATATTCTCGTCGCGCGTTTCTCCGCCCCTCATTTCGTTGTCCGTTTAGTCAGGGCTAATCGACGCGTGCCTCGCTTCGTCACACACGAGAGCGGACGTGGTTGACCAGGTCATGAAGTACATCAAGAAATGGGTCCCCAGTCCGAGAGTGGCGATGCTCGGCGGGAGCTCCGTCCACTTCGACCGCGCGTTCCTCAACCGCGAGATGCCCGAAATTACTGCTTATCTCAAATACCAGTACGTGCTTTCTTTGTGCGACAGTACAGACGAGGCTGATTTTCTCCTAGGCAGCTCGGTATGTGACGCGTTTTTATTGATAAAAGCAGTCGTTGATGTTGTACGCGTCCGTCAGACGTGACGTCCATCATGGTATGCTGCCCTTGTGCATGGTTCGCGATCGCGACGCTGAAGTAGTCGCGTAGATTGCGACCAGGGCCCTCTACAACGGTGTCGGTCAGCCTGAGAAGAAGGGAGCGACGAAGCACCGGTACGCTCCCCGTTGTTGATACCAAGGTGGCGGGCTGACCATATCGCCGGCAGAGCAATGGACGATATCCGCGACACCATCCGGTGTGAGCACCTCCTTCCTATTGACGTGCTGTTGCAGCCTCTCACCTCGCACCGCAGACTATAAATACAATCTCGAAACCTTCTTCCGCCCTCCCCAAGAGTTCATCAAAACTCGTAGCATCGCGCGGGCGCAGACCATGCCAAATATTGGACCCTCGACTTCATCTACCAAGAACGGCTCTACAGCCGAGAAGCACGAACCTGGTGGTGTCGTGCGTCGTGTTAGCAATGGGGCGCATAACACAAAGCCCTACGAGGTTCCGCAACCCAAGCAGGACTCAGACGGATCAGCCGCGAACGGCGAACCCCAGGATGACAACGTCGCGGCCTGAATGGAACGTAGTGTACCGTCAGCGAATGTATCCATGACATAACCTCTACCGTATCCTCTGCTAAATGTAAGACCCATCGCATCTATCCCAATATCATCTTGATTTCTTTCCCGCATGTGACGGTTCCCCAAACAAAAGCTTGGGTCCTGCTAGTGAATACCAAGCTCTTCGGTCTCTGAAAAGGCTGCGTGTTCACTGAGGTACGGCGTCCAGGATTCTCGGACACCCCCCGGTGCGTTGGATTCTCGCATACACTACCTCGTTCCTTCGTCGTCCGAGAGTCTCGGACGACGCTGGTGGGGCCTCACGGCCGCCTTCTGATCCCTGTCACCTTGCGCTCAGACTGCGTGCTCTCGACAACTTGGAGGACGGAAAGCACGTCAGGTCACTCTCTTGCCATTCGAAGTTCTCACCCCGTCGACGCGCCAGGGTGCTAGCAAAAGACGATGCAGGCTTCACCTATCGGTCCTCTTCGATCAGACGGCGTAGAAGAGATTCCATTCGGACGGTATGTATAAGGTACGAAAACGATACCCCTCCTCATGTCATTTATCGTTCTCGAGGACTGGAACGGAAAAGAAACATCAATTATCGTTCCTCGAGGGCATCATGAAGACGTACCGTCGACCGTCGACGATATGTTGTCCTTGAGTATGCGATAGACTGGTCGGTGTTCAAGACGCGTTCCGGCGCAAAGCGAGGACGACGAAAAATGCATCTTCCTCTCATTTCCTACAACCGGATGTGCGCCGAAATAGACGTCGCATTTGCCCTCCGCCATCTTTGCCCGGTGGATCGCGCATGGGACCTAGCTCGTCGGACGCAAAAGCGCCCCAGCCCGAACCTGAATGATCTCAGCACGTCCCAGTCTTCACCCGCAGTTTCTCGTCGCGGCGACATTGTCAAGACATGGCTGACAAGCGCGATCGCCATACTCTCTCTGCTCTTTCGAGAAAGATAGGGTGCTGAGTGTCGAAGAACAAGCTCGACCTATGCAACTATGGTCAGCGACGTGTTACTCGTTGATATTTTTGTCACTCGCCGAATTAATTGTACACTGAAAACGCCTCAAGACAAGCAACCAGGGGGACAGGCGGGTGTACGACTCGGAGTCAGGTCCTTACCGCGGATGGTTCCAGTCTTCGACAACAATCCCAGCCTCCGAACGCTAGATCTAACGGTGTGGGTTCCCAGCACGTCGACGACAGACTCGGCTGTGTGGGGTCGGTAAGAGCGAAGAACTGCGTCCTACTAACTGTCTCAAGGCAAGTGAGGGATAAGCACAACACAGAGTGCCTCAAAATATAGCTCGCATCCTGCGCTGACTATACATAGATAAAATAATGTCACGCACGCTACCCAACAGACAACGTCCAGCCCCAACACCCTCACCGTGTCCGCCTAGCGCAGATGAGCAGCACACGTATGTGGCTTCGACACGCCGATGTCTCGAGCGGGAAAAGGCCCCCGTGTCCATTAATCTCGAAAGGAAATTACACTCCTTTTTGTACACAACACATATGAGCGGGTGATAGCCTGTTTACAGCAACTCGCCGAGCGCAGCGAGCTCGGGACCTCCGGATTCCCGCATGCCGATCTCCCAGTCTATGACGCGAAAGGTTAGTATCATGCAGGACACTCGAACGAGGCGACTTACAGCTGTAGATGATAGTGACGGCCATGAGGATACCAGTTCCACTGCCAATCGCGCCCATCAGATCGGCGGCGACTGACAGAAGACCCAGGATAGCACCGCCGAGCGCGGCCGCGGTGGGTACGACGCGCTTCAGCTCCTTGTACATTGAACCTTCGCGGTGTCCAGCCATGACCTACGATCACCACGAGTCAGTGAACTAATCACATCACGACTTCGTAATGGACGCACCATCTGTTGGTCCTTGAGCTGCTTGGCGATGTCGCGGGGACCGCTTCCAGAAACCTCGATCCACGTCTTGGAGAAGATGGCACAAGCGGTGGTGATGAACGCAATGTACACGAACGTGTGGATTGGGTCGAGGAGAACCTCCTTCATATTGTGTGGCGGCGACATGTAGTATGCGATACCGGAAACGGCCTGCAGCTGGGGCGAGTCCTCCATAGGCTGCAGCAAGATGCGTCAGGTCGCATAAGGAGGCAAAACGGATACCACACACCTCCCATGCACCCAGGAGACGGACCAAGAAGTTGCTGGGGAAACGCGACGCGAGCATCTGCGAGACGATGAAGACGTTCGACGTAAGGGCAGACTGCAGCATGATGGGCATGTTGGACGTGTAGAACAGCTTGACGGGGTACGATCCGCGCTGACCACGGAAGCGGTTGCTCTTGACGGGGATTTCAATGCGGAAGCCCTGCAGGTAGATGACGACGGCAAACACGACGACGGTCGCGAACAGGTTCATGATGTTGGGGAGTCGGTCCCGCCAAAACGCCTCACGGAGCGCACGGCCCTTGTCGTTCCAGGTGAAGAGCAAGTGGAAGAGCGATACGACTGCGCCCTCAAACTCAGGGCCGCGTCCAGTGTTCACGGTTGTGGGCGAGAAGGCCTTCCAGACGATGGATTCGCAAATGTTGGTCGCAATGAAGAGCGAGATACCGGATCCGAGACCGTAGCCCTTTTGGAGGAGCTCGTCGAGGAGGATGACGATGAGAGAGGCAGAAATGAGCTGGATGACGAGGAGCAAGCAGACACCGGCACCGAGGTCGGACGGCTGTCCGTAGAGACCTGTCATGACATACACCGTAGCCTGGCCGAGCGAGATGATAAGAGCGAACACTACGAGAAACAGTCAGTCGCGTCACACAGAAAACAAGTCGCGAGACGCACGCTTCTGGGCGCCGCTGAAAAGCGCACGGTCCTCCTTGAGTGAAAAGTCGACTTCGATGAGGTTTGCACCGGCCAGCAGCTGCATGATCATGCCCGAAGTGACGATGGGAGTAATACCCAGTTCCATGAGCGTTCCACGGTTCGACGCGAGGATGACACGCATCCAGTAGAGCGGGTCGGAGGAGTCAG
Source organism: Bjerkandera adusta (assembly GCA_027924225.1). NCBI lineage: Eukaryota > Fungi > Basidiomycota > Agaricomycetes > Polyporales > Phanerochaetaceae > Bjerkandera > Bjerkandera adusta. Next base: position 26,836 of record BSCZ01001969.1, on the reverse strand, counting down.
ACGACATGATGCCGTAGAGGGGCACTTGCGAGCAGACCAAGAAGATGAGGAGCGTGACGGCCGTCCATAGTACCTTTTGGTTGAAGGGGACCTGTAGAGCCGTTAGTGTTGTGCTGCTGGCGCGCTGCAGGCTGGGCGCACCTTGCGATCTGGCGACGAGACTTCCGGGAGGAACGGTAGGAACGGGCGGACGAGGTTGAGGAACCGGACTGTAGGGAGCAAGAGATGAGCCGACGTCGGGGGCAACAGCGAGGGGGAGCTACTCACACCCGCTCATGGTTGTAGGAGGCGACCAAGGAGCGTAGTGAACTTTGGAGGAAAGCAAGCCGGACACGTCGCCAATTTCAGTTTCAGTGAGGTGGCACGCCAAACACGCGCAAACCCCATCACTCCCCAGGCGACCATCACATCGTCTGCTCTTTATCAGGATCTTCCCTTTTCTGGAAACACCGACGTGGACTCGCGCGCGTGGCACGCGTTTCCCTGCGCTTGTTGTCAACGGTGAGCCTGTCCCAACTGTCTTTCGCGACGCAGCGTGGCCTGATGACTTTGGTCAGGATATGAACGCGCCCTCTACCCCTAGATGCAGAAAATATGAATCATTTATTTGCTAGCCGCGATTATCATCCTCGAGCTCCATGGTCCAGGCTGCCTGACGTCCGCGACAATCCCCCCGTGCAAGGACCAGGCTTCCCCGTGTACAGAAAGACGCTGAATAGACGATTGCCGATGACTTCGATGCGACCTCATTGCTGCCCGCACGTGTCGCACGTGTCTCGACACGCCTTCTTTGCCATGTCGCTGCATACCCGGTCGACTGTTGAACGTTTAGTCCTTGAACCTGCCTGTCGCTCGCTTTCCTCCCTTCGTGCTACCCCAAAAGCAACTCGCGCAGTATGGCATATTTTGAGCCTTACAAAGGTACTCGCAGGACCCTCATTCTCGCCCTGGATCTCGGCGCCACTTTCAGCAGCGTTGCGTATGCATTGCTGGATCCTCTGTGTATCCCAAGGATTCATTCTGTCTTGAGGCAAGTATACCTTTGATACGTATTCCTTCTCCTTACACACCAGGGAGCAGGTTCCCCGGCCAGTCTAAGGAAAACGGTGATCTCAGGATTCCGTCCGTAATTTGCTACACAGACGACGGGAACATTATTGCTGTAGGTGCCGAAGTTGATCAGGGGCTGAATCACGACGGGATGATTTTCGTCGGTCGGTACGTCATGTCCGAGTCCCACCTGTAAAGAGGTTGATAGCACTTCTCAGGGTCCTTTCTCACCTGTGTCAACGTTCTAGGGAATCAAGCGAGCTGAATCTGCCTCCCCTGCCGCCCAATAAAGGTGTCGTGGCTGTTATCGCCGATTTCCTTGCGTACCTTTTCAGGTGCACGCGGGAATACATCCATGATACGTATCCAGCCGGCGCGAGTCTGTGGACATCCATCGAGGACAACATAGAGGTTATCATAAACTCCCCCAATGTCTGCCAGGGTGATGCGCAACAGGCGAAGATGCGCGAAGCTGCGATACTTGCGGGAATCATCACCGATACCCCTGTAGGTCGTGCACGGCTACAATTCATCACGGAAGGCGAGGCGACCCTGCACTACTGTCTGGACTACGGGATGCAACAGATGAAACCAAAGGTAGATAAAGACATTGTGTTGTTGATTACCGGCTGATCATACCCCTAGGATGGGTTAGGCGTCGTGGTCGTAAACGCCGGCCGTGACACTGTCGAGTTGGCCACGTACAAGCTCGTCACAGCCGATCCGATCGCCGTCGAGGAAACTACTCCCCCAGCGTGTAAGTCGACTCCTTCGAGGCGAACTGGGCCTGACGGGCACACGCACGCAGGTATCCTGCAAGGATCTACTCGATTGAACGCGCGATTCCGCGCATATTTACACGACAAGCTGCGGAATTCGAAGTACGGCAGCGCAGACGACATCAGACAAATGCTAGAGGGCTTTGAAAGATCCACGAAACCGACGTTCGAAAACCCTGGGGATCGTTCATTCATTAAGTTTGGGGGAATGCGTGACACTGACCCCTCTGTCGATATTCGCAAGGGTCAGCTCATTGTACCGGGGTGCGAGCTTTACCCCATCGTGTTACGTGGTTTTCGACTCATTGGTTTGGATCTCGGTGTTCAGGGCAGATCTTGTAGAACTTTTCCAGCCATCCGTGGACGGAATCGTCGCCGCAATCCGGGACCAGGCAAGAATGTCCACCGCGCCCGTGAACGTCAGCGATCGTACACAAAGCTTGATCTTTCGCCTTCTTACCTTTCTTACCAGGCTGTCTTCCTTGTCGGGGGTTTTTCAGCAAGTCCATGGTTGTACACCAATCTCCGCGACATACTCAGCGGCGATGGCATGGCTGTCTATCGCCCAGACGCGTACACGTGAGGGCAAGCGCCGCTGTAACTCATATTCAACTGACATTATACACAGGTATAATGCCGTATCATACGGTGCGGCTGCGTCTTTTATACATAAGTTCGCGAATGCCCCCAAGATGCACATCACATTAGGCATTCATGGCGGGATTCCTTACTGCGTGGACGATCCAGAACACCACAAACGTCGAGACGCGGTAAAAAGAGACGCAGCAGGTGCCGAGCGGCTATACAACGTCTTTCGCACCTTCATCTCCGAAGTATAGATACCCAACTTCCACCGTCAACTAGTCTGGTGCTTACTATCTTTGAATGCAGAACACGCAGTTGAGCGAAGACGACGTCCTCCGCTACAAGTTCATGAAGCGATCGAACGTTTCGCAGGACTTGAACTTCATCTCCCATCCGATTCTGCGTTATGACGGGGCGCAATCGTCACCGTATTGGATGGAAGAGGACCCTGGTTTGTTCCACGTCGTCGCTTCTCATTGACTAGTAGGCTTACGTCGGGGCTGGTTGTCCAGACTCCTATCGGCCGCTCTTCACTGTCTGTGCAGATACTACTAGTATCGATAAGGAAGAGGGGGACGGTCTCAGCGGAACTTTCTACACGATCTTCTATGACATCGTGTTCACCAAGAAGCTTGCCCGGCTTTGTGTACAGATTGCTTGGCTGGAGGGTGTGAGTATCCCCTTTGTACCCCCGCACAGCTACTGATACATAATCTGCCGCAGGGCGTGGAAAAATGGCAAGTGTTTTGGTTGTCGGTATTATGTCTAAATTTAATCCGCGTTAACAGGAGCGATGCCAAGATCATCCCTCAGCACGCGTAACAGCACTATACCACCTCCAGTTCGACAGCGCCATATATCTTGTTGTGGCCCCTCCACGACAACCACCCACTTCCCAAATGTCTAACCTTGCGAGTTCCGCCGTAGCAATGTATTATGTTTCAGTGCAGTTTATTGGAGTGGTTACGTGCGTTTCAGAAGTGGGGTGTTTTTGAACATATCTCTACTCCTAATCTATCATCTCAACTGCCGCTGCATTGCCTTCTGCGTTTTTGGAGGACGTCGGGACTCAGAGAATGCGGCCGAAGCTACGATCACGGTCGAGAAAGGAAGGCGAGGCACCAATTTTGTCCACTATTGTTTCGTACTAACACGTGTTGTCCAGGCTGTCGCACAACACGCATGGTCGGCATGAGCATCCGGACACCGCGCTGCGGCACATGTGGGTCCGAACAATACCTCCGTGCAAGTGGCCACTTGATTTACATTGTTTCAGGGCCTCACTATGCGGTGCACGAAAGTGTATAAGAACAAGCAGAGGTCGTGCGCGGTCTGCATTCTTCGTTCTCTCCCCCTTCCTCTCCACCCTCTTCTTTCCCGCAATGTCCCGCAAGGACTATCTCGGTTACTTGGTTCTGCTCGTTCTACATACCGGTGTCGCTGGAGCTGCGAACATACCAGCTCAGACGCAATCGCTCTCGAGTGCGAGCTCGAGCTTGTCAGGTTTTAGACCTGTGGCTACCGGAATACGGATGGAAGAGCAGCCTCAGGCTGTTTACGACCCTCGCTACTTGGATATCATGATACCCTTTTACGGTGAGTTCGTTTGCCCTTCATTGTTAAGCCTGATCCATGTCCACTGATACGGATACGATACCAGTCTTCTTCGGTCTCTTGATGTTTGCTTTGCTATTCTGGATCATCGACTGTTGCCGAAAGGGACTGGCTGAAGCATAGAGATTACCAGTACGTTTACCACCGACATGCTAGGGATCATCTGCCGACGTCTTCCATTTCAGTATGTCTGACTCCTTCCTGTACATCCGCTGTTTGCTTACGAGAAGGATTACTGCCTTGTAATCAGTCAACAACACTCTCCAGCAGTGGCTACGGCGTTCTAGCCCAGTGGCCGCCAGCTTCAACCGGTTGCGTTGCATTGACTCGACTCTTTCACCGCTTCTCTATATTTTCTAGTCTCGGGATTCTATCACATAGATATGCGTCACCCTCAGACGGACTGATACAGTAGTATCTCCCCGCCGACTTTGTACTTTATTTACAGACGATAAATTGTTTTCGCGAAAGAAACTTGTGGGTATGAAGGACACTCAACTGAGTGTGCTCGTTTGGTAACCATCAAAATATTTTCATTGAGCTATGCTTTCTGTTCAAGTACTGTGACGTTTCGTTGCGTCGGCGTGGCTCTATTAAATCTCTGGCACGTACAATGCGATAGATTCCATCAGGATTCAGCGCACCGTATCATACTCTGCCACAACACGATTTCCAAGTTGTCTGCGGGCTACAAGGGAACGTCTAAGAACCGGAAGCTAATTATACATTAGGATACTCACTGTCGTTAGATACGGGGAGCATGGCGGACTATGCATGACATTGTTTCACGCATCGTTCGTGATGGTCCGCGATATCTTATCAGCATCTTACCATTTGTGGCCACTGGGACCTGGCTCGGTGCGACGCAGTATTATCGCTTGTTCTTGACCAAATGCTTGCATTTCGAGATCGTTTAGACACTGTACCTATCTGCTCGCTCTGAGCGTATCATGGTTAGGCTTCCTGGGACCCATCAGCTTGCGTGTGCTGGTATAGATGATCGGTCGCGAAGTTCGTCACTATCGGACCCGCGCGGAGCAACCCACGGTACGCGTCACATTCAGGCTCATCTGTAACATTCCACGACTTTACTAACGATGACATATGTGAAGGAAGCTACCTACTTGAGAACATAAGAAGGAATGGATGAGCTCAAGGCAATTTGCTGGGGCGAGCCAACGTGACGCGACCGTGTTGATCGTCACTGAATACCCAGCTCCTTGTATTGGCGGAACGGGTTTTCACGACCCTCAAAAACAACAGTTACTTATGCTGTTTACATCGAGTATCATCAAGATCGCTTTTGCGACAGCACGTTGCACGAGAAGCTGAGAACCATCCTCAAGGTGGCCTCGTTGCTTTGCGTGTGTCCCACACGTTTCGAACCTCGGTCGATATGCTTTCTGCAACACGTTCTTCTGCATGTTCAGCCAACTAGTAATGCCTCGCTCATAGTTCATTTGCCACCCAACTACCTATCCCGTCCCGGCAACCAGCATGCCAGACTTCGAACCCTGTAGGAGTGCGCACAAAAGCCTTGTACTCGCTTTCGATTTTGGAACTACGCACAGCGGTGTTGCGTATTCTGTGCTGGAACCGGGAGAGGTCCCGAAGATTCATTGCATCACGAGGTGAACGCGCTTTCCACTACAGGTTTCATACACTGACGAGCGGGTCTGCAGGTTCCCCGGCCAGGAAAACGGCGACTTCAAGATTCCGTCTGTCGTCTGCTACGCAGAGGATGGATGTCTTCTGTCCATTGGTGCCGAAGCCAGACGGCCAGACGTCGATCGGGAACTAGAGGAAGGTTTGGTTACATCCGTGGAATGGTGCGTTTGGTCCGTCTCGCTTGGGTGGTCGCTAAGTGAATTTCTTAGGTTCAAACTTTACCTTTGTCCCCCGTCTTTGCGACCAGAAGGTCTCGGCCTACCAACTCTACCGCCAAACAAGACTATCGTTAGCATTGTCGCCGATTTCTTTGCGTACCTCTTCAAATGCGCGCGGGAGTACATCCAGGAGACGCATGCCAACGGCGTGAGGTTGTGGAATTCGCTAGGGGATCGCATCGACGTTGTCGTAAGCCATCCGAGCGGATGGGAGGGTGAGCCGCAGGCGAAGCTGCGTGAGGCTGCGATCTTTGCTGGTCTCATCACCGACACCCCCGTCGGACGTGCGCGATTGCATTTCATCACGGAAGGCGAAGCAAGCATGCACCATCTTGTGAATAGTGACATCACTGCATCGTTGGATACCAAGGTAAGCTGCATGTTGGTCACCATGTCCCAGTGCTCTACGTTGCTGACTAGTATCGTGGCAGGATGGGTCGAGCGTGATGGTGGTAGATGCGGGCGGAGGCACGGTCAATTTGACGACGTACAAATTCATCACAACAGAACCAACCGCCGTCGAGGAAACTGCTCCCCCTGCATGTAAGTCGATTTCCTTCGAAGCAATCCGGCCCTAACGATTGCTTGCACCTAGGTATCCTGCAGGGGTCTAATCGCGTGAACGCGCGATTCCACGCATATCTGCAAAACAAGCTGCGAAATTCAGAGTTCGGTGGTGAAGACGACATCAGGGGAATACTTGAGGTCTTCGAACGATCGACGAAACCGACGTTCAAAAACCCTGCGGATCGTTCATTCATTAGGTTTGGGCGCAAGTGCGACACGGACCTCTCCGTCGACATCCGGAACGGTCAGCTCGCTATACCGGGGTGCGAGCGTTACCCTTTCCGTTCTGCGTCACTCTTGACTCACTGATTCGGATCTCGATGTCCAGGGCAGATCTTGCAGATCTTTTCCAGCCGTCCTTGTACGGGATTGTCGCCGCAATTCGTGACCAGGCAAAGATGTCTACCACGTCCGTGAACGTCAGTAATTCCACACAACTCAATTTCCCGCCTTCTCACCCTTCCTACCAGGCCGTGTTCCTCGTCGGAGGTTTCGCAGCGAGCCCATGGCTATATACCAATCTGTGCAACGCTCTCAAAGACGACGCAATTGTTGTCCACCGCCCTGACGGTTATACGTAGGATGCTCTGTCTCTCGATGACATATGCGGCTCATAGCTGCTTCGCTCACAGACAGAAATCTGTTTCGCACGGTGCAGTGGCGTTTTTCCTGAAGAAGTTTGCAACAACCCGTGTGGCGCGCATGACTTGGGGTGTCCGCGACGATATCTCCTACTGCGCGGACAATCCAGAACACTGTAAACGTCGAGACAAGGTGAAAAAAGACGCGGGAGGTACGAAGCGCTTGCACGACGTCTTTAGAACGTTTATTTCGGAGGTACACAAGCTTGTCTCTTCTCTAGCGGTTCTAACTGGTATGATATTCAGGGATCGCGATTGACCCATAACGACGTTTTCCGCTATAAAATTAGCAAACGCTCGACAATATTGCAAGAACTGGATGCCGTCCACGTTGTTATTGTATGCTATCGTGGGACACATTCAGAACCTTATTGGATGGATGAGGGCCCTGGTACGTCCTATCATCTCTGTCTTTGAGTAAACATGCTTATATCCAAACTTCGTTATACAGATGCGTACTGGCCGCTGTGTACTGTCCGTGCAAATACGTCTGGAATTCACAAGTACGAGAGTGACGGCATCCGTGGGACTTATTACATGATCCTCTACGACATTGTACTAACAGTAGATCATACTGGGCTTCGAGCACAGATAGCTTGGACGGAAAAAGTGAGTCTATTCGTATTCTCCTGCGCTCGCCACTCCAAGTTCCACGGCCGCTAATGCACTTCTGTTATAGGGGATTGAAAAGAGGGAAGTCGTTTCTCGTTGGCATGAACCTCCTGCATACGATGGGGACTGACAGAATTACAGAAGTGATGCGGAGATCATATATGAGGAATCAGAGGACTACCATACGGCATGCGATTGCCAAACGATACGTATTCATTCAAGTTGACGCGATGATAATCTCAGGGCGCGTATCCCACCCGAAGTGTAAATGCTATCCCAGCCTTTGAGTAGCAGTGATGGCTCACCAGCGAAACCCTAGTTTTTGATCATACGCCATGTCCATGTCTTTCCATATGATCTCGAACATATCATTTCCAGACCTCCAAAAACCCACGGTTGATCAAACGAAGCGAATGGCAACTATCCATCGTACTGTCCATACGGCGGAGGAAGCGTGCTCCCACTGCTCGAAGGCACTGTACCTATCGAGAAGTCCGTTTCGACAGATCTGATAGATCCCCGACGCCTCATCTCTTCCACCTGAATCAAGAAGACTCCCCCATCTCTCGCAATCCGCCTCCCACGTCTCCGGTCACCGAGCACGGTGAAGGGGCCGTTGTGCTCCATACTGTATCGCGGCGGCGGCCCACTACCCATGCTGGAGGGCTGCATGCGGGCTTCCGTGAAGTCTATGCTGGTTGGAAGAATCTCGTCTGGTGCGCTCTCTGTGACAGGATTCCCCGCACCGGAAACCTCTCCAAAAATGAACCCGAGTGTCTTCTCAATGGGCTGGTGAGCCTCGGATACCGGGCTGCCTTCGTCGAAGTTTTCTTGTACGTCCGTACTGAGACCCTCTAGTGATATTCCGAAGCCTATTAGACCCCAGTTCGCTGAGTTCGAGCCCGAAGGTGACGCACCTTCAGCACAGACGGCAGCTCTCGTGTGTATCATTTTGCGGCGAACGAATAGAATAGTCGGAACGCATAAGAGGATGAATCCCCCAACCGCCACCACTACCGGTAGTGTGGCGTTGACTTTATGGGCCGCTACATTCGTTGAGGTCGCTGTGTTTGTGGGAAGTACGCCAGTAGTATTCGTCGGAGAGGGGAGACTCGACTGAGAGTCAATTGGCGTAGACGATCCTGTCAACGGGGGGACTGGAGTGCGCGTTACAGAACGGGTGGTCCTATCGGCTCGGGACTCAGTCGAAGCACGGTCGATTAGGCCGGACGACGAAAGGATGGATCCCGGTAACGGCGTTTCCTTTTGTCTATGTCATTTCAAAGTATATATGCAGGCTACTTTGAGTACGCGAGTTTTGGGTCATACTGAGAGTTACTTACGTAGAGGGGAAGGAAAAAGACATTTGTGATGTTAGGGTGCTTTAGAAGTGACATGTTATATAGCTTCTGCGAGTCAAATCAAGATGCCATTAATGAGTGAATAGACGCAACGTACAGTGTCATGATATTTCTTTCGCTGCATAGATATACACAGAATAGAATCGGGGGACAAACTTCTTAGCAGTCCAGACGACAGCTACACCTTAGCCACACCGCTGGCATGCACTGGCATGACCCTGGAAGGAGTGGTGGTGGCTGAGCCGAGAGTGCCGTTGAGACTGTTTCCCTAAAGGCTCGAGCTGTCGTAGCAGGAAACGGTATGAGAACATGGAGCATAGTCGTAGTTTATCGATTGTGCGACTTTGTCTTGGGCGACGCAATGAACTTGAATGAAGGCGCGTCTGGGCGCGTGGCCCACCTCGAAAACATGGCATCCCTTTTAGGGATCATCGCGCCTCTGCGCCTCTTCACTTTCGACACTTACCTTGAGCCCGGCCCACACCCATTCACGACCTCGTTTACGACGCCCACGATGACCATCATACAGTTCCAACCTCTGGCGTCGCTCGTCGAGCCTGGTTTCTGGCACGCGCTCACCGACCTCAAGATCGATGTCCTGAAGCTCTCCGACCAGTCTGTGCCCGTAACCGCGACATACACCGCCGGACGCTCCATCGTCGACCGCGAGACGGGAAACGAAATTGCTCTGGGTTGCAACCTCACCGTCGCGGGGGACGCGTTCGGACAGGCACCACAGTGAGTCCTTCGATCGTGTCTGGCGATCATCCGCTGAGCGCGATATTAGCATCCCGACGTACACCGTCCCCGCCCACGGACTGCTCAAGAACTACAACACCATAGAAGACTTCAAGGCCGCGGATAAGACTGCGCTGTTCAACCAGCTTACCGACGAGGTGCCGTCTGCCCTCCTCCACTCCGACTGACCGATCGACCGACGCGACAGCTCTGCGCGTAGATCTGGGAAAGCATCAAGGCCGGCTCGACCGAGAAGCTCACCCGCTTTCTGTGTATAACCTACGCGGATCTCAAGAAGTACAAGTACTTCTACTGGTTCGCCTTCCCCGCGTTTGTTGCGAAGCCGGCATGGGAGCTCGACGGAGAGTGGAAGGGCGCCGCGGACGCGTTGTCGAAGGATACGGTGCGTGATACCGATCCTGCGATATGCTGCGCTTTCTTGACGCTGCATGGCTTAGCTCACCGCCGTGCACTCCTTGATCCACTCAAGTCCTCGCCCGTTCTTCCTCGTTCGCACAAACGGTACCAAACCCGAAGTCGCGCCGGTCGAAGAGCTCGACAAGTTCTTCCAGGGCGTGCCCTCCGAACACGTATGCCTTCGTTTTCAGTTCGCGTCTCGCGGAAATAACCCTCTACACAGCGTATAGTCTCGTTCCTCGATCCATCCGCACTTCCTTCAAACCCAGGATGGCCTCTCCGTAATCTACTCGCCTACCTCTCCCACCGGCATCCCGCTTTCGTCGCCGAGGGTATCAGGGTCTTGTGTTGGCGAGACAACGAAGTACCTTCGGACGGACACTGGAAGAGCCGCTTTGCACTAATCAAAGGCGTCCCGGCCGTTCAAGGTGAGTCACGACGTGTGCGCATATTTTTATGCCACCTTATCATACCCATAGGTACAGGGGCGAAGCCTAGTGCAGTGGGATGGGAGAAGAATGCTCAGGCTAAGTTGGGTCCCAAACTCGCTGACCTTGCGCCCATGATGGATCCCGTCCGGTACGCGCCTTACACCGTTCGCTCAGGTCTTCGCTTCTCATTCTCCCCCAAGACTTGCGAATCAGGCGGTTGATCTCAACCTCAAACTCATGCGATGGCGGATCCTGCCCTCCCTGGATCTCGACAAGATCGCGTCGACAAAGTGCCTCCTCCTCGGCGCTGGTACGCTTGGATGTTACGTCGCGCGGACGCTGATGGTGCGTTTCTCGTTGTTGCTTGTACGCTGTACTTATCGATCGTCGTTTTAGGCATGGGGTGTACGAAACATCACTTTCGTGGACTCTGCGCGTGTCTCGTTCTCGAACCCCGTCAGGCAGCCATTATTTACGTTCGAGGACTGTCTCAACGGAGGGAAGCCAAAGGCAGCGTGCGCAGCTGAGAATTTGAAGAAGATCTTCCCCGGAGTAGTAAGTCTCTTCGACGCCTTTCCCGTTCTTTTACTGACAGTATGTTCGATAGAACGCGACTGGACACAGTCTCAGCATTCCCATGCCTGGACACCCTATACCACCCGCCAGCCTCCAGCAAACCAAGGACGACGTCGCGAAACTCGAGAAACTGTTCGATGAGCACGATGTGGTGTTCCTGCTCATGGATTCCCGCGAGAGTCGGTGGCTGCCGACGGTGTTGGGCGCTGCTAAGGGCAAGGTGCGTTTATCCGCATTTCTCGCTTGGTGTAGGTCCTGACGTGGCGACAGATCGTTATGAACGCCGCGCTTGGATTCGACTCCTTCCTCGTCATGCGCCACGGCGTGCGCAGTTCACTAGCCAAGGGCGAGCGACTCGGATGCTATTATTGCAATGACATCGTCGCGCCTGCAGATGTGCGTTTCATGATACTCCCGCGATCCTGTCCGTACTGACTGCCATGCGCTAGTCCCTCACGGACCGTACACTCGACCAGATGTGCACAGTCACACGACCGGGTCTTGCATCCATCGCCTCCTCAACAGCCGTCGAACTCCTCGCATCCCTTCTCCAACATCCGGCTGGGTACGTACCACCTCAAGTCTAGCTTGGGTCGCCCGCTAACAATGTATGTGCAGTGTCAACGCACCAGCGCCGCCCCCGCAGAACGGTCGGGAAGCACCCGACCCCCTGGCGTCGGGTAGCGTCCTCGGACTCGTTCCACACCAGCTGCGCGGCTTCCTCGCAGAGTTCCGCAATATGCCTATCAAGGGCGCCGCATACGCGCGGTGTACGGGGTGCTCCGATACCGTACGTCCCTCCCCCCTCCATCTCTTCTGCCCGTCGTGTGTACTAAATTAAACCGTTCGTGTAGGTCATTGAGGCGTATGAGAAGCAGGGCTTCGCGATGATGCTGCGCGCGTTCAACGAGCCTGGGTTCCTCGAGACCCTTACGGGCCTTGACCAGCTGTATAAGGAGGGTGAGGACGCGTTGGATAATGTTGATTGGGATGTCGGGGATGATGATGACGATATGTAAGGAGTCGGATGTATGGAATAGAATTCGTATCTTGGTGTATCAATATACTTGGAGCTTTACTATGTCGGCGCACTATCGCAGTACCGCACCTGTCATGCCGATGCTTGCTGCCAACATCCTCCTCCTCCCATCCCAGAGGACTTCCGGTATGAGAGCGCAGAATGTCCCAGGATATCGGGCATGTTTCGCGGATAAGCGGAATACAATATGAATACATTGCAATTGCTTTATGGTGCATGGCAGCACAAAGGGTACTACTCCAGAAGATAGTTTACGGACTCCTCATAGACGATTTCCGCCTCCCCCATACGGTCGGCGTTTTGGGTGCCGTATCCTGACGAGAAAAGTGACCACAGCTTTCCCTTCTCCAACAAAGGTGATTCAGTCACCACGACGAAGATATAGAGACTGACCATCGTACTTACGTTTTCTCTTTCTTTCCAACGAATTTGCGCTTGGAGCGTCGTAAGCCCGACGGTCAACACGATGTCGAACACAATGAGATGGTAGAATCCTTTGGTGCCGAGCAGTTTGTGTTTGTAAATGCCCGAAGTGTCTGCGCGAACAGTGTAAAGTGGCCAGTAAGAGTCTAGATGATCAGCACCGATGTGAGCATATTGAGAGATCAATAAGACCTCAGGCATACTAGGGTCCTCGTCCATCCAATAGGGCGAAGCTTGGGTGCCACGATAGCATATAACGTCATTAGAGACTTTGTTTACTCCTTCCGGGCTTCGCGATTTCTGGGCCCACTTATGGCAAATGACATCGTTTTCAGTCAACCTGGCCCCCTGGACACCGTTTATGTCAGGATCAATAAGGAAACGAATCATATGGATGTCTCAATTACCTCAGAAATATAGAGCTGGAAGACGCCGTTCAATCGCTCTTCACCTGCTACATCTATTACCACTTTATGCCGTCTCTTGTAATGTTCTGGGTCATCCGCGCAATAGGGGATATTGCAAGCAAAGCCCCACGTCATGCGCGCGACACGAGTAGTGACGTACTTGTGCAAGAAGTACGTCGCCGCCCCTTCTGAGACAGCCTTATTCCTGTGGGCGGTGTAAGCTGAATACATCTCCGGAGGTGATAGAGGCAATCCCACGTATGACTATCAGGGCGGTAGACTTCCACACCATCATCCTTCAGTATCTCGCAAAGATTGTTGTACAACCATGGACTTGCTGCGAAGCCGCCAACCAGGAATACCATCTGATGAAATGGTGTGAATACGAAAGGTTAGGATGTAACGCGATTACTAACATTGATGGGGGCACTGGACAATCGCCTCTGGTCCCGGACGGCAGCAACGACCTCGTCTATGCACGGTTGAAACAGATTAACGAGGTCTTCCCTGGAAAAGAAGGGTTCGAGCCAGGAAATACAGAGGACGGAAAGAAGGGTCGCACCCTTGAATAACGAGATTGCCGTTCTGCACGCCGACTCTGGCATCTTTGTCGTTTACTCGCCCGAATTTGATGTATGAGCGGACTGAAGGAGTTTTGAACGTCGGCTTCGTAGATCGTTCAAAGACCCGGAGCATTTCTTTGATGTCGTCCGCATGGCCGTATCTCGAACCCGCCAGCCGTTTCTGCAGGTACTCTTTGAAACGAGCATTCACTCGAGTCGAGCCCTGGAGAATACCTATATGCAAGTAATGGTTGTCTCAGGGCCAGGGTCGTACGAGGAAGCGTTGACTGGCGTACATCCAGGGGCAGCAGTCTCCTCGACGGCGATTGGATCGGCTGTGACAAACTTGTACGTCGTCAAATCTACTGTGCCTCCACCGGCGTCCACAATCATCACACTTGACTCGTCCTGGGATGATAGTCAACACGGCGCACGGGAGCACGATGACTAACTCACCTTGATCGACCCAGATACGAGTCCGCTGTTCACGCAGTAGTGTAAACTTGCCTCGCCTTCAGTAATGAAATGCAGTCGTGCACGGCCTGCGGGAGTATCGGGGATAATTTGTGCAAGGATCGCGGCTTGGCGCATCTTCGCCTGTTGCGCACCACTCCAGCCATTGGGTTGGCCCATTATCACCTCGATCCGGTCGCCGACTGACGTCCACACGCTTTCACCGTTGGGAACACTCTCACGGATGTATTTCCGCGCACAATTGAAAAGATACGCGAAAAAATCGGCGATAATCCTGACGACAGTTTTTCCCGGTGGAAGCGGGGAAAGGCTGAGACCAGCTGGCTCCATAGATTGAGGACAGAGGTAAAGCTTGAACCTGTAGGATCTGCTTAGCCACCTCGCGAACGAGTCGAATTGTGACGCACCATTCTACAAACACTGGCTCCTCGTCCGGGTCCAGGTTGCTGTGTCTGGCCTCGGCGCCTACCGCAAGAATGCGACCGTCTTGTGCGTAACAGACGACCGACGGGATCTTGAAGTCGCCATTCTCCTGGCCAGGAAACCTACAGATTCGTTCGTTGAGGCACCTGAGCCCACTCGAAAGGATCCTCACCTCGTGACAGAATGGATTTTCGGGACCTGTCCAGGGTCTAGTACGGTGAATGATACACCGCTGAACGTGGTTCCGAAGTCTAGAGCGAGGACAAGGTTTCTCTGAGCGCCGGCGTAAGGTTTGAAATTCGCCATGCTGAGGTGAGAGACAGGTTGGGACAACGACAGAGACAGAAACTATGCGACATGCGGGCTGGCTGCGAGGCTTTAATAGCTGTAGAGCAGAAGAAAACGTGTTACAGAAGCCATATAGATAGGGGCTCAAAACATGAGGGACGTACGGAAAGCAATGAGGCCACCTTGAGGACGTTCGTGGTCTTCTCAGGGTCATCATGCACAGCATTGCACCGAATCGTGCACTGAAGAGATGTCCAACGAATGAGTGGGGCTTCCGAGCACAACAACACAACAGTATATCTTACTATAGAATATATTCCTTATTGGTTGTGCAGCGGATTTAATCGTCGTTTTGCGGTTCGTCTTCCAGATAATTTTGATTGGGTGCTCACGATCCCATTGAAACGTACAAAATCTGGCTATGCCCGTAGGCAATCGATGGGACTGGTCGATTCGCGGGGAATCTAGGTTAGACAAGTGGAAGCAGAGCATCCCCTTACTATTGGGTCAAGACACGAAGGATGCAACGGCACGATCGCATCCAGAAAAGGAAGGTTTCTGATAACGACTGTCAGCTAAATATTGCGATTCGAAGATCGAATCCTGACGACGCAAGAGGGTGAAAGTAATGAGAAAGGTGGGAGAGCAGGCAAGACCAGTCAATTCGGAGGGCGTACCAACACCACGGGAGGGCTACACGCAGCAAGAAACAAAGTTTGAGCAAACAAGAGCGAAGTAGATAAGCCGTCCAGAGTTTGTTGCATCGAGCGAGTTCTGCAAGATGGAAATATTGTTTGTTACTTCCGATAGAAATGAGTATTGCGCAAATGTGATCCTCGGACGTGGTCTGAGTAGTGACATGAACGTGAGGGACGAGCTTTGGAAGCGCGAAGCGCCAGGAAGACGCGAGCGCCTGTGCCACGTGGCAGCTCGGGCGGCCCCGACATGGCAATTATGCCCTCGTCGACCGCCAGCCCGTCAACAAACACATCCCCGACAACGTTCTCGCCACCCCCGACGATTCCAAATGGTGAGCAAGTCTCCTTGCTGCCAGTACACCCCACGCCAGGCCGCCGATAGGGAAACTCTGCCCGTCTGGACGGTGGATGCGTCTTCTGGACTCTGGATGGCATCAGGGCGGGGCACCCTCGCAGAAACCGAACGCTGACGACCCGCTTTCCCGACCCCCATAGGCCAACGTTGAGCTCGCCGCGACATACGCCGCGCTTATCCTCGCCGATGATGGCGTTGAGATCACCGTGCGTTCCGACTTCCTTTCTGGCGGGGTATCGGTGACCTGACGAGTCTGTGCAGGCGGACAAGATCGTCGCGCTTACGACCGCTGCTGGCGTTGAGGTTGAGTCCATCTGGGCGACTCTCCTCGCCAAGGCCCTTGAGGGCAAGGATGTGAAGGATCTCCTTTCGAACGTTGGTGCCGGAGGAGGCGCACCCGCGGCTGGTGCCCCCGCAGCGGCTGGCGGTGCTGCTGCTGCCGACGTACCAAAAGAGGAGGAGAAGAAGGAAGAGGAGAAGGAAGAGTCAGACGACGACATGGTGCGTCCCTCGCGATTATATCGACTTTGTGTCTTGCTAACTTGCTTGCGTGCAGGGCTTCGGTCTCTTCGATTGATCTGTCGGGCTCTCGAGTTTTCTTCTATTTGCTGTCTCCTGTCATTGCACGCATTCACGCCACCCCGGCGCGGAGCTCGCGCAAGCTCTGCTGTCCGCCCTGTATCCATTACATTCCCGCCGCGCACACCAAAAGATTGTGAAAACAGCACATCTGGCGCGTGAGCGTAACTGAGGGACGCCTAGGCCCCCGAGGCAAGTCCGACATGTATCAGAGGTAGTGTCCCAACATGATGTATGAGGTCTTTGCAACCGGTCAGGCATGTGCGAGAGGTCGTTGCCATCCATGAGCTGTAAGTTGGACCTATGATTTGACATACACTCGTAAACTTAATCTTGGCATAGCAATACACGAGAAGCGTCCTCCGTCGCCTTTCTTTTCGCCCTTCGCCCTTGTGTTTCTCCGTACCTCACGTTTTCGCTGCGCTACCCTGACCGCCATCCTTCTGCCTGACCTTAAACACAGGACTATAATCAAGGTCCAGCAGCACGCCCTTGACGCGCAGACCATAGCGGTCAGGCTCGTCCGGCTCGAGCGGGATGCGCATGATGTTCTGCGGGTTGATGTTCCCATGCACGAGCCCCGTCTTCTCGTGGTACTTGTGGTACTCTGCGAGGCGTATACGTGAAGCGTGGCGAGACGGCAGTCGATGCGACGGGTACGATGTGGCGTGTGGCAATGAGCTCGGGTACGCGATGGGAAGCTCTGAGGACGTACCTGAGATGATGTCGCCCATAACGAGCACGAGCTCCTTTGCACTCGGGACGTTGAGCAGCTCTAGTGGCGCGAAAGGGACGATGCGCGCGGGCTTTGCATCGGTGCTCGTAGCTGTTTTCGCGGTCAACGTCGGCGTTGTTGCCTTTGCCTTTCGTTGGCGACGTCGCTGTGTCTTCGTTGTCATGGTGTGGTGTGTGTGGCGGAGGCGGTTGAAGATGGAGGACGAGGACGTCTTCGAGGGAGTATTTATGTAAAGGCCTAGGCAGACGCTCGGTCCATGCTGCTTATCCGTCCCAATATTCGTGTGTTCATGTCCGAGAACACGCCCCACACGCGTGTAGATCGTTAAATCCAAGCAGCGTATATACTCGTGAACATCATACTAGATACAGAGCTACATAACGTACGTGACATCGCGATATCGCGATATCGAGGGAGCGCGTCTTCACGCGTCGTGCCCGCCCTCCCACGCTTCATCTGGCGGACTACGGTTCACCTCCACCGTCCCCACCTCGTCCATCGTCGCGCCTTCGTCGCTCGCCTCGACACCCGCAGCGCGGAACTCAGCTACGAGCAGCGCGCTCAGTCCAAAAGGGTCCCGCGGAATCCACACCCACGGCTGCTGTGCGTACGTCGAGGGATGGTCGAAGCCGTGCTCGTCGAAGTCCTTCTCGTCATCGTCATCGCCGGTGGCGTCGGGACGTGGGGACGCTGGCGCGAACTCGGGGTGTCGCCGTCGGCTTGAGCGGGTGGAGACGGAGGAGACAGAAGAGGTCGGTGAGCCGGGACGCTTTTCGGAGGCTTTGGTTGCCCGCGACGAGGGGCGGAGAAGGTTGTTGTCGGGCGTGACGGTGCGCGCAGAGGTGGTTGCTTCAGTCTTGGCGTCCTTTGCGTCCAGATCGACGTCAGATGGAGGCAGAGGGTCGATGTCCGCCGTCTTAGCGATGTCCTTCTGGACGTTCTTTGCCATTTTCTTCACAGGGTCCTGGATGCGGCGGCGCACGACTGACTTGAAGCCTACCCAAACATGAGAAATGTTCCACAGTGCATAGACGGGCTGAACGTACGATCGCGACTGAATAAGTCCATCTCCTCTTCCTCCTCCTCAGTATCGCTCTTGTGGTCCGGATGGCGGCGTTTGTGTTGCTTCTCCCATCGTTCTTGCAGCCTCTTCGTCGCCAGTGACATGGGGATAAACTGTGTTATTGCTGCACGGCGTCAGCACGAGAAGTAGTTCGAGTGTGAAAGGCTACTTACGTTCGAAGCTGCGTTGGTAGAGAAGGTGCATCGAGAGCGTCACGGCCATGAGAACGACCATGAGTGCGCCTTCAACGATGAAGACGATACTGTCGGACGTCTTGAAGAAGAACAATGCCGCGAGGCAGAATTGTTCGATATAGAGCCCGACGACTGACAAAACGGAGATCTCAGTACGCTCCATCGTTCGAACTAGACAGGGTACGCACACAGGAAATTGATTGCGAGGGGGAACTATGGCAAATGTCAGTTCGTTTTTCGCGCGTATTCACCCTCTGACGCACGTATTTTCCACCCGTCTCACTCTCATCAGGTTGATCACAAACCCAAGTAAGCACTACACAAATACAGATCAGCAGTGTCGCCACTAGAATACGATATGAAAACACTTACGATACTTCCAAGCGAAGAAGAACAGTAGGAAAGAGACAGCCGCGAGGCCGTTGATGACCGGCGACAGTACGCTATACGCCAATCCGATCGTGGCAAGGAGGGAGATGCGCGGGAGAATCAAACCAAAGTCAGCCTGAAGGAGCGTTAGGATGAGCTACTGTCAATTAAAGGCCAGTACGAACCTTGGGCATCAGGAAAGTAACGGCATACGCTTGGCGAGGTGTCCGCCCGAGGAACCACTTCTTAATGAAGTGTCCCAGTAGCGCGCCGATCTGCAGCAATGCGCTGCCTGCACCCGTTAATCCTTGAGTCACTACGAGCAATAGAACAGGTGAACTCCTGCAGAACGATTGGGACGGAGGGGTGGAGCGTACGTGTCCAGGTGAGGAAGAAGATGGATGCGCCTGGGAGTTGAGACGCGAGTTGCGATATAGCCTTCGTCGGGTTGTCAATGATCTACAGAGCGCAAGTGAGCACGGACACGGATCCGCGAGCGGTCGAATGGACGTACATCCGACGCTGTGCGCGTTATCCCAGAACTCAGAGTGACGACAAGGAAACCATGGCTAGTTGAAGCAATCAGCTTTGGACTGACTAACGCGACGAAAGTGGGAGGCCTACATGACCAGGAATAGGAAATATCGCTTGTACACGCTGATCGAAATCAACGACCACCGTGGGATGTTTTCGTACCATGCCAGACCTGATAAACTGCGTCAGACAGCCACACCCCAACATGAACGAACACGAACCTTTCAGGAGCAACGGCAGGATGGCGAAGAGGATGGCGAGGAAGAGCGGCGGGAGGATACCCTGGATAATGCCAGGGACGGGAGTCGGAGCGTCGCGAATCCAGCAAAGCCATCTATCAATTTGTGAGTCGTCGAGCGGGTGAAACAGCAGAATGATACGCACGAGACTTGCTCGCACAGCGTCGCGACGTTGCTAAGTGTACCGACAAATGCGACGGGGGCGAACCATAGCACAATGAGAATGAAACTGCCGATCCAGGATGTCACGTAGCGGAAGCGGGTCTCGTATGCGCCGTCCTGCCCGTATCGGTGTTAGCATCGCGCAGATTGTGAAACTCTAGGGATGCGTACGTCGATGTTCTCCCAGACGACGTCTTTGGGCGCGACCTCGATCCATTTGTTCGACATCATGAGCGGCTACGAACATATAAGAACGACGCGCTTCGGGGTGACAGAATGAAGGGTTACCTGGTGGTAGCTAACGCACTGCGCGAGGACGTGCGCACCCATCTGTAGATTGCACTGGATAAATGCACTGCCCAATGGCTTGGGCATAGTATCGGCGTGCGCGATTACGGCACGTTTCTCGTCGATCGACTTGTTCAGACGTGCGATTTCATCCTACACCAACGTCAGTATATGTCAAGGTGGAACGTTCGACAAACGTACCTTGCACCACTCGATTGTATCTACCTTCTGCCCGACCAGCCCAATAAAGCCTAGTCGATGCCGCGGCCGTTTCCTGGCTGGTGCGTATAGCTCAAAGAGCTTTTCCGGTTGAAGCGCGTCATCTTCGGCGTCGAGTGGCTGGCCAGTCTCTGTAGGTGATGGCGGAAGGCGTCCGGCTTCGAGGTCGTTGGTAACGGAACGTTGGTGGGACGGTCTCGAAGACATCGTTCCGTTCGGTCCGGGACTCTTCAGAGCAGTGCCATCTTCGTCGTATGAAACGCGACCAGACTTCTTCTCCTCTTCAGCGACGACGGTCTTGGAGGTGTCGGCACTTGGACGGCCGCGACGGCTGCCGTACATCTCGCGGCTGCTGCTCTGTCTCCCTTCCCCCATGACGTCGGCGGCTTCCTGATACTCCCTCTCATCCACCCTCACTTCGTCCTTGTCATCCTTTCTCTTGTTCAGCTCGAACTCGTCTTTCCTTCCTGCGAGCTTCTCCTCCGCTTTGCGCAGTTTCTTGTCAACCTTCTTCTGGTGCTTCTCCATCTTGTGCTTTTTCTGGACCACATAGCGGACTAATTGTGCGGCGGCTTTCTCCAGCTTTTCGCACGCTTCGAGACGATCATTGTAGTCCTTGTTCAGATGCTGAACAGCACACCGTCGTGAAGATCACGCTTTCGATAGGAAGAAAGGGACGTACGCGGGTATCTCGGTATATCCAGATGTTCTGTACTCCTCCTGGGACGAAGCCTGCCCAACGCCGCAGCTCGCCTTCTGTACACATGGTCTTGGGTATATTGGTGATAAGGATTGTACGCGCTTGTGCGAGCGACGCGTGTGAGGGGGAAATGAGGAATTGCTGGCGAGTCGTTGTGTAGTGCATCAGCTCGCGCCGAATAAGGTATAAACATAGAACTGCGAACTCGTTAAACTCGCATGCACGCAGAGAAGCTGGGAAACGCGTACATGTGGTAAGGTATACAACGACGATGTGGGCTGCATAGCGGGAGTTGGCGTTCTCGGGTATGCTGTCGGAAGAGTGAGCGTCCAGTCGCGGAGTGGACGAGAAGGCGCACGCACTTTCCCCAGCTCAGCCTGGCGAGCCTATCGCTGAAGTTGGCGTGGCGAATGCCGGCGGTGTCGACGGGGAGGAGTACAGCCCATGTGATGATCGTCATTGAGGCGAAGAGAATCATGAGCAGGCGCAGGAACCGGAGAAACATGTATGCGTCCATGCCGTTCTTGTGGAGCTGAAAAGCGCGTCATTGTATCGAAGGTCAGAGCACAGAAAACTGTAGACGCACCACGTCTGCCGTAGGCACCGCGACAATCGCTAGCAGCCATTTCCATGGCCCACCCGGCAAGTCGACAGCCCGTTTCCTACGCGAAACGCGTCAGTGCGACGTGCACGGCATGGAAAACCGACGCACTCTGGAGGGGGTAGGTATGTTCGCGGCTCGTAGATCCTGCTTAGGCGATGCTTGAGGATGACGAACGCCGCGAGTTCGACGAAGAGGATGCCCGCGTTGATTGCGAGGGCGGTGAGGAATGTCTGCGAGTCGAGGCCCTGCGCCTTCTCGGGCGTGACTTGGGACATTCCCTAGAGGTCGGGGGGCGGTGCCCGTGGTCGTTGGTGAAGAAGTCGAGCCAAGGAATATTAATTGCGTGTGATGCATGGCGAGGGTGTTCCTGGCAGTGGAGCATGATTGGATGTTGCGACAGAGTTGCGGCCCGCGCGCTTCCCTCGAGGCCGACGCGATCACTCCACACCTCCGTCCCGCCCGCAGTCGTGTCTGCTTTCGGTTTCTGTACCTACGCGCGACTTATGACAACCTAGGCGGCACAACCCGTCGCTTTGCATCCTCCGACACGACCTAAGCTTTCGACCGAGAAATCATCGCGCGTGTGTGCGTGCGGGAAGGAATTAAAATATAATATTGAGGCGGCGTACGCCATCGAGTAAGTACGGCACAATTCGAATCATAAAGCTACACAATAGAATGGGATAATGCTACAGAAAATACCACCTCGCGTTGCGCTCAATAATTGATACCACGATCCTGGCTCGCTGCTCGTCACTCACTGCATCATCAGGGAAAACCCCTTGGTATAATTATATGTTCATTAGTAGTATTTGTCCATTATTTTTATTAATCAGGGTAAGTCAGTCTAATGGAGTGCTAGGCCGAGTATCGTACCCATAACGGGTGTATTAGGCATATCCATATGTACACTGTTCTGTAAACGAGCGACTGCTGCAGATCTCATTGCATCCACTGGCCGTGTCGGTGAGACGGGCGATTGGATACCCAGCAACCTCGACAGTGATGTGTACTCACCTGGCTTGTCAGATAGCTGGAACCGCGAGCCCGGGGGTTGATATTGTGGTGACCGTTGGTCTTCGAATCCCGTCTTGAGTATAGCTTCCGGATTGGCAGATGCGGCAATGCTTTGGCCACTGACAAGCCCTTGTGCATGTAGAGCTATTGTTGGTGGCGGGTACTGAGGGTTGTTCTCGTTGTAGCCACCAATCTGCGCGCTCCACTGGTGGTCGTCTTCTGATAACGTGACGGACATGGTATCCAAGCCATCTCCTGTGCGTATCGACGAAGCGTCACGGGCGGTGTCGGTGTCGAGACAAGAGCATAGCACTCACTAGGATACCGCAAACCTCGACGCTGCCAGACGGAACAAGTCCCGTCGACTGTGGCAGCGGGGCTGTGCCTGTTCTCGTGTTCTCCACCGGACTATTGATGCTCTGCGTTGGTCGGGGGCCAGAATAGCATTGGTGCTTTGCGTGCTCGGATACAGCCCGGACGCAACACGCTGAGCAGCTGAGCAGCATGCTCGAGTTCAGTCGGTCGGCGACCGCGTTCAGTAGTGTTGCCGTTGTTCAGTTCGGAACCGAGCCGTTGGGGCACGTTTGAAGCACCAACCTCCAGCTATACGTGCACAGTTAGATGCACCAACCAAAGCAACTTACGCTGACCCTCACATCCTTTACGGCAGCTTACCAGGTAATGATTTCGTTCAAACTCCGCTCTATACAACACCCTGGGGGCCTACAATCGAGAATTGCGCGGCGTTCGCGGTGTTTGTTTGGTTCCCTAGGAGCCAAACAAATCCCGATTAGGTGCGCCTCATACCAGACGGCCAGCGGGGGTTGCCCTGCTTTCGAGCAACATCAGGCCGTCATCAGGCCTCGTTCACGCATCCAATAGCCCTTTTGGGGCGCCTTCCATGCTGCTCCGCCTTGCCTGCTCGCCGCGCGCTGCCACGCGCCCGCTTTACCAAAACAGGAAGCCTCCCGCCCAGCACCCGCCACTCGCTCTAGCTCGTTCGTGCCAGTACGTAAAAATACAGAATAATTCACACTCCCCCTTGGGGTGAATGCGAACAGGACTACACCACGTCAACGCCTCATTCGGCCTTGATGAAAACGTGCACGACGCGATAATAATATTCAGCACCCACTTTCCAGCTCTCCCTGTCGCTTCCACACCATCCCGATAGCATATAACGAGTTTGCGCCGCATGTATAGGGCTAGTGAATGACCCTAGAGTGGTTGAACGACGATATTCTGCTACCCCGCCCTCTGTCCAAATTCGGAAACATCCCGCCCCTCAGCCCGCCCGCCCTTCTAGCACGGTCCGCAATCATGATAGAAATATGCAAATAATTCGGTACGCTATTCTGGTCATTTTGCGTGTGTATCAATGCTTACAACGCCGCTTACAGGCGCGTTTACGCTCCTCAATTAAAGTGTCATTATAATGATGCAGTAGCTTCCCAGCTATCTGCACAGCTCAGTTGGCGTCCAAAACACTCTTCATTGATGTGTATACACTCTCAGTGAGAGTTTTGGTTGGCCCAAGAACGCTAGGCATGGAAGCACTAGCCTGTACAGGAGTTCGCCAAATCGCAATAAATAATTTTCGTAAATCGCAAGGAAATTGTCCCGTGTGCGATAAATATATTTATGATTTTACAAACATGTATTGTACGACGATTTACAGTTGTTGTGCAAAGGAAAGCAGAACAACGCTACGGAGACATTGGGAAGTTACCATATCGGGATATTGATGGGAACC
The DNA here is from genome assembly GCA_027924225.1 of Bjerkandera adusta. Classification (NCBI taxonomy): domain Eukaryota; kingdom Fungi; phylum Basidiomycota; class Agaricomycetes; order Polyporales; family Phanerochaetaceae; genus Bjerkandera; species Bjerkandera adusta. The sequence continues at coordinate 2,452 of BSCZ01001969.1, read as the reverse complement.
TTCGCGCCCGATATATCGTGTTACGGACCTGTCCCCCAGCGTAGAACAGCTGATGGTAGCTACGAATGAGTTATAAATACTCCAACGAGTCGATACGGCACGCAAAAACGGGAATAAATGAGCTTGCAGGTGAGCTACAAGGCCTGGAACACAAAAACATAGCCATTGAGCCCACAAACGAATTTCTTGAGAGCCTCAGAGTGGTTTTATCCGCGATAATTGTACCCCACCGCTCTTGCATATGTAGTTGGTACCTTAATGCAAATTTGGGACCGAAACGAACCGTCCTAGCAGCCAGTAGACACGAAAGTATGCGAAATATGCAGTTCAACTATTCGACAAAACATATCTTCGGTCATAGCATGCTGTAGACACAGCGGAATTTTACCTGAATGCTTGGAACACACTCCTGGGACTATAAGGAGTCTATAAATATGTATTATACCCGGGTAAGCCGAAGTTTAAGGTATGCAAACAGGCTTGAAAGCGTTTCGCACTAGAGATTCGTCGTGGAATCTTGAGCTGAACGCGTTCGGCACGTTCGGCGAGTCCGAAATGTTTCGGAACGCAATTTCTCCGGGTTTTAGGCCTCAGAAGTGTGCCCCTTTGTAACTCGATACTATTCCGACTTATCCGACGTCTCCCCGACAAATACTCACCTCCCTATGTCGAAATGCGCTCGTCACCGAGGTCGCCGAGAATGGGCGCCTCGTCCGCGACCGAATGCGGACGGCCCGCGACGACCTCAAACAAACGTTCTCTCGCTCTCCCCTTATCGCCCCCGCCCTCAAACCTCTCTCCAAACACCTCCAACGGCCTCCGCGCGCCATATTTTCGGTCCCCTCGCCATTCAGACCGGCCCCCATTGCCTCAAACGACGTCGATCTGCCGTTCCGCGAGCTCATGGGCCGACCTCGTGCGACCGTCCCCCTCGCTCTCCCTATGTCGCTCCCACCCCCGAATCGCTCTGCAAATGCGTCAGTAGGGCTCTTCACGCCCTTCATTTGGTATCCCCGCCCTCAGGTACGCTTCCAATGCCCTGGGTGATCGCTGACGTCCTGTGTTCTGCAGGCCCGCGCGACCCTCAATGGACACTTCCCAATCACTCCCCCTCTCAATCCCGCCTCTATCTCTCGCTGGACAGGCGTATAACACCATTCCCACACTGCCATATTCATTCCCCCGGCCCCCAAATGTCGTTTGCAACACGACACGAAGCCTGAACTCGCGCCCGTTCGCAAGTCATGGGCAGCGCGTTCAAACGTCCGCGGCAGGTTGCGTCCTTCGCGGGGGCTCGTATACTATATCTAGGTGCGTTTTCTGTCTCTCACGTGTCGTATTACTTACCTGATTCTTGTGTTCTGTGCCCAGGTCAATCGCACAGACCGTCCGCGCAAAGCGACCACTACGCGTCGCTTCACGTCCCTGGAACACCCGAAAAATGACCAGTACCTCTCGTGTGCCGAGGGGTACTGCTCTGAACATATGGGAGCGTCTTGGGCAGAGCCGCAGGGCAATCGGAGGGGCGTGAGAGGTTACGGACGCTGTGAGTTCGCAAATTGTCTTGTTCTCCTGCTTCCTGTCCTTCACCGCCTCGCTCCTTGCCCCGGCTCCCTTTTCTGGGGGTGGAGCATCCTTTTCTTACCATTTTGCACCCCAGAAACCCCTCCGATGCACCACCTATCAACACGTCGCCGCATTCCACACGGTGAGCTCTACCCTCTACTACACAGCTGTGCCCTGCCCGTAAGCACTTGTATTGCCCCTCAAATTGCTCACCTGTCTCCCAGGGCTTTTATTATATGCTAAGCATCTCCAGAGTGGCCTCACCGCGTCCCATGTATGTTAAAAATCGATTTGTTGTTATTTTAATTTATTTGTTTTTTCGCTCCTCGCTCGCTTTCCACTAGAGATGTATATATAATATAATATAAATGTATATGTCCTATAATAACATACTTCGATCACCCAGTAAGAGACTCGCGAAACGCCCCGCCGTAGCTGCTGCGTTATTCAAACATACAGCCGGATTTGGAAAGTGAGCTTGCGCGTTCTCGGGAGTTGCCGCCACGGTCATGGACTGGTCGAAAATGGAAGGCTGCAGCTGATCAATGGTATTATTGTATTGACTTTAATGTAGCCGGCTATACTGGGCCTGATGTAGGGTAACTGAAGGTGCCAGCAGTGCTGCAAGGTTGATGCATCAACCTCATGCTAAAGGAGTGAGCTGGATGGGCAACGTACAACTGAGAATGGTGCATCAAGCACCGTAGGCATAACTGGAGTATGGTGCTTCAAACAAGCCCCATAGGGTGCGGAACCAAGGTTCGAACTGCGAACCCCGAACCGAACAGCGGGTTCGGTTCAGGGTTATGAGACCCCTCAGGGGACGGTAGGGGACGGGTAGGCGCCCTTCCCTGGCCCTAGACGCCCTTCCCTGGGCCCTAGACGC
>BSCZ01001967.1:0-47170 GCA_027924225.1 Bjerkandera adusta | reverse complement strand
GGCCGTATTTACTGGTCCTCCCGGTACTTTTTGCCGGGGCGCCGGGCGTTCCAGCAGTTTCTTCCGGAACTACTTCCCACAGTGTTTGCTCTTCGTCCTCTTCAATGATCCCAACCCTCGACGACTCCACTGTCTCCCTCGACCACGCTCCCACACAACGCCATTGACTTAGAAATGGTCCATTGGGCTGAACGTCATCCGCACGGACGTTTGTTTGCATGTAGGCCCCGTGAAGCCCTCTGGCCTGCGATATTGGGAGAAGGGGTGGCTAGCAGCACTCCACGGGTATTGGTACGTTCCTCACTGATATGTTCTCTGTACCTTGGCCATGGCTAACACTCTTCAGTGCCTCCATCAGTCGTATCATTTCTGCCCTTAAGCATCTACCTAGACTCAACAAATTCGATGCACGACTCGACGGCCTCGACTACTCCCTCCATCACGCTCTCCGTGCCGACTTCAACACTTCCGAATGGACCTGCAGAATGGCTACGACTGCTGCACATTCTATTCGCTCCCGCACGTCCACCCTCGTGAAGGCTCCGAGTTGATGAACGACATTGGGTCGTAAATTGGAATTCGGAAGTTGAGTCGCCGTAGTCCATGAGGGTCGGTGAGCATCTTATCACGATCCTTCGTACTCTGCACTAATGTGCACACTTTCAGAGACAGTGTCAACAGGTCCTGTCGACCCTGTCGTAGTCGAAATCTCGACGGCGAGGTATTTGGTTACAAGCATCCATACGCCATACGAGAAGATAACGCGGGTCCCATAGACAGCATCCTTCCTCTCCAAACACACTGTTCATCGTGCTGCCGTCGTGCGAATGCAAATCTGAGGCTGTACGGTACGTTTCCCGTGATTGACTGCGCTGCCTTCGGCCGCTCACTTGAAAGGTTTCGTCAGCCTCTTGTGTTGGGCTAGCGTTTGGCAAAGGGCTGAGGGTGGCTGGCGAGAGAAAGTCTAAGGAGGGCGGGATGAGTGGTTCTCGGTTGCGTTAGAGTGCGTGCGTACTACCTGGCAGGTTTTTGATGAGGCTGACTCTCTTGTACACGGCCCCAGCGTCCACAGGCCGTCTTGGTCGCCAAGCGCAATTTTGACGGCGTGTCAAAGTCGAACCACACAGCCCTCAGCATTACATCTCCGCCAGAATCCCCGGAGTCATATCGTACAGTCTGTCGGAACACGTTACGGGTCGAAGAGCGGGCGCTGCGTAATCATAAAATGCTGCAAGCTGGCTGGGCCAACTGTATCATTGCCGGCCTGCTCCCGTCTCGTTGCTCTCTGGATAGCCACCACTCTCGTCCTGTGTGATACGCGCGGACATCACCATCGCACCCAGGACGCCCTAAAGAGGCATATCCTCAGTTTGCGGCACTCGATCCAACCAATCACGTCCGTAGCTAGCCCCAGTTTCCGCCGCTCAGAACAACTAACACGTCAATACTGCTTCGCAGACACTACTGAAGGCCGAAGTGCGCTGTAACTGTACACGGTAGGCAGCGCGTTGTTTCACCGTTGGTATTTTAGTCTGACGCCCTCGTCTACGCTAGGGTCTCGTAATCCATCCCGTCTCGCGCATAAATAAATGCACCCCCACCAACGATACGCTGATAGGGGCCTAAACACGGACGTTGGGAGTGTTTTGGATATGCATTTGCGGAGGAGAGCGTGTTCCTATTTGCCTGGTGCGCTCGCCTTTTCCGTCATCGGTTCCGCGCACCACCCGACCCCATCGTGTACTATCGCTCCGACCCTGTATACTCTCTTCTGTGCTTTCCCTGGCCCGATGACTCACACCCCTCCCTTTCTTTCAGGTCTCGTGTCTCGCTAATGCGCGAGTACGAGCTAGCAAGAACCTGGATCGAAGCGTCGTGCTATCTAATGTAGCAGCCGTTGCATAACATTGTTTGGTACTTGGACCTGGTTGCGCTGTTCGTATTCTTACGATGTACCGCAGGGGAGTACACATGGGTATGTAATAATATGTGACCTGCTGTCTTCTTACTGAAATTGTCGAACTAGAACTATCGTACTTTGTATACTGGCACCCGCGGCGAAATAATCATACCAATTAAGAGCATCCCAGAACTTACGCAGTGTGTACGTTGTCGCGGCGCGATGAGCACACGACAGCCCAGATACAACTTAGGGTAATATTTTTGTTTCCTCAAGTTCGCTCTTACAACGCTGTTGAATCCTTGATCTCATCCCTTGCAAACCAGATCCTAACACACATTTACAGGATCGAGCGCGATTTGTATGTTGTAATACCGTCGAAGTGTCATTTCGATGCCCTGCTCGTCTCCTAAAGGCTTCCGACCTCGACAATTCCGATCCTCGCCCCGGTCGAAGCAGCATTGCGTCCATTCTCCCGCCCTCGGACAACGATGTGGCTCCCCATTGCTGATCCCGCCAGCACGAAGACAACGGGTTGGAGGATGCGATTTTGTGGAAACGCCGACTAAGCTCAAGGTTATGCCAGCCACGTGGGCTCCGTCTTGAAGAATGGTCTGGCCGCACGTCTGCCTGCCTCCTTGCCTCTCCCCTTCACTCTACCCCTTCGCTGCTGCTCCGGACGACGAAAGTGCTCCCTGCCCACCCTTCACACACCCCGGGAACTTGTTCGCGCGATGGGTCAGTGCGGTCGTAGGCACTATATTCGCATGTGCTGAGAAATGTTGTATTACGTCTAGAGAATAGCCATCCTACTGGAGACAGCACCACTGCAGATTCCGAGACACAACCCGCACACATCGAAGTACGCGACCATGGTTCCAGCGTTGGAGAAGAAAGGACAAACAATATACGCGTGGTCGACGAAAGCGCGGCGGAGAACAGCGCTCATGCACCGCGACAGGATGCCGGCGCCGAAGCTATATCCTCCCCCGAGGCTCCTCCGGTTTCGATGACAGGACGTGCCTCGCATGCCGTAGGAACCGATAGCAACTCCACCGCGGTGGATTCTGCTGCCGTGGTTCGCCTTCTACTCGCAGCAGCTCAACAGATTTCCGATGCCAGCGTTGCCGTACCCCCACCAATAATCCAAGCTTCTCAGTCTGGAGATGGTAGGAAACCTGCGGAAACTGAGGCCGACGCTGCAGAAGAGGATCGTCAGACTGGAGCCCAGCGTCGACAACGTGTACGTGTACTGAATTCCGTGCCCTGAGTCGGACATTGACATCAGTGCAACAGGACGAGGTCCAACTAGTCGAAATCCGAAACCCGGAGGGCACCGGATGGTCCGGGATGTCAAAGGCCGTCAGGGAATACGACGAAGAAGAAATCGGGTACTACAAGGATGACATCGACACGCTTCTCGTTTTTGTGAGTTCTCGAGACTCAGATATCGGCCTGGCTGACACGCATTGAAGGCCGGTCTCTACTCTGCCGTACTCTCCGCTTTCATCATCGAATCCTACACATTTCTGCAACCCGACCCAGAGGACAAGATGATATTCCTCTTCCAAAACATGGTTTCTCAGAACTACACCATGTCGAACGGCTTCCTCAACGCGACAAACCCGTACCCCGCTCTCCCCGAATTCGAGGCGCCGACGTGGGCAATCCGCGTCAACGTCCTGTGGTTCTCAAGTCTCGTCGTCAGCCTCGCTGCAGCCTCATACGGGATGCTCGTGAAGCAATGGCTTCGCGAGTATCTGAACATGGCGGGAATCACGGCTCCGCGAGAACGTCTTCGCGCTCGCCAGTATCGCCGCCCGGCGCTGGACCGCTGGATGGTCTTCGAGATAGCGGCGTCGCTGCCGCTGTTGCTCGAGATCGCACTCGGGCTCTTCTTCATCGGGCTCTGCTACTTCACCACTGCTATTCACTCCAGCATCAGCCGGTCGACAATCCCGTTCGTCGCCGCGTGGGCGTTTTTCTTCATAGTCGCCACCATTGCCCCACTAGTCTCGCCTCGGTGTCCGTTCAAGACCACTATCTTACGGGCCATGCTGCGGCAAGGAAGAAATGCTGTTCTGGTGTCTGCCAAAGCCTGTCTTCCCTTTTACATCGTAGTCCGCCACATGGGAAACTCGATTTTCGATGCACTTCGCAACATGGGAGCCTCGACTTTCAATGCACTTCGCAACATGGGAACCTCGACTTTCAATGCACTTCGCAACAGGAATGCCTCCGTACGGGCTCGTCTTCTCGGCTATACCCTTGTCGACGTTGTGACGTTCTGTTACATCGTCCTCCGCGCTTGCGCTGCAGCACTTCGCGAAGACCTCCTCAGAATTGTCAAAAGAGTCACGCCTCCTCCAATTCTGATCCTTCTCTCTGATCTGCCCGTCTTCCACCTCCCGAATTTTGGAACAGCGGAGGAACTCAAATCCCTAGTCGCTCACGTCGACGCCCACATGGAGGAGGAGCGGAAGATTCTGCTAGAGAAACAAGATGATATCGCGATCCTTCGCTCTGTGGAGGAAATCATGCCTGGTGACGGCCTCCTTCCGACCCTGGTCGACGTTGCCTCTGCGGCAAACCCTCCGTGGCGGGAAGTGTTTGCGTTGATGAAGACCGTTATCGACAACCGCACAGGCCGAGATATGAACCTATCGGATCCCTCGACGTGGAACGATAGCTTGCAGCTCCTTTCGCAACAATCTTGCGATGCCCTGACAGGCTGGGTTTCCAACACCATATCACGTCATCAAACCGCTCGCGAGGGAACTCTCCATGCGAGAGAGCTGTCCGAATGTGCCGCCGTGTTTTGCTCCTTAATCTTCTCCCACACTCGCCCTCTGTCGGATCTCCGTGAAACAACTTTGCACGACCTCATTTTCCGCATGAAAACCGATTTCAAACCCTTCCTCTTCCACTCCGATGCATTCAGGCGTCGAATAGAGAAATTGTTTTCTCACTCCAACGTCAACAAGACACGAATGGGTCTATCTCACACCGAATGGGCAACGGGCGCGGAGAACTTAATTTTGGGATGCGATAATCTCACTGATTGTGTTGGCGACATCGACGGCTATGAAGGCGAGTGGATAGCGAATGCCCTGGTCGTCCTTGTCACACAATGGACACGCCCTTCCTCACGTAACCTGCCGAACAAGAACCGCGCTTCATCTCCATTCACCAACCGTTTCGTCGAGAAGCTTCTCGATGAACTCTGCAGGATCGAGCGCCGCGGCCGTATCGCTGGTATTGCCAGTGTCAAAATCGATGTTTTCTATGGCATCCTTCTCGGCGGGGCAACGAGCGAGTCAGGAGAATGGCAGTACTCCTCAGAGCTCTATGCTCGCAACCTCACAAGCATCTGCTGGCTCAGCAATGCCCAGCCATATAGCCGAGGTGAACACGAGGGCCCCACAAGCCCGAAGACAGCATTCCTCACGCTGATGAAGTCCCACTCCAAAACCTGGATGGAGACCTTGCTCGGCTGGCTTGCTCCGCGTCGCATGCCCGGCAACATTTTGGCGGAAATCGTGGCGGCCGACCTGGTGGCATGCGAGCCTGACGGCGAGTGGCTCGCCATTCTGACTAGTGCGTTCCATTGTGACTGACTGGTCTGCCATTTTTGTATAGAACAGCGGCGTAAACTAAACGACATCATTCATATATGCCAAATTGCGTCGCTCGAGATATCACCTCCCGAATCCTACTCCATGTGGCACGGCATCGACTTTTCCACCCTGCTACAAATTGTCATCCTGCTCCAGCGGGACGGCGTTCTTGACGGCGAAGTTTCAAAAGAGAAGGTTCACGCCGTCCAAACTGCCTTCCGTACAGCAGTCATACGTCGACATGGCGCGTACAAGATGTTGATGAAACTCAGGGTCAGCCGCAATGAGTACTTTGAAGCTGACACTGTCAGGTACAGAATGCGCCTCCAACGTCTTGATTTGGTCTATGCGATGAGCTATGGATGCTACAGGGAGAGTGGGTGGGCAGGAGTTCTGAATCAACACATCCGAGAGAGCGATTGGGGCAAACACTGGTTAGCCGATGGCGGTTCTATCAAACGGCTACGTTTTGTGGTAGGGGACGCTTGGCTACAGCAACAGCTTAAGGCGAAGCGAAAAGTGCCGACTAGGCGGTAAGTGGTCATGTATATGCATTATGCACACTACTCATCTGCACTTCGGATTACAGGGAGTCTAGTCGATCATCGACACCGCCCTCAAGCGTAGCCCTCATAGAATGATATGTACGTGTTTCGTAATATGTGATACGAAGTCTGTATCTCTGCTGTAACCGAAACATGCATGGGTGGATTAGGCCACGAGCTGCGTGCTGGTGGTCTTTTGCGGACTGTATGCGGTCCTAGCCACAGAGCTTGAGCCAAGCTATCCCGTATGCGGCAAGTCGTTTCTCGTCGTCCCAGGCTTTTGACGCCAACGCGCTCGAGTATATCGCTTTGCAAAGAGGTTGTTATCAAACTGAAGGTGTGGGCAACGCGAGCTATTCGTGTAGATTCAATATGTTCTATGCGGAATGCATGGTGTTAGCTAGATGTCACAAGAGACAGCGAATATGTCTCTGAGCTCCGAGTGCGTATCTCAGGTCGTTCAACGCGAAGAGGAAGTGCTTGTGTGATCCTAAACAGAATGGGCGCAGGTTAACGCTTCGTTGATTGGAGTTATGACCACAAGAACGACGTGCGGGCCATTCGCGCTTCCGACTAACACGAGCCGGCTCGACCGTGAGCCTCTGGTAGAATGAACACGTATCTCACTCACGTTTGGTATGGATAGTCGCGATATTTGACGTCGCTTCGCGTCGTGGAACTCGCCGTAGCCTTGGTAGGTATCGGTTGACTGCAAGGTTCTGAAGCTCGACGCGCGCAAACTCGAGCACGTATTCCAGTTGGTGTAGAGCTAAATCCCGCAAGATTTAGCGAGACCAGGGCTGAGGAATTAATTAACTCGCTTTGATCTCAGCCGCTACCCTAGCACGGACCAATGCCACTCGTCCGCATGGGCGCATTTAGACAGCAGTCGCACTGCGGGCGCAACGCCGAAGCCTTTGCCAATCGTTCAAGCAACTGCGACCGAGCGTGTGCCTAGCACGATTGAAGACTCCAACCCAAACAATCGAAGGATATTTCTCATAGAAGGTGGGTTCGCGGGGGAGGATATCTAGGCCGGATCCGGAGTGCGTCTTGTCTGTTATACGGGCCTGCAGAATCATCAGGGCGTATGCGCGCGCGGTAGTACAAGTAGGGGGAAGCGTAGCGTAAGGTTGTTTTTGACGAGACAGTCTACGTCAGGTTTGCTCCGCTCAGAGAATGTTAGCAGATATAGAGCTGGACGGGAGAACGCAACGCACCGAAGTTGCACCGAAGCTATCGCGGAGGGCTTGGAAGATATTCTCCGGCCATGCTCAGCAGTAAAATGTACAGCCGCACGTTGAGGCGTGAAAGGGTCGTATTTGAACCCCGGAGCCAGGAGATCAAAGCTCGCTGCTCCCAGAATCCTCCTGCATCCTCGTACGCCGCCTAGGTGAGACTGCCTTCAAGCGACACATCCGTTCCCTGAGTTTGTCACCAAGCGTGTCGTGGTGGTCGACGGCTGTTCCCTGATCTCTCAAATAACGAGAGTCTTTCGGCCGCACGGAAACGGGTGAAGGGTAGGCTTTCCGCTTGCACACTGTACGCGCGTTGCGTTTGGCTAAAGTTGTCGTGATAGGTTGTGAAGCGTGGAGCAGCGGGTTATTCTTTGGAGTAAATCATTCTGGTGTGTATCGCTCTTCGCCGACGCGGGTACTCACAACGTCGTCCTTGTCGAGCCTGAAAACGCTGTATGAAATTTGCCAGCGACAAGCGTCCCGCTTCTCGCGGACGAGAGGTGGGCGCAGGAGGAGTGCAGGATGCGACAGGGCGGGTGGATGAAGAGAGCAACGCGGCGATGGAGCACGCGTCATCGGAAAGAGCATAGCGTGCATTTGTGAACACAGGACTCGACGGTGCGTTCAGCTCCATCCACACGTACGTCGCTGCAACGTCCACTGAGCAAGAAGCCCGAGGGTGCGGCCAGCTCGCACGGCCGCGGCGATGGCGTCGACTAGGGCTGCGGAAGAAACCCCCCTGTAATTTACACCTGTAAATTACAGCGGTAAATTACCGTAAATAACCGGTAATTTACAGGTCGTGAACATGTCGGTGTAAATAATGGCCGACCAAGAAACACGCTGCCTTCGCTTGGCCTTCGCGGTTTATGTATCTCGCGCGCACAAATATCTCCGAGCTGCCTGAAAGTGCTCCCAGGTGCGTCCTATGTGGGTGAAAATGCGATAATGAGTCTCAGGACCATTTTAAAATGCATGTGCACACCTGGGAGGCGACCCAATCTAGCTCGGCCTTTCCTAAGCGCCTGTGGGCGCTTAGAAAATTTTACCGTAAAATACACCCCTTATTTACCTTACAGCTGGTTGTGCTGTAATTTACGCGGTAAATTAGGGTAAGATACACCCTGGGAGTTATTTCCGCAGCCCTAGCGTCGACCGCAGGAGTCCAGAGACTGTCGTCGTCGACGCGCGAGCTGCGATGCCACAACGCGTCGCACGGGCCGGACGGCCACCGCGTTTGATCGCCGAGATAGCCCGGTCGAGCGCACCGAATCTCTTTGCTCTCCGACCGCCAACCCGCTGCCTGCGACCTTCAATTGTGACACACACTCCCGGATTCGACTACGCTGCGCAAGGGTCCCCCCTCGTGGGCGCACTCCACCCAATCTGGTCACACCATTAGGCCCGCCGCCCGCCCTTTCTGCCGCCGCCGTGTCGCCCATGAGAGCAGCAGGTCGCTTTGCACGATATCTCATCATCCGCCCCATCCCTTGTCGCCCACAAAGCGTTGTGCTCTTCTGCTTACGACGTATGGGCGAAGATAGGAACTTTTAGCATTGCGTTGAAGCGGGTTTTGTGTCCAACTACTCTGTGAGTTATCCGTTTCTACGTCTGCCTTTTGGTATCCCGATTCCATCTCATATTCTCACTCTATCCCCTTGCAAACCTTCCCCGAAGTCTTTCGTACGTTTGTCCTTGTTATACTGACTCATTAATCTGCCAGATGGACCAACGACTCTCTTACTTTCGAGTCGTGATTTCGTGAAGACGACGAATGCGCGAGTTTAAGCCCGTAGAGTATAACACTTCATACAAGCAGTGTATCAACTCGTCGCTCATGCGACTCTGTCAGTACTAGCGACATCCTCAATTGGCGAAGGGAAACAAGCACGCGGCGCGATTCAACTCCATGCAGCAACGGCGGTCCCAAGATGTCGATCGCCCATCCCAATCCCACGCTTTACGACGCCGTTCGCGATGGTCGAGCATCGGTAGGTGGACCATCCTTGACCATTTCCATCGTTACTCTGACCTCAAGAGTCAAGACGCTACTGCCGTGCTTTCTGGATAGCATCTGAGGGTAGGTTATTCCTATATCTTACGCTCGCCTTTCACTGCTAGTCCCTGACAATGACCTCGTCCACCCAGTTCTCATCTAATCATTCGTCGCCGGGGCTGGATTTACCAAATGGCCGGACTCAGTGTCTCGTGCGCTCTGAATACTTACACGTCTTTCTAGGCTCCGGGTCCCCAGACCCGATACGAAGACACACTCGCGCACATCAGACGCGAGCAGAGGGCCGCGACCTCATTTTCCAAATCACACAGTCCACGAGAAGACGAAACTCGTACATCACCGCAGTGCCAGCGCGGCCTCTCTACATGTGAAACCCCGCGAGCTCACGCCGTACCGTCATCGAGCCTCTCGGCCGCCAAAGCCCTGCAAAGCTGCAAGTACAATTGGGATCGCGCTCGAGAAACACAGGCCTGACAACGTGGACGGTACAACTGGGACAGACGAAAAGTACAAGACTGGTTATCTAGAGGGAACATACGCGGGCTACGAATCCTGTACATCACAAGCCAAGGAATTCGAAAATGAAAACAGTACCTAGAGAGTCTGTATGTGTGCTAGAAAGGCCATAGAAACGTGAAAAGAAAACGAAGGGCATATTCGTCAAAGAGTAGCTGCCCGCCGCCTTCGTCCCTCCGTCGTGTATCTGCGGCCGCAGCAGTTGTCTCTACTGCTGGGAGCGGGCTGGGCGATGGCGGATCCTGTCCAAGCGCAATCTGCGCACTGGGGAAAAATGAAGGCCAGGTGGAGCCAGCATCGGGGCTGGAGTGTATGGAGTGTAGTGACGCCTCGAGCGAACTCGCGGCATCGAAGACAATCTGGGGCTACTATAAGGCAGAGACGCCAGGACCGTGGGTGTGGAGGGAATGACAGCGAAGGAACTGCTGCACGGCACTGGCAATCGTACACCAATTCGCAGCCCGCAAGCGGCACAAACCGAGCGATTCCACGTCTGGAGCCCTGGTGGCCGGGGGTGAGGGGTGTTGTTTGCGGCGGGACCAGTGGTAGGCGTATGGATGGACGGGCTGACGGAATACGGGTCAACGGGGGTGGCAGTTATGACATGAGATGTGGGAGTGGTTGGCTTGCCATCTGTGAATTCTGCGCGCGAGCATCCTGAAGCGACAACCGTGCTACAGAAACAATACTTGCGTTGAGGTGAGGAGTGTGCGCTCATGGATCGTATATGGTATGTCATCCTGGAGAGGGCGCTGGCTCGCGAGAACTGTAGCACGTTACGGTGCGGTTGAGTTCGAACGCATACATCTTGAATGCTGGTTCGAACCTTGGTTGGGATGAGATGAGATTGGCGATACGGGATCGTCTCAGATCGGGAGGACTTTCCGAGGAAGCGGCCTTATGATAGCATGAGAAGGGAGGATAGAGCGAGGGTGAACTCCGGAATGACAGCGTTGGATGATTCTGGTTACCCGTGGCAATACCCGGGTTTCGGATACGCAAACACGGTTGCAAGAGAGAAGCTGAGGAAGGAATGGGGGAATATGAAAATGTTCTAGTTGGGCGGGACGGAGCGGCAGCAGCTTGGGTATATCGATGTGTGGGACGAGGGAGTGACTGCCCGGCCGAAGGTTTACTCGGGATAACCGTATTCCCTATCTGTATGATTTTCAAAACAAGTCATTCGGCGGTGCATTCTGAATATTGCTGCGTACTCACCCAGTTCTTTGTAGTCGCTGTCTGTCTCCTCAACTTTGAATTTCCCCAGCGCGCAGAGCTTGGGCAGGCGCGGCGGAAGCCGTTGTTGGTGCGCCGCATTGTTGGAGTGGACGACAAGTTTCTCGAGCCTGATGGCGTCCTGTGCGAGGGACTTATCAATTGTTTCCCAGTTGATCTCGTCGAGGTTTCGATTGTTGGGGTAATGGATGATGTCCCATTCCTTGTCGCTAGCAGTGAAGCATTCGATGGTGCGTATTGCCGACCACTTCCCGCTCGATATGGAGGTCGAGGGCCATAGCGTCAGTCTCCCCGCGGTTATTGCGTATGGGGACCAATTATAAAATAATATGGTGTTGCTTCCTAAGACGAGAACATTTATTTAATATTCTACCACCTGTACCAGGGTTGAAGCAAGATACCTTCAATATACGACATCGCCGTCGATTTGTAATCGTCATCACTGTCACCAAGCAAGTCCCCGAGGAGTACCAACAATGCTGCGTCTGAGTTGCCGGAGGCCGCATCTTCCGGGTGGTCTTTGCATCGTCGGGCGAGGAGAGGTGAAAGCAGCCACCCGAGTTTCCCGGATCGATGACGGCTGGTTCCACGCCAAACACGCCGCAGTTTTGGGAAGCTGGATAGGAGCATCCGGGTGGGTGGTCTGTCAGAACTGTCGATGTGCTCAGGCCAATGATCCACTGCCAGCACTTCCAAGTTCACCATGTCGCCCAGCACGTGTACGAGAACCGAGAGACTGTTGAACAGGAGACCATTGAGGGTGAGGTCCCTGATATTCCTGTGGCGCGCAAAGACGGGTTGTAATGATGGCCCAAATTGTCGATTAGAAGGGTCCTTGTCTTCGTCATAATTGAAAACGACGAGTGAGGGAAGCTTCGGAAGTAACAAACGGCAGCAACGCTCCATCGAAATCCCGGGTGAATCATAGTTGAAGTTGTAAATCTCGGGTGATTCATCATCCTGGTTGCAGATGTGAATGCCCGTAACTGCAGCAGATAGCCACCCGTTGTTTGGACGCCGTAACATATCCAGCAGGAACCGCACGTCTCCAGTGTCGTACAGCCGGATTGATTCGAAGAGCTTTGGGCGCTGGATGCAGCACCATGCTTGGCAGACCAACGATGTTCGAGATAGGCCCACTTTGATGTCCTTGCGCTCGTCCTGGTCCAAATTCTTGTAGGAAGGGCTCCCGGTCGTGTATGTGAGCTGATCTAGGACCATCGAAAATAGCTCCGGGGGTAGCTTCGTGAGACAGTCTATTCGATTCCGACACTTAAGCAAGCGTACCGGATCGATGCCGTAATGTGGTAACGCACCTGCCAGGTCGCCTCGCCATTCTTTCGTGAGACCTCGTATCGTGAGCGCAAACCTGCGACGATGCTGTTCCTCCGCCCTGGCCCTAAACCAAAAACTTGCGCGGGGAGACGGGGAGGCGTCCATTATAGGAGGAAAGTAGGTGGTTGGGAGTGCGCGAAGGTGCGAGGGTACGATGAATGTCGCTGTCGTGGTCGCTGTCAGGTCGTTTGAAAGAAGAGGAATGTTGGTTGGGACGAGCAGGAGGAGGGTGCAGCTCGAGGGTTATGGAGGCCCGTATCTTCAACTTCCTAATATCCTACGGCCCCAAGGACGCCGAGAGAAGACTCCCAGGGGTATAGTCCAACAGGCACAGCAGGCCGCTGCTATCACCGCCCGTACAGCTATACGGGGCGATGCACGAACTGCGTTCTTGTCCAGCTTGCAATTCGCGAATCGACGAAATCCACCATCGCGGGGCGTTTTGAAACACTGCCAGCGGATTTCCAAGCTACTATAGAGGCGGGGGCATGCTGGATTAGCTGGTCGACGTTGTAGTACAAACTAATTGCGTTCAACACTGGAACGCCCAATCGTGATCGAAATGTCGAATTTGACCCGGTCAGTCTTCTCGAGGGCAGCGTGGGAGGGTCCTCGCCTGGCGGCAGTGTCGGTGCAGTGCATATGTATGTTGTTTGCCAGGGAACCCCAGGACGCATAGCCCTGCGGGACTGGAGTGGAAAGGGTACGATAGGGGGATATGATTCCTCTACGCCGTAATAGGTATTGAGGCGATGGCATTGTGGAAATGGGGGCTGATGCACAGCGCTGAGAAGTTGGTAGAATATGCGCAGCCGTCCGACGAGCAGCGCCATCTGGCTTCGTTCCGGTGGAAAGCTAGAACAGGCCATTCTTCTGGCGTACGCCGCCCTCCTCGGAGGCTTGCGCCGACCCAAAAGCTGGCATGGGGCGCCGCTGGTGGCGAGGTATCACAGTGAGTGAGGCTTTGGTTGGCATCGCGCGGCGCACGAATGCCAACGAATGTCAACGAAAGCGTTTGTGGATGACTATAAGGTTTGGCTATGAATTATCGATGACCTTTGCATGATGGTGGCAGTAAATACCTTCCTCCGAGGTCCACCGGACCTAGTGCGTTCTCTGTCCTCGGGACCCTCGAATGGGTGAGGCTGTCGTCCACGAGATGTCCCCGCGGAAATGGCTGTCACGGAGGGTATTTTGCGTCGAGTCTTAGAAAAGGCAGGAAGACACAGATGTCTCATGCATCGGGCATAAGTAGAATGGGGGAAGGTGCCACCAGAATGAAAGTCCCCGTGGCTTAAATCCTTGATCGCCTCGGCCTCTGAACGGGGGGTCGAGGTAGCTACTAGATGGAAGGACGGCCACCACCAAGGCGGAGTGCTCAGATGAGACGTCCGCAGACACTCGGCGTAGAGGGTTACGGTCGTCCACACAAAAACGGAGTTGACACCCCCGCGTGTTCAGGCTGCTGAGTTTTCTGCAGGGTGGACCACGCAAGGCAACGCGTCGGGACTGGGAGCGTCCGAGTCGCTTTGCAGTACCTCGAGGGTCTTATTGTGGATGGAATGTATATCATGCGCTGGGGGAGATCGTGAGCGTGTTGAATTTAGCGAGTACTCCGCTTACCGTGCATACGCCGACCGAAACCTACGACGAGAAGAGGCGGGAGGAGGCGAAGATGGTACGCATCAAACGCGTCGCTGATGGCGGGACGGCAATTGCCGCACGATCGAACCGTGTCAGCGTCCTAACAACCGGCTCGACGTCACTCATGTTCTCTCCCCTCCCCCACGCATCGTGTCTTGGCTCCACACCGCCATGTCTTTCCCTCTACAGATGCCAATGGGACGGCGAAACCGATGACGTGTCGTCCGTAGGTGTACGTCGGTTCGTGGGTCGGAGAAGGAGGATAGCAGTGGAGTGCGGGCGCTGGTGAGTGCTTTGCCCTTGCTTTCGGTGCTGTACGCTGACGTCCGTGTTTTCAATGGCGCTCCCTGTAGGTACCTTGACGTTGCTATATGCTCTACCCCGTTCGCATACCGCGTTATCTCGTGTACAATATCCGGCTGGGGCCCAACAGCACGAACACCAACAGAAGGCGCCTTCGTATCACAAACGCGGAAGACCCAGGTCCGACAAGACGTTGGTCTCAGTTGTGCATTGTGCCCTTCGAGAACCCTTCCCGTGCTAGCGGACGAACTGAGGACCTGCACGCGCCGCTCGTCATGCTCAGTCTCTACCTTCCCCTAGCGCAGACCATGTACGGTTTACATCTCACACTCTAGGTATTCTATTGTATTGTCCCATCTCCTTTCTCAGCTAACGATCTCGTTAGATTTCGCTGCGCCCAAGTTGCGAAGTACGATCCGCTCTCTCTATCCTGGCTCGATGTGCCATGGCGCTCTCCCACTCTCGTTGACGTATTTCTCTACGCTTCATCCTTTCCTTGCTAGGTTTCTACACCGTTCACGAGAAAGGTTGAGGGTGGGCGGTCGGAGGGCGGGGGACCCGACCAGACGCGGGAACAAGTCGAGAGGTAGGCTGGATAACGCGTTGCTTATCACTGCAGGAGGGTGAGACGCTTCTGGCCGGGGCGGAGCGATGAAATTCTGATGTATGTGCCGTTCTCGCATCGTCGCCTCTGCGAGCGCGACCTCTGCACATGCAGACTTCGCCCGATTGGCAGGCGCGATGTTAGCGATTTGTTTAACTCGAACCGCGGACAACCAGCACTCGACATTGTGTTATCACGGGTTGACACTGTGAACTAGGAGGCAGCGTGGGGGCGAGGCGCACGATCCGAGTGAATCTCGGGAGCACCTTCGATTGCCAGACTACCCTGGCCAGTTCACCACGCGCTCTGCTCTCCTACTTTGCGTTTGCCAACTTCTGCCCGGGGCCTCTGTGATACGGGGGCACGGCATTACCACCATTCGAACGTCTCAAACGAGGGGTTCCCTCAATGCCAACACTCAACCCAACCTATTTCATCTGTCGCCAACCCTACTTTCCCCTCGTCACCACTGAGCTGCACGTCCAACGTGAGCGTGTGTTAGCCAAAGCACGCCGCTCCTTTTCCTCCTCTGGCCGGATGGTGCGTGGGTTTTCCGTGTCGCCGCACATCAAACTGTGCCTTTCTCCCGTGGGCGTTGGCCGCAGGTTGAGCGATTGGGTACGCATGCTGCGCTCGGACCACTTAGTTTTTGCTGACTGGTACATCCCTTATAGTGGTGGTCTGTGCAGGACTTTGAGAAGGCCTGAGATGGGGTTATCGTGCTTTTGAATGCGCGGCGGACATCTTGACTGCACTGTTAGCACGCCCACATCGAGCTATAGGAGAGCTCATATCGGTATGTAATCTATTCTACCTAATATTCTCCTACTCAGACCACTATCAGGACCGTCGTATCTTGTGTACTGGGCTCGTAGTGGAAATGATACAAATTTAGAGCATCCCAGCGTGCGACTTGCGCGGCGTGTGCCAGTGTTGCGGCCACAGCCTAGCCTCGGATACCCCGACATAATTTCTTGCCTCCTCGAGTCAGCTCATTTGGTACTAGTGAGTCCCAGAACTCCGTGCTCGAAGCAAGAGAACACGCGTAGCCAACAGATGGGTATGCTGCAATCTCGCTGAAGCGTCATTCAAACGCTTATGTTGCGTGCGCTTCCGACGTCTCTCCTCGCCCTTATGGATAATGAGCACACCTACGTCACTGTTGTTTCCGTCGTCCAACAGGAATCTGGTTCTCCGTCTCATCATCAGCGGAGGGCTCGACACTTGGGGCGTCGCTTCACTGAGCAAGGCGGCGCGTCAAAGGCCAGATATTTGGCGGAGCCATGCAAGAAAAACGTACGTGGTCCGCGCCGGAAAACGGGAATACGCGAAGGCGTTTGGCCAGTGCCCCGCTCAGTCCAAGCCCGGCGGAGATGCACGATGACGGAGAGAGCGCGCAACTGAGGCGCATCAAACACGTCATCCCGATGATCGCGTCACGGAGGTTGCCGTGCGCGCGATCGAACCAACCTCTTTGACAACCTCGACCGTCGACGACCTCGTTCCTTCTCCACCGCGTCCCCTCCTGCGGCGGCAACGGCTCAGTTGCGGCACAGTAGATACCCGCGAATTCTTCGTCCGCCACCCGCTTCCGCGCGAACGTCTACTTTGCGAAGGCCCCAAATTGGTGAACGTACGATTCTCGTGTTGGTATATGGGCTAGAGAGGGTGGCGGTGGTGATTTTTTGGTGTCGGTGAGTACACCTTCTTCACTTGCAGTGCGCTGTGCTAACGCCGATGCGCTCAGGGGCCATGTTCTATAGGCTTCCGTAGGACGATCGCAAAGTTGCACGCCAACAGCTTCAGACCCGAACGTTCGAGCCTGTGCACATTCTAACGCATACATCATACGTCGCTTGTTATTGCGTATGCTGTTCTGGACGCGAAACTCACAGCAACCTTTTCCAAACCGAACCTCCGCCGACATCCCTGGGCGCCTTTCTTCTCGATCTCCGGACAGAGGTCTCGCCCTTCTTGCCGGCCGCATTGTAGTCCAACCTGGCGACGAGAGGGCCGATTGACGACGCGATCCTCGTTGCTGCTCCGGGGTTTAGTTACGTGTAGATCCGATACAGTACGTTCTCCACTATCTACCGCGCTTCCTCTACTAACTTACGAGGTTTCTTCAGCTCTTCCACCGGGCTAGAGCCAGTCGGAGGGTTAAGAGATTGGACGGAGGACAGAGATCGGAGAAGTAGAGGTTGTTGACGACGGAAGTGTACGTGCAAACCGCGGAAGCTAGGTCTGCGGTTGGGCTGGCAGTCTGACCTTATGATACACCCTGAAACAGGTCACGCGCTGCACCGCTCCAACTTCGATCGCCGCGTTGGACGTGTCTGGTTGGCGCGGACAGGGTCGACGCTACGACGTGCGTCCCAGACGACGGCGCCAGAGGTATGGCGTAGGCTCGCATGAATGGCGCGGGAAATCGAGAATCGGGCGGGTATCCAGACTGGTGGAGGACGCACGGGGGTAGTGGTGCCATGGTTAGCCCTGTCCTAACGTCTTGACCGCCAGGACCAAATCTGACTGCTCTATGATCCAGACTTCCATTACCCACCACGTCACCGCGGCTTACGCCCTCGACGAAGGTCACTGTCGCCGGAGGACTCGACGCGGAAACTGAGCTGTGCACCGACATCGTACGTGTCAATTTCGTCATCGCCGGGTCAACAAGCAAGGCTTATCCAGCTTCGCATTTCAGACCTCAATCGACCCCGCGTATGCGTCGGTCAAATCGTCCTGTGCATAAGCACCGTTCTCTTGCGTTACATTAGGATCGCACTGCCATCGGAATGCGAAAATAATGAACAAAGGGGGCTCGAAAGCTCCACATGGTCATTATTCGTAGAAACGTCGGACACGCTGCCATGAACGTGCGGGCTGAGCATCCCAGGCGGAATGGCTTTGACTGGAAAGACACATGTTGTAGTACGCAATTATAGTTATCTCTGGTATCATCCTACTGAAAGCGTCGAATCAGGCCCGTCGTACTTTGTAGAGTCGTCGTATAGAAATCAAAGCTGATTTAGAGGACGCGATGAAGTTAATCATGCAGCGCGCCATCATCGCTATGCGAAGTCCTTCCTTCACGGTCATGAATGGAGCTCGATGCGTACTCCGAGCTCTTCAAGTCAACCTCTCCGGCGGCAGCAAGCCCCTCAACCCCGCACTAAGGACCATGGGTAGGCACAGACACGCCCATTCCATGCCATCTCGCGATAACACATCCGCCGCAGCCTCGTTGAGGCCTCGTTCAGACTCTCTGTCCTCATCCCGCGGGCTTCGATTTCCACCTAGGGTCCTCTGCACCTCGTTGAAGCGTCTCTACGTCCACTTGGGAAATCAATGTCCAGCATTCGATGCCGCGTGTTTCCATCGAGGACATTGACAGCAACACGCCTGTTTCCCGACTACTCAAACTCAAGGTTCGGCTGGCTCACGTGATCGTAGCCTCGAAGAATGGTCTGCTCACAACCCCGCTTGCCTCCTTGTCCTTCCCCCTTCACTCACACCCCTTCGTCGCCGTACCAGACGGCGAACGTGCTCCCAGCGCACGCATCTCACAGAATCCGTTTTCGACATGGGTAGGCGTCTCTACCACGATACTATTCTCACGCATCGAAATAACGAAATGTATCCAGAGAACAGCGATCTCGCCGATGCGGACACAACTATAGGCTCCAAATCACAATCTAACCGTCCCGAAGTCTACGACCAAGGTCCCACCGGTGGCGAAGAAAGATCCCAGGATACACAAGTGGTCGCTGCCAGCGCCGACGCTTCCTCCTCCCCAGAGGCTGCCCCAATCTCGGCGGCCAGTAACGCATCGCATGGTGCAGAAGCAAACGGAGATAATAAAGGAGTGGATTCCGCTGCCGTGGTTCGCTTTCTACTGGCAGCGGTCGAACAGATTACCAACGCCAATGCTGGCTTACCCCCGCCGAATATTCACGTTCCGCAACCACCAGATGTTTCTGGACCCACAAGAGCCGAAGGCAATACTCAGGACGAGAGTCCTCAGCCCGTAGACCAGCCTCGACAGCGTGTCAGTGTGTGATGTTTCATGCCCGGAGCTTGTCACTGATGCCAGCTCAGGACGAGGTCCAACTAGTCGAAATACGCAACCCGGAGGGAACTGGATGGTCCGCGATGTCGAAGGCCGTCAGAGAGTACGACGAGGAAGAAATTGGATACTATAAGGACGATATCGATACGCTTCTCGTTTTTGTGAGTTTCCCGAGACTCTGATGTTGTCTTGACTCTTGACTGACAGGCGTTGCAAGGCCGGTCTCTACTCCGCGGTTCTCTCCGCGTTTATCATCGAATCCTATACATTCCTGCAGCCCGACACAGAGGACAAGATGGTCTTCCTATTCCAAAACATGCTGTCCCAGAACTACACCATGTCAAATGGCTTCCTCAACGCGACAAACCCTTACCCCGCTCTTCCCGAGTTCGAGGCGCCGACGTGGGCAATCCGCGTCAACGTCTTGTGGTTCTCAAGTCTTGTCGTTAGCGTTGCCACGGCATCATACGGGATGCTCGTGAAGCAATGGCTTCGCGAGTACCTGAACACATCAAAAACTACATCTCCGCGAGAACGTCTACGCACCCGGCAGTATCGCCGCCCCGCGTTGGACCGCTGGATGGTCTTCGAGATAGCGGCGTCGCTGCCGCTGTTACTCGAGATCGCACTCGGGCTCTTCTTCATCGGGCTCTGCTACTTCACCACTGCTATCCACTCCAGCATCAGCCGTTCGACAATCCCGTTTGTCGCTGCGTGGGCCTTTTTCTTCATCGTCGCCACCATTGCCCCCCTCGTCTCGCCTCGGTGTCCCTTCAAGACCACCATTCTCAGTGCCGTTCTGCGGCAAGGAAGAAGGGCGACATTCGTGCTTGCAAAAGCCTGCGTGCCCGCCTATCTCGCGGTTCGCCACTCTGCATCTTCGATCGTCGGCAGTTGTAGACTTGTTTACAAAGCACTTCGCCACGCTGGTTCCTCCACACGGTCCTACATACTTCACAGCAGTATCTCGCATGCTGTGCGGTTCTGCCACATCGTTGTCCGTGCACGTGCTGACTCTCTTCGCGCAAGCTGCTCTCTTGCTTCGGCGCATCTCACCGCCTACATCAGAAGACATACCCATCCATCGATTCTATACCTTCTTACCAAGATCAATCTCCCTCATTTCTCCATCTTTGCGACAGAAGAGCAAATCACGTCCGTCTTGGTCGATCTCGGCGCTCATATGGAGGAAGAGGTGATGATTCTGGAGAAGAAACAGGAGGACATCGTGATCCTTAAGTCTGTGGAAGAAATCATTCCTGGAGATGGCCTCCTTTCGACAGTGGTTGATGTCGCTTCTGCAGCGAATCCCCCGTGGAACGAAGCGTTTGCATTCATGAAGACCATCATCGACAGCCGTACAGGCCGACCCATGGACATCAATGACCCCTCCACGTGGATTGAGAGCCTCCGGCTCATTTCTCAACAATCCTGTGATGCTCTGACGTCCTGGGTTTCCACCATTCTATCACGCTATCGAGCCGATGGAACTCTGGATAGCAAGGAGCTACGCGAATGCGCTTCCTTATACTGCTCCTTGCTTTTCTCGCATGATCGCCCAATACCAGAACTTCGCCAACGTGCCCTATATGATCTCATCCTCCATTGTCGGATCACCTTCCCGGCCCAAATCTTTCATTTGGTGGCCTTTACAGGGCGACTGCAAGAAGTATTCACTGAATCTGGGCTAAAGAAATGGCGCTTAGGCATAACCAGTGCTGAGTGTGCCTCAGCAGTGGAACACTTGATCCTTCAATGCAACAACTTTGTCGACATGGATGGGGACCTGTATGGTGAAGGGCGCCGTTGGATAGTGAATGCTCTCTGCCTTCTCGTCACGCAGTGGACCCGCCCCTCTTCACGAAACCTGCCAATCAAGAACCGCGCTGCATCTCCATTCACCAACCGCCTCGTCGAGAAGCTTCTCGACGAACTCTGCAGGATCGAGCGCCGCGGCCGCATCTTTAGTATCTGGAGTGCCCGAGTCGATGTTTTCTATGGCATCCTTCTCAGCGGAGCAACGAGCAATCAAGAATGGCAGTACTCCTCGAAGCTCCTTGCTCGCAACCTCACCAGCATCTTTCAGCTCAACGAAGACCAACTGTATCGCCAAGGGGAACACGAGGGCCCCACAAGCCCGAAGACAGCATTCCTCACGCTGATGAAGTCCCACTCTGAAACCTGGATGGCGACCTTGCTCGGCTGGCTTGCTCCGGGTCGCATGCCCGGCAACATTTTGGCGGAGATTGTGGCGGCCGACCTGGCAGCATGCGAACCTGACGGCGAGTATCCCGCCATTCTGACTAGTGCGCTCCGTCGTGACTGACTTGTCTACCATCTCTGTATAGATCAGCGGCGTAAATTGGACGACATCATTCATATATGCCGAATCGTGTCGCTCGAGATATCTCCTCCCGAATCCTACTCCATGTGGCACGGCATCGACTTTTCCACCCTGCTACAAATTGTCATCCTGCTCCAGCGAGACAGCGTCCTTGACGGCGAAGTTTCAAAAGAGAAGGTTCACGCCGTCCAAACTGCCTTCCGTACAGCAGTCATATGTCGACATGGCGCGTACAAGATGTTGATGAAACTCAGGGTCAGCCGCCAGGAGTACGAAGAAGCTGACATGGTCGGGTACAAAATGCGCGACCAACGTCTCGATTTTGTTTACGTGATGAGCTATGAGTGCTACAGGGAGAGCGGGTGGGCAGGAATTATGAATCAACACATCCGAGAGAGCGATTGGGGCAAAAACTGGTCAACCGATGGCAGTTCTATCGAACGGCTACGTTTTGTGGTAGGCGACGCTTGGCTACAGCAAGAACAGCTCAAGGTGAAGCCGAAAGTGCCGACTAGGCGGTAAGTGGTCATGTATATGCATTATGCACACTACTCATCTGCACTTCGGATTACAGGGAGTCTAGTCGATCATCGATACCTCCCGCGGAGTCCAACGCTGCCGATCACTGACCTCGAGCGTATCCCTCATAGAACGATATGTACGCGCTTCGTAATCTGTGATATGAAATCTGTATCGATATCTCTGCAGTAACCGAAACATGCATGGGTGGATTAGGCCACGAGCCGCGTGCTTGCAGTCGTTCGCAGACCGTATGCGGTCCTAGCCACAGGGCTTGAGCCAAACAGTCTATCCTCGCATGCGGCAAGTCGTTTCTCCTCGTCCCAGGCTTTTGACGCCAACGCGCTCGAGTATATCGCTTTGCAACGAGATCTGTACCAAACTGGATGCGGGAGACGCGAGTTATAGTTGATATCGATTCAATATACTCTACACGGGATGTATACTGTCAGCCAAGGGTCATAGGAGACGACGAACGTATCTCTGAGCTCCGAGTGCGTATCTCAGGTCGTTCAACGCGAAGAAGAAGTGCTTGGTGTGATCCTAAACAGAATGGGCGCCGGTCAACGCTTCGTTGATTGGAGTATCGCGCTTCTGATTAACACGAGTCGGTTCGACCGTGAGCCTCTGGTAGAGTGAACACGTTTCCCACTCACTTTCAGTATGGATAGTCGCGAGATGGTTCACCTTTTGACTTCAAACTAACTTCGGCTAACTTGAATAGCGTAGAAGTAACTTGAAGTTACATCAAGCACGCCCAAGCATGCCCAAGTCACCTCAAGCACCTCTATGCATCACGAAGTTAACCACGGTAAGATCTAGCTTGACTTCACTTGCGTGAACTTGGACACTCACATTGTCGATTCCCCCATCGTAGCCTGCCCCTACACACTCCCTGTGCCGTAGGCCATCTATGCCATCCGAAATGGCCATCTGAACACATTTTCAAAGCCCTCGCGCAGTCGTGCGGAGCCATAGTGTAAGTGGTCAGCCATTATGCATCGCGAAGCGACGGACCTTCACCCGTAGTGTTGTGGGCCGCTCGGGTTGTCGTTCACATCGTCGCTCGCGTCGCCTTCGATCTCCAAATGCTGAGTGCTGTTAGTGTTCCATTGCATGCCAAAGATGATCGATGATCTACCGCCTGCATATCGAGGCTCCCGAGAGACTCCGAGTCTGAGGAGTCAGCGGAGTAGCATCTGAAGGAAGCCAGCAACAACGTACACCGACGTTCTCGGGCCGTAAGTTGTGTAGTGCACTTGTAATTATCACTATTTTCATGTTCTAGTCGAGCAAATGCCAATATACAATGCTAAGCTCGTTCACGCACGTTCAAGTGAGCGCAAGTTAAGCCAAGTTACTTGAAGTCAAGCTACGCTACCTCAAGTAACTTGATGTAACTTCAAGTCAGCGGAGGTTCATCTCGGTTACAGTGAAAAATGATGTACCTGGGTCTTCGGGGAGAGTTTTCGAGGGTTTGTTGACACAGTCGTGACGGTGCTGCAAGCTAGTGTGGGCTCGCGCGCTTAATCACCCAAAAAGGCAATGTCTCCTTATTCTGGCTCGTCGGCTCTGCACACTCAGGCTTAATTTTAAAAACATAGAACAGGAAAACAGTATAACGAGCTCATTGTTTTGGATTTATTAAGCACAAAATTGTGGATTTTTTGCCACCGTATGGCCCGGTAGAGTAACACTACAGTCAAGAGTGACAATTCATCACATGTCACAGTTGTGACTGACCGTGTTCGACGCGTTGATATGTGACACACCCGGGACTATCCATGCATCTTCGCTCTCATCGGCTATGCTATGGCCTTGCTACGACATTGCACGCATTATTTGGGGTACAGGAACTTGAAAGTAAGCTCTAAGTCAGCTGAAGTTAGCTGAAGTCACCCGAAGCTAGCCTAAGTTAGGTGAAGCTAGCTCAAGTTAAACGAAGCTAGCTCAAGTTACACGAAGCAACTTCAAGTACTCGCGCGCGGCGCACAAGTACTCACAAAGGGACTTGTACGGAGTGTTGGGCGTACGTAATTCATCACAACTCGATGCAGAATTCGGGCATATTTCCACTGCTGAATCTCACGGTCACTGTCTGCAATCTGGCTGTGATATTGCCAGTGGTGTCGGCGTGGTGGGAAAGAGCTCAAACATGGCCCGCTGCAACAGTAGCGACGGCCTCGACGGCCTCTGCGACGGATTTCTGACAGCCATATCTCGCTCAGTGGGAGACCAGCCAATATCTGCAGATAGGTGCGATATCACGGCCCTGCTGCCGACGTGCATACAGCGGCGGCTTGTACATGGCGTACCCGAGGGGCGGACGGGCGAAATCGCACCACGTGAGGTGTGTTCACAAATGGGGTAAGTCAGTAGTCGGTATCGAGGAGAAGTTCAGTTGAGTACTTACCGTTGTAGACGGCGGCGGGCTTCAAGTTAGCTCAAGTTAAAATTGTCAAGTTAGCGAAGTCAGCGCTTACATCCCTGGCAGGGCGAAGTTAGCCGAAGTTAGCCCTTCAAGTTACTTTGCGCACCATCATAGTCGCGAGATTTGACGTCGCTTCGCGTCGTGTAACTCGCCGTAGCCTTGGTAGGTATCGGTTGACTGCAAGGTTCTGAAGCTCGACGCACTCAAACTCGAGCACGTATTCCAGTCGGTGTAGAGCTAAATCCCGCAAAATTTAGCGAGACCAGGGCTGAGGAATTAATTAGCTCACTTTGATCTCGGCCGCTACAGTAGCACGGACCTATGCCACTCGTCCACATGGGCGTATTTAGACTGCAGGTGCGACGCCGACGCCTTTGCCAATCGTTCGAGCAGCCGCACTCGAGTGTGTGCCTGACGGGATTGGAGACCCCATCCCAAACAATCAAAGGATATTTCTCGAATAAGGTGGGCTCGCGGGAGAGGATATCTAGGTCGGAGTGCGTCTTGCCTGTTATACGAGCCTGCAGAATCATCAGGGAACATGTGCACGCGGTAGTACGAGTAGAATTTAGGAGGGGAAAGCGTGGCGTAAGGTCGTTTTCGACGAGACAGTCTACTACGTCAGGCTTGTCCCGCTCAGGGAATGTTAGCGGATATAGAGCTGGACGGGAGAACGCGACGCACCGAAGTTGCACCGAAGCTATCGCGGAGGGCTTGGATGATATTCTCCGGCCATGCTCAGCAGTAAAATGTACAGCCGCACGTTGAGGCGTGAAAGGGTCGTATTTGAACCCCGGAGCCAGGAGATCAAAGCTCGTTGCTCCCAGAATCCTCCTGCGTCCTCGTAGTCCGCCTAGGTGAGACTGCCTTCAAGCAACACACCCGTTCCCTGAGTTTGTCACCAAGCCTGTCGTGGTGGTCGACAGCTGTTCCCTAATCTCTCGGATGACGAGGATCCGTCACGGTCGGTCGTACGGAAACCGGTGATGGGTAGGCTCTCCGCCTGGAGACCGTACGCGCGCTGCGTTTGGCTAAAGTTGTCGTGATAGGTTGTGAAGCGTGGAGCGGCGGGTCATCCTTTGGAATAAATCATTCTGGTGTGTATCGTTCCTCGCCGACGCGCATACTCACAACGTCGTCCTGGTAGAGCGTCAAAACGCAGTATAAAAATTGCCAGCGACAAGCGTCCTGCTTCTCGCGGACGAGAGGTGAGCGCAAGAAGAGTGCAGGATGTGACTAGTACTGTGCGTGTGGATGAAGAGAGCAACGCGGCAGTGAAGCACGAGTCATCTGAAAGAGCATAGCGCACATGTGTGAGCACAGGACTCGGCAGTGCGTTCAGCTCCATCCACACGTACGTCGCTGCAACGTCCACTGAGCAAGAAGCCCGAGGGCGCGGCCATCTCGCACGGCCGCGGGGATGACGTCGACCGCGGGAGTCCAGAGGCTGTCGTCGTCGACGCGCGAGCTGCGATGCCACAACGCGTCGCACGGGCCGGGCCAGCGCGTTTGATTGCCGAAATAACCCGGTCGATCACCTGCCTTTGCTCTCCGACCGCCAACCCGCTGCCTGCGACCTTCAATTGTGACACACACTCCCGGATTCGACTACGCTGCGCAAGGGCCCCTCCTCGTGGGCGCACTCCACCCAATCCGGTCACACCATTAGGCCCGCCGCCCGCCCTTTCTGCCGCCGCCGTGTCGCCCATGAGAGCAGCAGGTCGCTTTGCACGATATCTCATCATCCGCCCCATCCCTTGTCGCCCACAAAGCGTTGTGCTCTTCTGCTCACGACGTATGGGCAAAGATAGGAGCTTGTAGCATTGCGTTGAAGCGGGTTTTGTGTCCAACCACTCTGTGAGTTATCCGTTTCTACGTCTGCCTTCTGGTATCCCGATTCCATCTCATATTCTCACTCTATCCCCTTGCAATCCTTCCCCGAAGTCTTTCGTACGCTCGTCCTTGTTATACTGACTGATTAACCCGCCAGAAGGACCAACGACTCTCTACTTTCGAGTCCTGATTTCGTGAAGACGACGAATGCGCAAGTTTAAGCCCGTAGAGTAAAACACTTGATACAAGCAATGTATCAACTCGTTTCTCGTGCGACTCTGTCAGTACCAGCGACACCCTCAATTGGCGAAGGGAAACAAGTACGCGGCGCGATTCAACTCCATGCAGCAACGGCGGTCCCAAGATGTCGATCGCCCATCCCGATCCCACGCTTCACGACGCCCTTCGCGACGGTCGGCATCGGTAGGTGGACGATCCTTGACCATTTCCGTCGTTATACTAACCTCAGGAATCAAGACGCTACTGCCGTACCCGCACTTTCTGGATAGCATCCAGAGGTTGGCCATTCGTTGAGTTTACAAGTCGTACGCTCGCCTCTCTTTCTTTCCGCTACTAGTGACTCACGATGAAGTCATCTATCTAGTCTTCGTTTAGTTGTTCGCCGCCGGAGCTAGATTGACCAACTGGCCGTACGGGACTCAGCGTCTCGTTCGCTCTGGACACCTACATATATTTCTAGGCTCCGAGTCCCCAGACCCGTCACCAAGACACAGTCGCGCACATCTTACGCGAGCAGAGGGTCGCGAGATCGTTTTCCAAATCATACAGTCCACGAGAAGACACAACCCACCGCAGGGCTGGCGCGGCCTCCTTGCATCTGAGATCCCGCAAGCTCACGCCGCACCGTCGTCGAGCTTATCGGCCGCCAAAGCCCTGCAAAGCGAGCGCTGCAAGTACATTCGGGATCGTGTTCGAGAAATACAACGCTGAAGACGTGTGCGGTACAATTGGGACAGAGGAAAGGTAGAAGAGGGGTTTTGTAGAAGGAACGCACGCGAATCCTGTACATTACAAGCAAAGAAATTCAAAAATGAAAACAGTACTTAGAGAGTCCGTATGTGTGCTAGAAAGGCCATAGAAAAGTGAAAAGAAAACGAAGAGTATATTTGTCACGGAGCAGCTGGCCGCCGCCTTTGTCCCTCCGTTGCGTACCTGCGGCCGCAGTAGTCGTGCCCACCGCTGAGCGTGAGCCAGGAATGGCGGGCCTTGAACAAGCGCAAGCGCGTTGGGGAAAAAGTGAAGGCCAGGTGGACTGGAGTGTATGGAGTGTAGTGACGCCTCGAGCGAACTCGCGGCATCGAAGACGATCTGGGGCTACTATAAGGCAGAGACGCCAGGACCGTGGGTGTGGAGGGAACGACAACGAAGGAACTGCTGCACGGCACTGGCAATCGTACACCAATTCGCAGCCCGCAAGCGGCACAAACCGAGCGATTCCACGTCTGGAGTCTTGATTACCGGCGGTGGGAGAAGGCGTTTGCGGCGGGACCAGTGATAGACGTATGGAAGGACGAGCTGAAGCGAGTCGAAGAGAGTGGAGCGTGAGATGTGGTGGTTCTGTTGGCGCCAGTAAGGTCTCGAACGAGCTACAGAAGCAGTGGATTGACGGGGATGAGGAAGTGACGGGCACGCTGAGGGAGTTATGCTTGCGTGGGGCGGGCGTTCAGGGAGGGCGTGAGGCGCGTCATATAGGAGAGAGTGTTCTTGCACTGGGAGAGACGATATTGATGATGCAGGACCGTCTCAGAAGGACCTTCATGACGCACGGGTTCACAATAGCGTGAGAGGCGAAGATGGATTGAGGGCGAAGACCAGCCACGGGAATTCGAGAGGGTACGCGGACGGGATTTTAAGGGTAAAGCTAGCGAAGGATTGGGGAAGATGATAATTTCGGCAACGATGCTTCTGTTTGGTACGATGTTTTTGCTGACGGAACAGCGTCCGTTCATGCGGTAGCCGCCTGGATATAGTGGGAATCGACTCGGACAGAGATGGGGTGAGGGTATCTGCCACGAGGAGCATCCCGGCCGAATTTTAACTGTCGATCGTATTCCCTCTCTTCATGATTTTCAAAATAAGCCATTAACACGTGCATTCTGAATATTGCCGCGTACTCACCCAGTTCGTCGTAGTCGCTGTCGGTCTCCTCCACTTTGAATTTCCCCAGCGCATAGAGCTTGGGCAGGCGCGGCGGAAGCCGTTGTTGGTGCTCCACATTGTTGGAGTGGACGACGAGTTTTTCGAGCCTGATGGCGTCCTGCGCGAGGGAAAGGTCTATCCTTTCCCAGTTGATCTCGTCGAGGTTTTCATTGTTGTGGTAAGCGCTCCTAAACTTGTCCCTGGCAGTGAAACATTCAATGCTGCGTATTGCCGACCACTTCCCATCGGATATAGAGGTGGAGGGCCATAGTGCCAGTTTCCCCACGGTTATTGCGTACTGAGACTGATTATAAAGTAGTATGGTATCGGTTCCTGAGATGAGCACGTCTATCAAGTATTTCACCCCCCGTGCAGAATTGAAGGACAGTACCTTCAATATATGTCATTGCCGTCGCATTGTAGCCGTTGTGATCGTCAGAAAGCAATTCGCCGAGGAGTACCAACAATGCGGCGTCTGAGTTACCGGAAGCCGCATCTTCCGGGTGGTCTTTGCATCGTCGGGCGAGGAGAGGTGAAAGTAGCCATCCGAGTTTCCCGGATCGATGATGTCCATGCCAGACGCGCCGCAGTTTTGGGAAGCTGGATAGGAACACCCGAGTGGGTGGTCTGTCAGAACTATCAATGTGCTCAGGCCAATTATCCCCTTCCAGCTCTTCCAAGTTCACCATGTCGCCCAGCACGTGTACGAGAACCGAGAGACTGTTGAACAGGACTCCATTGAGGGTGAGTTTTCTTATATTCTTGTGGCGCGCAAAGACAGGTTGTAGTGATGGTCCAAATTGTCGAGTGGAAAGGTCCCCGTCCCCATCATAACGGAACACGGTGAGTGAGGGGAACTTAGGAAGTAACAAACGGCAGCAACGCTCCGTCGAAATCCCGGGTAATTCATCATTCCAGTCGAAGATGTGAATGTCCATGACTGCAGCAGGTAGCCACCCATTATTTGGACGCCGTAACATATCTAGCAGGAACCGCACGTCTGCGGCGTTGTTCAGCCAGATTGACTCGAAGAGCTTTGGGCGTTGGATGCGGCACCACGCTTGGCAGACCAATGATGTTCGAGATAGGCCCACTTTGATGTCCTTGCGCTCGTCCTCGTCAACATCCTCGTAGGGAGGGCTCCCGGCCGTGTACGTGAGCTGATCTAGGACCATCGAAAATAGCTCCGGGGGTAGCTTCGCGAGACACTCTATTCAATTCCGGTGCATAAGCAAGCGTGCCTGGCTGATGTCGCAGTGTAACACACCGCCTAGGTCGCCTCGCCAGTCGTTCGTGAGACCTCGTGCCGTGAGCGCAAACCTGAGATAATGCTGCTCTTCTAGCCAGGCCCGGAACGAGAAGTCCTTGGGCTGAAGCGAGGTGTCCATGATCGGAAGGAAGTGAATGCCGGTCGGGTGGTAGAAGTGCGCGAAAGTGCGAGGGACGTCTTCGTCGTCAGGTCTTTTGGAAGAGGAGGAATCTTGGTTGGGATGAGTGGGGGACGTTTGCGAGGTTGCATGACGACCGCTTGAGGGATATGGGGACCTGTATCCTCGACTTCCAAATATCCCACGCTCCTTCAAGCACCGAGCGGGGATACCTGGGAGCATAGCCTGACAGGCACAGCAGAGCGATGCTGATACCGCCCGTACAGTTATACGGGGCGATGCGCGAGCTGCGTTCTTGTCCGGCTTTGAAATCGCATATCAAAGAAATTCACCTTGACAACAGGGTGCGGAAAGGCCAGCAACAGTTCCTGGCTTTTGTGTGAACAGAGGCATCCTGGGTCGACTCGTAGGTTTCGTAGTGCAAGCCGACCGTATTCCGGCCGGAGCGCCCTATCGTGATCGAAATGTCGTGACCCATTCAGCGTGGGAGGGTTCTCGCCTGGCAGCAGTGTCGGCGCAGTGCATATGTATGTCGTTTGGCAGGGATCCCCAGGACACATAGCCCTGCGTGACTGGAGTGGAAAGGGTACGATAGGGGCATGTCATTCTCCTGCGCCATAATAGGTATTGAGGCAATGGTACGGTGGAGATGGGGGCTGCGGCACAGCATTGAGAAGCTGGTAGAATATGCGCAGCCGTCCGACGAACACCGCCATCTGGCGTCGTTCCAAGGAAAGCTATGACAGGCCATTCTTCCGCGTCGCTGGCGCACGCCGCCCTCTTCGGAGGCTTGTGCCAGCCCAAAAGCTGGCATGCACGCCGTTCGAGGTGACGTATCACTGCGAGTGAGGCTTTGGTTGGCATCGCGCTCGAATGTCAACGAAAGCGTTGGCGAAAAACTATAAGGTTTACCATGAATTATCGACGACCTTTGCATGATCGTGGCAGTAAATACCTTCCTCCGAGGTCCACCGGACCTAGTACGTTATCTGTCCTCGGGGATCTCAAACGGGTGAGGCTGTCGTCCACGAGATGTCCCCGCGGAAATAACTGTCACGGAGGGTATTTTGCGTCGAGTCTTAGAAAAGGCAGGAACGACACGAATGTCTCATGCATCGGCCATAAGTAGAATGCCAGGAAAGGTACCACCGGAATGAAAGTTCTTGTGGCTTAATTAATTCCTCGATGACTTGAGCTTGCGAACGACGGGTCGAGAGGGAAGGACGGCGGCGACCACCAATGTGGAGTGCTCAGGTGAGACGTTTGCAGCCAACCAGCGTAGAAAGCTGCATCCGCCCACAGGAAAGCGGAGGTGACGCTCGCGCATGTTCAAGCTGCTGAGTTTTCTGCAGGGTGGACCACGCAAAGCGACCCGTCTGGACTAGGAGCGTCGGAGTCGCTTTGCAGTCTCGAGGGTCTTGTTGTGGATGGAATGTATGGCATGCGCTATGAGATATCATGAGCGTGTTTACATTAGTGAGTACTCCGCTTACCGCGTGTACGCCAACCGAATCCCACCACGGGAGGGCGGGAGGAGGCGAAGACGGTACGCGTCGAACGCGTCACTGATGGCGGAACGGCAATTGCCGGACGATCGAACCGTGTCGGTGACTCTTAGACTGCTTATCGTCTCAACCTCGACGTCGGTCATGTTCTCTGCCCTCCCCCGTGCCCCGTGCCATGGATCCCCGTGGCAATGGATTTCAGCCTACAGAGACATTACCGATATGGCGAAACCGACGTCGTGTCGCCTGTAGATTTGCGTTGGACTCGTTTTGACGACGACCGCGTGTTATCCTCTCCTCCCCCCTCGACCGTCCGCCCTGCCAACGCTCCGATGTGTACGGCTTGCGCCAGGTGTCAAGTATGTGATTTTACGCGGTCCCTGTGGATAGAGCAACGCAGCTCCAGCAGCACAGCACTGGAGGAGCCGTGGGATGACACCGCGACGCACGCGATACTAGGAAACGATATCGGACTCAGGACATGCCATCGGGGGATGACGCGTGGTGTTAAAAGCTGGGACTAGATGCAGGAGAAGAACAAAGGCTCGATGGTGCGTCGGTCCCTTCTAGACGTACCTCATCGGCGGCCCTCACGCTCTTCGACGACAGGCTGTCCCTTCGCCACGAAGCCACGCTGCACTATCATGGCAGCGGCCACCCGGATGCACTGAAAGAGGCGGTCCGTGCGCGACGCTCGTCAGCCTCGCTCACGTACGCGCAAATAGCCCGGCCCCCAGCCTCGCTCGTATCTGCGCCCGCCGAAGCTGCCACGCGCCCGGCTTCTTCGCTACATCGTGCAAAGCACGTCAATATGCAGTGCATAGGCTGCACTTTGGTCTGCATCATCCCCTCGTCCACGGTCCTTTCCCCCTCTTGCACCGTCTGTGCCTCAAGAGACGATCTGTTGACGAATCGCAACACGGCCGTGCAGCTAGCTCGTTTTTACGCTACGTACGCTCCTTTCTCTTTATTTTTGCTTTCTACGTCCTTCTGTTCTCAATTTCTCTCTGCTCCAGCTCCACTGCAACCTTCGTGCTATGTTGTACTGCCTGTCTTTCGACTATCAACGCGCTTTTAGCCCGAAAACTCACATCCTCTTGTCGCAGATCTCGAGTTTCCGGAGACTGCGCGAGCAGACCTAGGTCGTAGTACGACGTTCACAAGTCGGCGGGAAAAACCTCGCCCGTATAGATAGCTTGGACGAGCGAGGTGACGTACCATCAGCCTTAGCAGCCGTATGCATTTACATGGAGAGGGAGCGCAGTTCATGGACCACTACAAAGCGGACGTGACCACCTTATCCACAACGCAGTGCGAAATCAGGTGTGCGTGGCAGTCCCGTCTTTGGATCTATATACCTTCGGCAGCCGTTTGAGGACCCCAACGCACAGAATGACATGCATCCATGTCGCTAGGATAGTCTGCACAGTATGTGGCCAATCCGTCACCAACGTGCGTCTTTGTTTCGTCCTCCTCTGCATGGAAGAAATTGATGAACGATGAGTGTCTGAGTCGGGCATGTCGCTGTCCGATCCTGCAAAGCGATCGATGTAAACCGAGTACGGATCTGTCCTGGCGAATGGAACAGTTGAGCATGGTGTTCGAGGCCGACGGCCCGACGCAATACGGTGGGATGTGTACGATGCCGTTGGAATATACAGAAAGCTGAGGCTGGGGATTATGTGTTGCAGCCAGAGGGAGAAGTTGCGGGCTAAGAATCCTGTATATTATGGTCAAGGAAACTCGCAAATACATATGATGTCGTATTCGTCCGTGTGCATGCTAGAACGGCGGCCGACGGAAGATCGAAACACGAAGAGGGATGATCGTAACGGAATGGGCGTCCGCCACCGTCATCCCTGTTCCCTGTATCTGGGAGTATGGTCGCAGTAAAAGTTCGTCTTGCTGGGTATATGCCGTATAGCCTGGTCACTGGAAGAGCGTAATTTGTGCCGGGAAGGAACGAGCGGAAGGCCGCACTACTGCGAAGGAGGATAGCGAGGTCTGAAGGCAGCGCAGGCAATTATATTTGGATTTGGGTGCTACTGTGACTCGTTGTGAGTGGCAGGGGGTGAGAACAAAGGAAAGGGTGAGGCCGCGGCCCGCAGCGAAGGTCGAACCGCTCGCAGAGTCGGGGGCTTTCGTGGGAGAGGAAGATGTTCGTGGTATTCACCAAAGTCGGAGCACACGCAGGGATTTCTGGATAGCGCCGCGTTCTCACCATGCACATACGAAATGCGCTATGACGTCGACGGTAGGATGCACGGCGGGCAGCTGGCGCATCAAACGCGTCATCCCGGAGTTGTGATCGCGTCACGGCGATTGCCATGGACGCGATCGAACCGCGCCAGCTTTGCTCTGCGACCTCTTCGACGAGCCCGACCGTCGACGACTCCACTGTCCCCCGCGACCACGCTCCCCACACAACGCCGTTGACTCAGAAATGGGCCATTGGGCCGAACGTCATCCGCACGGACATTTGTTTATAGGCCCCGTGAAGCCCGCTGGCCTGCGTTGGTGGGAGAAGGGGTGAATAGCAGCACTTTATGGGTATTGGTACGTTCCTCGCTGTTATGTTCTCCGTACCTTGGCCATGGCTAACACTCTTCAGTGCCTCCATCAGTCGTATCATTTCTGCCCTTAAGCATCTACCCAAACTCAACAAATTCGATGCACGACTCGACGGCCTCGACTACTCCCTCCATCACGCTCTCCGTACCGACTTCATCACTTCCGAGTGGACCCGCAGAATGGCTACGACTGCTGCACGTGCTATTTGCTCCCGCACGTCCGCCCTCGTGACGGCTTCGAGACGATGAACGACATTGGGTCGTGAATTGGAGACTCAGAAGATTGATCGTCGTGTCGGTGAGCATTTTATCACCATCCTTCGTACTCTGCACCAATGTATACTCTTTCAAAAACAGTGTCAATACGTCTTGTCTATCCTGTCGCAGTCGAAAATGACGACGGCGCGGTATTTGGTTAAGAGCATACATACGTCATACGAGAAGATAACGCGGAAGACCACGGTTCCCATAGACCGCATCCCTCCTCTACCAACACGCGGTTCATGGTGCTTTTGTCGTGCTAATGTAAATGTGAGGCTGCACGGTACGTTTCCCGTGGTAGACTGCGCTACCTCCGGCCGCTAACTTGAAATGCTTCGCCAGCCTGTTGTGCCGGGCTAGCGTTTGGCGAAGGGCTGAGGGTGGCTGGCGAGCGAAAGTCTAAGGAGGGCGGGATGAGTGGCCTCCGGTTGCGGTAGAGTGCGTGCGTACTACCTAGCAGGTCTATGATAAGGCTGACACTCCATTCACGACCGCAGCGTCCACAGGCCATCCCGGTCGCCAGGCGCAATTTTGACGGCGCGTCAAAGTCGAGCCACACAGCTCAGCATTGCATCTCCACGAGAATCCACGGACCGCGGAGTCATGTCGTACAGTCAGTCGGAGCACGTTACTTGTCGAAGAGTGGGCGCTGCGTAATCATATAATCTTGCAGGCTGGCTGGGCCAACTGTATCATTGCCGGCCTGCCCCCGTCTCGTTGCACTCTGGATAGCCACCACTCTCGTCCTGTGTGATACGCCTGCACATCACCATCGCACCCAGGTCGTTCTAAACGAGGCATATTATCAGCTTGCAGCACTCGATCCAACCAACCACATCCGTGGTTAGCCCCAGTTTCCGCCGCCCGGAACAACTGCCACGTCAATATTGCTTCGCAAACACAACTGAAGGCCGAAGTGTGCTGCGACTGTACACGGTAGGCAGCGCGTTGTTTCTCCGTTGGTATTTTAGTCTGACGCCCTCGTCTACGCTAGGGTCTCGTAATCCATCCCGTCTCGCGCATAAATAAATGCACCCCCACCAACGATACGCTGATAGGGGCCTAAACACGGACGTTGGGAGTGTTTTGGATATGCATTTGCGGAGGAGAACTTGCGCCTACTTACCTGGTTCGTTCGCCTTTTTATGTCACAGTGTCGCGCACCACCCGACTCCATCGTGTAATATCACTCCATTCCCTTATGCCCTTGTCCGTACTTGCCCCTATACTAAAACGACGTGCTGTAGGAGAGCACACATGGGTATGTGATCATATTTGACCTGCTGTCTTCCTACTGAACCTGTTGTATCAGAACTATCGTACTTTATATACTGGCACTCGCGGCGAAATAATCATACCAATTGAGAGCATCCCAGAACTTACGCAGCGTGTACGTCGTCGCAGCACGATGGGATCAAGACAGCCCAGATATACCCCAGCTGAATCCTTTCGTATCTTCAAGTTGGCTCTCATACGCAGGTGAATCCTTGTTCTCAGCCCTTGAAAGCCAGAATTTGGATCTTGACATAACTTTTACAGGGTCGAGAGCGATTTATATGTTGTTGTATCATCGCAGCGTCATTTCGATGCCCTGCTCGTCTCCTGAAGGCTTCCGACCTCGACAATTCTGACTCTCGCCCCGGTCGAGGCACCATTGCGTCCATTTTCGAATCGTCGGACAGCGATGTGACTCCCTATTGCTGATCCCGCCAGCACGAAGACAACGGATTGCAGGATGCGATTTTGTAGAAACGCCGACTAAGCTCAAGGTTACGCCAGCCACGTGGGCTCCGTCTTGAAGAATGGTCTGGCCGCACGTCTGCCTGCCTCCTTGCCTCTCCCCTTCACTCTACCCCTTCGCTGCTGCTCCCGGCGACGAAAGTGCTCCCTGCCCACCGTTCATACACCCTGGGAACTTGTTCGCGCGATGGGTAAGTGCGGTTGTAAACACTATGTTCGCGCGTGCTGAGAAACGTTACATTACGTCTAGAGAATAGAGATCCTACGGGAGACAGCACTACTACGGGTGCCGAGTCACAACCCGCACCCGTCGAAGTACGCGACCATGGTTCCAGCATTGGAGAAGAAAGGACAAACGATATACGCGTGGTCGACGAAAGCGCGGCGGAGAACAGCGCTCATGCACCGCGACAGGATGCCGGCGCCGAAGCTATATCCTCCCCTGAGGCTCCTCCGGTTTCGATGGCAGGGCGTGCTTCTCATGCCGTCGCAACTGATAGCGACGCCACTGGAGTCAACTCTGCTACCGTGGTTCGTCTTCTACTCGCAGCAGCTCAGCAGATTTCCGATGCCAGCGCTGCCGTGCCCCCGCTCATAGTCCAAGCTTCTCAATCTGGAAATGGTAGGAAACCTGCGGAAGCCGAAGCTGATGCTGCGAACGAGGACCGCCAGGCCGGAGCCCAGCGTCGACAGCGTGTACGTGTACTCGACTCTGTGTCTGGAGTCGGACATTGACACCAGTACAACAGGACGAAGTGCAATTAGTCGAAATCCGCAACCCGGAGGGAACAGGATGGTCCGGGATGTCGAAAGCCGTCAGAGATTACGACGAAGAAGAAATCGGGTACTACAAGGACGACATCGACACGCTTCTCGTCTTCGTGAGTTTCTCAAGACTCAGGTATCGGCCTGGCTGACACGCGTTGAAGGCCGGTCTCTACTCCGCCGTACTCTCCGCTTTCATAATCGAATCCTACACATTTCTCCAACCCGACCCAGAGGACAAGATGATATTTCTCTTCCAAAACATGGTTTCCCAGAACTACACCATGTCGAACGGCTTCCTCAACGCAACAAACCCGTACCCCGCTCTCCCCGAATTCGAGGCGCCAACGTGGGCGATCCGCGTCAACGTCCTGTGGTTCTCAAGTCTCGTCGTCAGTCTCGCTGCAGCTTCGTACGGAATGCTCGTGAAGCAATGGCTTCGCGAGTATCTGAACATGGCGGGAATCACGGCTCCGCGAGAACGTCTTCGCGCTCGCCAGTATCGCCGCCCGGCGCTGGACCGCTGGATGGTCTTCGAGATAGCGGCGTCGCTGCCGCTGTTGCTCGAGATCGCACTCGGGCTCTTCTTCATCGGGCTCTGCTACTTCACCACCGCCATCCACTCAAGCATCAGCCGGTCAACAATCCCGTTCGTCGCCGCGTGGGCATTTTTCTTCATTGTTGCCACCATTGCCCCACTAGTCTCGCCTCGGTGTCCGTTCAAGACCACTATCTTACGGGCCATGCTGCGGCAAGGAAGAAAGGCTGTTCTGGTGTCTGCCAAAGCCTGTCTTCCCTTATACATCGCAGTTCGCCACATGGGAAACTCGATTTTCGATGCACTTCGTAACAGGAATGCCTCCGTACGGGCTCGTCTTCTCAACTATACCCTTGCCGACTTTGTGACATTCTGTTACATCGTCCTCCGCGCTTGCGCTGCAGCACTTCGCGATGACCTCCTCAGAATTGTCAAAAGAGTCGCGCCGCCTTCACTTCTGATCCTTCTCTCTGATCTACCCGTTTTCCACCTCCCGAATTTCGGAACAGCCGAGGAACTCGAATTCCTAGTCGCCCACGTCGACGCCCACATGGAGGAGGAGCGGAAGATTCTGCTAGAGAAACAAGATGATATCGCAATCCTTCGCTCTGTGGAGGAAATCATGCCTGGTGACGGCCTCCTTCCGACCCTGGTTGACGTTGCCTCTGCGGCAAACCCTCCGTGGCGGGAAGCGTTTGCGTTGATGAAGACCGTTATCGACAACCGCACAGGCCGAGATATGAACCTATCGGACCCCTCGACGTGGAACGATAGCTTGCAGCTCCTTTCGCAACAATCTTGCGATGCCCTGACAGGCTGGGTTTCCAACACCATATCGCGTCATCAAACCGCTCGCGACGGAACCCTCCACGCGGAAGAGCTGTCCGAATGTGTCGCTGTGTTTTGCTCCTTAATTTTCTCCCACACTCGCCCTCTGTCGGAGCTCCGTGAAACAACTTTGCACGACCTCATTTTCCGCATGAAAACCGATTTCAAACCTTTCCTCTTCCACTCGGATGCATTCAGGCGTCGAATAGAGAAATTGTTTTCTCACTCCAACATCGACAGGACGCAAATGGGTCTATCTCACACAGAATGGGCAACCGGCGCGGAGAATTTAATCTTGGGATGCGATGATATCACCGGTAGTAACGGTGGCATATTGGACAACCACTGGGTACCGGGTGTACTTGTCTTTCTTGTCCACCAATGGGAAGCTCCCTCCTCGCGCAATCTCCCCAAGAAACACCGTCCTCCCCACCCCTTCACCAACCGTCTCGTCGAGAAGCTTCTCGACGAACTCTGCAGGATCGAACGCCGCGGCCGCATCTTTGGTATCTGGGGTGCCCAAGTCGATGTTTTCTATGGCATCCTTCTCTGCGGGGCAACTAGCGAGTCGGGAGAATGGCAGTACTCCTGGAAGCTCTTTGCTCGCAACCTCACAAGCATATGTCTGCTCGAAGATGATCAACCGTATCGCCGAGGCGAAGACGAGGGCCCCGCAAGCCCGAAGACAGCATTCCTCACGGTGATGAAGTCCCACTCCGAAACCTGGATGGCGACCTTGCTCGGCTGGCTTGCTCCGTGTCACATGCCCGGCAACATTTTGGCGGAGATTGTGGCGGCTGACCTGGCAGCATGCGAACCTGAAGGTGAGTATTTCATCGTTCTGACTGACGCGCTCCATTGTCACTCACCTGTCGGCCAATTTCGTATAGAACAGCGGCGTAGACTGGACGACCTCATTCATATATGCCAAATCGTGTCGCTCGAGATATCTTCCCCAGACTCTTACTCCACAAGGAATGGCATCGACCTTTCCACCCTCCTACAAATCGTGATCCTGCTCCAGCGGGACGGCGTTCTTGACGACAAGGTTTTGGAAGAGAAGGTTCGCGCCGTCCAAATCGCCTTGGGTGCAGCAGTTATTCGCAGGCACACTGCGTACAGGATGTTGATAAACTTCAAGCTCCGTAACAACAGATTTCAAGAGGCCAACTGGCTCATTGGCAACATGCGCGCCGAACATCTTGATCTGGTGCATGCGATGAGCTATGGGTGTTACAGGGAGCGCGGGTGGGCAGCAGTCATCAATCAGCGCATTCGGGAGAGCGAATACGGTATGGATCAGCTAAGCATAGGTTGGCCTGCCGGAAGGCTACGTCTACTGGTGGGAGAGGCGTGGATGCAGAAAAGAACAGAGCAAAGCCAAAATAAGGATGGTGAGGTATGTGGATATCATAACTACGTGTCACTCCAATTACCCAAATTGCACTCCAACCCGCAGAGAACTGCAAGTCAGGCGTAAAAATCTTCGTATTCCAATGAGTCCAACACTCTCGACTATTGACTACGAGAGGAGTACGTTTGTTGTACGTGTTTCGGCTTCATACTACGCGTTGCCAAGGGCTGTATTTCTGCCGTAACCGAGAGAATAAGCAGGTAGAATAGCGCACAGTATGCATGCTAGTAGTCCTTGACAGAATGTACAAGAAGGCTAACAAGATGCCGTGGATTATTCTGCCACGGGATCTTGAGTTCATTGCTCCATCCATTTGTACAACAACAATATAAACCCCCATCCCAAGGCTTTGACGTCAGCTTTCCTGGACGCTGGGGTCTCCAACGAGGGCGATAGAAGCGTCCTCCACTGTATATGCATCTTTAGCAAAGGGTCGCTCGAAACGATGGACGCGGCTATTAGCTCCGCCTATCTCAGATCGTTCAGCGTGACGAGGAAGTGCTTTGTTGGACTCGGGATTTCTTCCAATAGCCTACGCGTACCCGCTATTGGCATGAGCATACTCCGTACATGAGCCTCTGCTAGAGTGGATGCATTTCTGGACTCGCGTGCAGCGAGACAGTCGAGATACTTCGCTTTGTGGTGGCCTCGGTAGATAGCTTCGCCAGTAATGCTCTGAAGCTCACAGCCCTAAAGCTCGAGCCTGAAGTTCACTTTGGTGAAGCTACATCTGCAAGAGTTAGCGAGGCCAAAGCTGAAGGATCAGTTGACTCACGTTAACCTCGCCAGTGACCCAGCACAGCCTCTTTCCACGGACTCCCACAGTGTCTCCACAGCAGCCGCACCGTGGCTGTGGTGCAAACCCGACGGTTCTTGCCGATCGCGCAGGCAGGTGCACTCGAGCGTGTGCCCGACACGACTGAAGACCCTGGAGCGGCCGACTCCAACGGCGTTTCTACGGCTCCTGAGTCGGCAAGACACTATCTAAACGGGATGCGGGATGAGTCAATGAAGACGTTTGATAGGCCGAAGTGCGCCTTACCCGTTACACGAACCCGCGGAATCACCAGGTGCATCCGCGCGGGACAGTACAAGCCGAATTCCGGAGAGATCTTCCCCAGCATGGCTTACTGTCGTTTTCGACGAGAAAGTCTGCACCGGGCTTTCTATTCTGGAACAATCTTAGCAGAGCTACAGGTAGACGAGAGAATGCGGCGCACCGACTCGGAAGCCATTTCGATTACCACCGCTCACCGCCATAACGATCCTCCTGTCCCAATGGAAGGTTGCCCAAAAAAGCACAACGACGTTTAGCCTAGCCGTGGAACAGCGTTTGAGTGTGGAGATCTTGAATGAATTTCCGCCGTCGTAGTCAGAAGTGAAATGTTCGGCCGGAGTAGGATGAAGCAAGCGTCGATGCGTGAAAGCTTCATCCGTCCTTGCGACAAGTGACACAGCCAAGACGCGCGATCCTTGTTCTTGACAGGTGAAGGGCGGGCTCTACGATTGGACACTGCACGCGTGTTGCGCCTGGCTGAAGTTGTCGTGAGGCGGGGTATAGCGGTGTCCTTTGGCGACGCATGGTGCGTGATTCATTCTGACGTGAAATGCTGCGTTGCGTACTCACAAGGTCGTCCGTGTAGAAGGCTACAACCCAGCATATACCGGTGGGGACCGTCGGCGACATGCCTCCATCTTCCCGCGAACGAGGTTTGCGCACAAATAGTGCAGGATGCGACTGGGCGTGTGGATGGACAGAGCAGCGAAGCGGTGGAGAACGCGTCGAATGAAATAGAATAGGAAGGGGTCACCGAAATCGCAGATGAAGGTGCGTTCAGCACCACACATCGGCACCGCGTCGTCTTAACAGGAAGCCAAGGGGGCGGCCATCCCGTGCGGTTGAGCGGAAAGGGTGGTCGCGGAAGTCCAGGACTGTCGTCGCCGACCTGCGGGCTGCGATGCTATGACGCGTTGCACGGGCCGGACGGACACCGCGTTTGATCGCCGGCCTAGCCCGGCCATCAACAATGCGCCTCGAGACTCTTTTCTCTTTGACCGCCATCCCGCAGCCTGCAACCTTGCTCTATATCCGATACGCCGAGACGTCGCCGCTGAATTCAGACATCCTAGCCAACTGATGGGACTCCTTGGTGAAGGGTGTCGACCCAGATGGCACCATTGATTCCGCCCTTCCGAACGCTGCGTCACCCATGAACCGCGTATCCAGGTCACTCGCAGACCTCATTCAATCTCGGGTCGATTGACTACGCGCTTTGCTCTCATGCTCTGCGTACTCTGCGCTCGGACCATCTAACCTTCGCTAACTGACATCTCCTCTGTGGTGGTGGGTTGGGCAGGTTCTCGGCGCGCATGCGGTGGAATCGTAGTCGTCGTGGATGCGCCATCCGCATTCCCGTGTGTAGGAAATCTTGTATCGGTATGTGATCTATTCGACCTGGTTTTCTTTTACTGAAACTGTTATCAGGACTATTGTTTCTTGTGTATTAGTCTCGTAGCGGAAGTAATACAGAGGCCACAGCCTCGGACGTACTCAACGCGATTCATTACTCCCTCGAGTCGGCTCTCGTGGCACTAGTGAGTCCCAAGACCCC
Source organism: Bjerkandera adusta (assembly GCA_027924225.1). Classification (NCBI taxonomy): domain Eukaryota; kingdom Fungi; phylum Basidiomycota; class Agaricomycetes; order Polyporales; family Phanerochaetaceae; genus Bjerkandera; species Bjerkandera adusta. The sequence continues at coordinate 5,238 of BSCZ01001967.1, read as the reverse complement.
GTGCTCAAAGTGAGAGGACGAATCGTAACACGCATAGTTGGCAAAGTCGAGCGCGATGAGTACGCTGCAATCTCGTTGAAGCGTCCTTCAAACGCTCATGCCCCGCGAGCCTCCGACGCCTCTCTTATTAGTGGTTAGCTCACCAGCATTGCTTCTCCGTCGTTTAACAGGAATCCGGTTCCTCATCCGAGGTCAATGGGTGAGGAGTAGCGGTGGTTTATGAGTGTTGGTGCGTTCCGCGCCGCCACTCCTGGTACTATGTGCTGATGCTGATGCTTCTAGGGACTGTAAATTGTAAAAATATGACTGTAATCGTCGTCCCGGCAGTAAACCGCCTCGGACGTCGGAATACCCCCTCTTCCGTCTGGTACGGAGTACTGTGTGTGAACAAACGCATGACGTCACCGGGAAAAGAAATCGATTTCGAGGCAAACGACAAGTTCGTCAACATCCCTACCCAACTTACCTTCAGACTCAAGAGAGACAGGGCTCTCGCAATTTCGCCTCTTGCCGGCCTCATGCAACGTATTTTGGCAGCAAAACCGACCGAGTCTGACGAGGTGCCGGTGATAGTTGTGCCTTTCGTGCTTGAAGACAGCAGGCACGCGGTGTGTAGGTAAATCCGAGCCAACACCGTATGTTCTTTCTGGCAAACATATCCCGTACGCTAATGTTTTAGAATGCCGCCCTCTAGATCCGCCATCTATGTGTTCCCACAGCGCTCGGAGGCTACAGCCGTCGCTCGACGCCCACCTCGACGACATGACGGCATACTGCCCCCTGCAATCATCCTCATTGGTCTCCTACCTCGGCGCGCTTCTACCTCTGTCGCGCGGGATGATGGTAAATGCGTTCATTGGAGACGGCGTGCGGGAGGTCGGGAAGCACGATGTATGGTGGGGCAGGTAAAGGGGTGGCCGGGACGGTAGACGGCGGTCCCACGCTGAGAACGCACTCGCCTACGACGATGGGGAACCGGGCCTATACATCAGGATCCGGGTCTATGGTCACAGAGGCACACTCTCGAAGGTGTGCCCTACCACAACCTGCACTACTCCGGACTCGGACGCGGAGTCGGACGCGTCTCTTGGATGGGCAACGTCGCGGAAGACGGCAGGTCCAGAGATGCTAGAAGGAGAGGGTGGGGAGGGTGCTGAGAGTGGCGAAGGCCGTGCAGTGGGAGGGGTCCAAGAGCGGACGACGCGCAGGTTGGGGCTCCAAGACGTGTTGGCGTCGGTCAAACACACTTGAGACTGATCGCGAATACCATCAAATTTCCTCGTTCATCCTGACTATGCACCCCCGACAGCTACGTATACGTCATGGAGACAATTTCACCACGGACTCCATGCATCACGTCTCGACATTCGTAGTGTCGCTTTACCGAGCAAGGCGACGCGTCAAAAGCCAGATATCTGACGGATCTTGGGATAGAAAAACGTACATGGTCCACGGAAGACGGGAATACGCGAAGGCGTTTGGCGAGTGCCCCGCCCAGCCCAAGCGCGGAGGAAATGCACGACGACGGTATGATCATGAAGCACGGGGGGAGCGCGCAACTGAGGCGCATCAAACACGTCATCCCGATGATCGCGTCACGGTGGTTGCCGTGCGCGCGATCAAACCGACCTCTTCGACATCCTCGACCGTCGACGACCTCGTTTCTTCTCCACCGCGTCCCCCCCTGCGGCGGCAACAACTTAGTTGCGGCACAGTGGAAACCCGCTAATTCTTCGTTTGCCACCCGCTTCCGCGCGAACGTCTGCTTTGCGAAGGCCCCAGATTGGGGGACGTACGATTCTCGTGTTGGTTTATGGACCGGAGAGGGTGGCGGTGGTGATTTTTCGGTTTTGGTGAGTCCTTCTTCTCTACTTGCGGTGCGCTGTGCTAACGCCGACGCGTTTAGGGACCATGTTCAATAGGCTTCAGTAGGAACACGCCGCACCCCAACAATGAACAGCTTGAGACCGGGTATGTGCACATTCACGCGCATACATTTCAAATCTGATTTTTACTGTGTATGCTTTTCTGGACGCGAAATTCATAGCAATCTTTTCCAAACCGAATCTTCTCCGACATCCCCGCAAACCTTTTCTCTCGATCTCCGGACGTCACCCTTCTTGCCGGCTGTAGGGTAGTTCAACCTGGCGACGAGAGGGCCGATTGACGACGCGATCCTCGTTGCTGCTCAGGGGTTTAAGTACGTGTAGATCCGATACAGTGCGTTCTCCACCATCTAACGCGCTTCTTCTACTAACTTACGAGGTTTCTTCAGCTCTTCCACCGGGCTAGAGCCAGTCGGAGGATTAAGAGATTGGACGGTGGACAGCGATTGGAGAAGTAGAGGTTGTTGACGACGGAAGTGTACGTGCAACTGCACTAGCTAGGTCTGCGGTTGGGCTAGCAGTATAACCTGATGGCACACCCTGAAACAGGTCACGCACTGCACCGCCCCAACTTCGATCGCTGCGTTGGACGTGTCTGCTTGGCGCGGACAGGGACGACGCTACAACATGCGTCCCAGACGACGGCGCCAGAGATATGGCGTAGGCTCGCATGAATGGCGCGAGAAATCGAGAATCGAGTGGGTATTGAGACTGGCGGAGGACGTGCAAGGTTAGCGGTGCCACGGTAAGCCGTGTCCGAACATCTCAACCACCAGGACCAACGGAATGCTCTCTGATCCAGTCTTCCATTACGCCCCAGCGACGTCAGCGCGGAATTCGCTACGGAGGGCTCGGCGCGCAAACACAGATCGTACTTGTCAATTTCGTCGTTGCCGGAGTCAACCTGGGACAACTAATCCAGCTTTGCCTCTCAGGCCCCCTCACGAACAGCGCGCCCAACCCGATGTCGCTCATGCGTCCGCCCAAGCGTGCTGCGCGACTTTTTCCCACGCGAAATTCAGCTCAAGCAACATACGCAAGTCATCTACGTCAAGAGCGTTGATATCCGTGATCGTGCAATAGCGGGTGAATATTCCTGGCTCCACGCTTCTCGGTACGCGTCTCATCTCGGTCTGACCAAAGTTTTGCTCATTGTCACTACCAGGATATTTGAAAGTCAGCTGGGCAGATGGACGCTCAAAAACGGGTCGCCTCTTCCGAGGCTACGTCTAACAGTGGGGGACGCTTGGCTGCGACGGGAACGGCTGACAGCCAAGGCCACGGCAGTACCTAGAAATATTGACTACGCTCAACTCTAACAACTCACGCTATAACCCGACTCATAGTAGGCCTAGCCAGGCTTCGATCTATCCGTCGATCCCGCCAAACACGACTGTGCCAATCATTGCCCTCGAGCGGGGTATCGGATCTTCCTCTCATGTTGGAGCACCGCGTACGTATTGTGGTTGTGTCCTGCGACCTGAAAAGCTTTGTCTAGGCTGTAATCGGATTTATTCAAGGGTATATGGGTCGCGAGCCGGTGGTTACTGACGATTACTCCATGCATTCGTACACCGATCATCTACTTCTCTGGATTCAACCTTCTACGTCAGTTGATCCGAGAAGTTCGAGGTTGGAAGAAGCTTGGGTGCGAGCGACCCGAAGCAGTTGTCTCGTTTCGATGTCTCCTGCGACGCATATATGCGTTATTGGCCGATGATGCCTTTAAGTGCGTTGTTTGACTCCACAGAAAATGTGCGGCCGGAAACTCGCCGTCTCCTTGGTAGATAACTTCGCCGGGAAGGTCGGAGTGCCAAATTCGAGCACAACGTCTACCTTGGGTAGAGCGAACTTCTGCAGGCGGTGAGTCGTCTTACTTTGATTCTTCCCGCTGGGCTCATATGACCCTTTGCCGCAGGCTCTTACGGTGTTTTCCCACAGTAGCTGCACTTTTTACGCGATGCAAATCTGACAATTCCTGCCAATGGCGCGATCGGCTGCGTGTGCGGGTTTCCCCAACTTCTCGGTCGGCGAACTGTACAGAATGATGTAAGGTGGGCTCGTAGGAAAAGATCGCGGGGCCAAAGTGGGCCGTTTTGGTTCTAGGTACGCGTGGAATGACCATGTGTATGCACGCGGGGTGGCATAGGTTGAATTCCGGAGGAAGGTTCCCCAACATGTCGTTTTCAACGAGACAGTCTGCGCTGGGTTGTTTTTCTCGGTAAATGTTGGCATAGACAGAGATGAACATGTGGCGCACCGAAGCAATCTCGACTACCACTATTCCCGCCTTACTCACAATCCTCCAATCCTATGGAATTGTAGTCGTCCAGCCGAGCAGCCCAGCGAGTCAGAGGCCGTCGTCATCGACACGCGAACTGCGATGCTATGACGCGTTGTGCGGGCCGGGCGGGCACCGCGTTTGATTGCCGCACTAATAGCCCGGCCAATCAACCACGTCGAGTCTCTTTACTCTCTACCCCTACCCACCAACTGTGATACGCAGTGCGTAGGCTACATCTTTGCGTGTGTCACGGCCTGGTTCACCGTCCTCGATCGCCAGTCCTCGGGTGACTTTTGGACCCTCGGGAACGACGTGTCTGCGACTATCATCATCATAAGACCGTTCATGTGATGCAAGAGCAGCCCGGAAAGCAATGTTCGGACTCACACGCAGGTATGGACGGATATTCGATATTTCGTCGTCGTTGGGTCCAGATCCTCACAGCCCAGGCGCCATTTCTTGGGAATCCGGTAGGCCGGTGTCAGAAGACCGTTGATAAGCCTGACAAGGCTCGGGCGATACGCTCCAGCCGACGGCCAGGAGGGTGGAGCATCGCTTCCAGGTATGGGCTGGACCTAGTCGGCCTCCACGTACAAATGTACAAGTCCGATTTCTGGCTTCGTATGTATCTATTAGCAAGAGGAAAACACCACACCTGCCAACGCGATAACGTGTTTCCTCAAGCCAGAGGCTTAGGTAAGGAGTGGGCTCATCAGCTCGGCTAGCGACTGCATGGGCGATATTAAGACTGCCTCGCGTTTTGACAGAAGTTCTGTAACTGGCCGTTTCCTCTCACACAGGACTAACGCGGGGAGAGTTGGAAGTCAAGTACTCGGATAGTCATACCCTCGGGTGTCCTCGTCCCACCACCACTCGCGTTGATCTACCTCGCCACCCCGAGCAACTTCCCTGTAGGACGACCTGAAGCAGCTTGCGATGCAACCATCTACTAGCCATAACACCGACACCCCCCGTGTCCCAACTCTCAACACGCGGCCAAGTCTCGCAGCGCATCCCGCTATCTACCATCGGCGACCATTAGGACTGGGAGGTACGCCGTTCTGTATC
>BSCZ01001963.1:0-67972 GCA_027924225.1 Bjerkandera adusta | reverse complement strand
ACGTGGGGCGCATACAGCCACCGCCCAGCCTTTCGGCATCGGCTCACGCCATGCACGACGACGGAGAAAACTCGACATATCCCTTGGCCAACGGCGACTCGCTGGTTTGAAGCGCCTGTGCCTCTCTCTCACCCACCACCACCATCTCATTCATTCAGCATCTAAATACACACCAACCCCGGGCAACGTCGTGCCTGCCAGTCCGACGAGCACTCCGAAATAACCTCTGAAACCATCAGTGCACGTTCGACTGAAGAAACTCAATGGACACCACACGCGTCGACCTTACTCCCAAACCCGGGTTCTGTGTCAAGACTTCGGCCCTGCAGTCTGCTGTATGCAGAGTTACCGGGCAGTCTTTGCTCGCTCCCGTGGACAAGCCTGCGAATGCGATTGCCCCGGTTCCGGGGACGCTTGTCATCCCGCAGGGCATGAAGGTTTTCGTGAACGTCGCGTGGGACGCGAACGTTCCTCCTCCGCCCGATGGAAGCGAGGAGGCAATTCAGAGGGCAATGGCCGGGGAAGAAGAGATTGACGAGGACGCTATTGCACGGGGGGATCTGTGGTTTGTCCCCGTGGTCGTCTCGGAGCCTCGCAGCGATACAGACAAAGGTGAGCCCCGTGTCCTTTGACCGACCAAGGGGGCCGACAAAATGGCTGAAAGGGCCATACGCTGGATGGTGACACTACGCGTTTGGGTGTATCCTATCCGCAGAGATGTGTTGAATGCAGTACACCCTCTAGCGACCACTGGGCGTTCTGTAGACCTATGAGAGGTTTTCCGTGCTAAGCGGTGGGCTCAGTTGCCGCTCCGCCCAGAGCGTAGAGCTCCGCCGTGAGCCCTGCCCCTGGTTCCCGGGCTCACACTCCCTTCGTTTCCTATCAGACTGTCGTTGTCTCCCCCGCTGATGAACATGACCCTGACAGCCCCTCGTCGCAGCCGGTAAAGCTTCTGCGGTATTCGACTGTGTATACAACTTGTCACTAAAATCGCGCACCCTACGCGATCCTGCGTTCCGTGCATTCCTCATTGGTGGGCATAGCTTCCTTGGCATTTTACCGCTGATATGCTGACATTCCGCGCGAGAAGAGCTCGGCCTGCAGCGCATCGAGGCGCAGCATTCTGTCGCGCTTTCCCGCAATATCAGTACGCCGAACATTGCGTCGAAAGGAAAGCTTGCGCCACGGACTGCGCGTATCCCGATCTCGTTGTTCCCGGCCGCGCATTCCATACGGGCACAGGCGGAGGAAAAAAAGAAGAACCTTATCGTTGAGGTTGAGCCAACACCGCCCACGCCAAAGCCTAAGGGCATTCTGAAAGATGCATCTGCGAGCAATGCAAAAGCTGTCAAGTCCAACGGTGTCCGAACAACAACAGGGCCAAAGTTCGAATGGACGAAAGATGAGCGCCGTATTAAAATCACCATACACGTACCAGAGCTTGTAAGCATTCGCATACCCTCTGTTGGGCTGTCTGACCGATCATGATCAGACACACGATGACGTCTCCGAATCGGCCCTCGATATCGAGGCTCGGCGAATTATCCTCGATGTCCCCTCGCTGTACCACCTCGACATCAATCTTGCACTGCCGGACGCACAACTAGTGGCGACGTTCGGCGGATCGTCGAATGAAGACTCCGCACTAATGCTCAAGCGACAGCGCGACTTCGACGTCGATACTGCAGAGGCAGAGTGGAGGGTTCAAGAGGGTATCGTCGTTATATCCGTCTGACACGTATAAGTTAGTGAAATATACTACGATACAACGTCGTGCGCGGTGTGAGTTTTCGATCTCCATGTGTTGGTAGTTCGACCCTCGCGCGAGCAGAATCTTCACCATTGAGGAACGAACGAGCCAATCTAGCATAGAGCGATTCACTGGAGGTTGACCTACGACATCGACTGCCCCACAGTGTGAACGCTGTTTTCTGTCGTCGTTTCCGCAAAAGCGTCTGGTTCCCCATTCGAAAGCTTAAAAAACAAAGGGAAGCCGATCTCCGGGGTCGAACTCGGCGTACGTTCACCAGACGCCTCTCGCGAAAAATGCGGCCGCCACAAACTCTCTTGGACTCTGATACCTCCGGAACGATTCACAAAATTCCAAAACAACTCCTGAAAATCGCTCACGCGATTTAAACCAGAACGTACAATTCAAAAAGTCCATAGAGCAAAAACTAGCTGCTCCAGAGAGGGTCGAACTCTCGACCTTCCGATTTAAACTCCGCTTTGAACTCCGACAGGAGACAGGCGTTGTTAACAGTCGGACGCTGTAACCAACTCAGCCATGGAGCAGTTATGACTCATTTATTGAGTCACAATATATTCCATTCCTTGAGCCCTTGTCTCACACTCGCGTCGACGGCGTCGCGTCCGAGTCCCATCCTAGCTTGAACTCAGACTTCGACGTGCACGCAGTCGTATTAAGACCTGCGTCGACGCGTCGACAACTCCTTTCTTTGTATCTGGTCCCTACCCCACACTTTGTCACAGGAGGTATTGTAAGGGTGCAACTGGCCAAACAACAAGCACGGTAGTACTGCGATGTGTGGACGATTCTCTCTAGGTCTACCGGTCAGTATTTCCGAAGATGATCTTTCATGCACTGGAATTAAGCACGTATACTTGCATGTTTAGCATGTAGTGATTCTAGAGCTGAATGGCTATAACCTAAACGCGGGAGAATGGGTTAACCAAGACCGATTTCAGCCCAGGTCTCACCCTACCCACCCGTCTTAACGCCAGTTTTGACTTGAATCTAGGCATAACGTCGCGCCGCGCTCACAAGCCCCCGTCATACGACGACGAGGTGAGGGCAGCGGTGCCGCCGAAAGCTCAAAAGCCAACTCCGAGCTCGTAATGCACACTATGAAATGGGGTCTCGTGCCCCATTGGAGCAAACACGAAGACTTAACGCTAAACACTATCAATGCGCGCAGCGAGAACCTGATCGAAGGTACCGGCATGTGGAAGAGCCTTCGCAGCTGGAAACGGTGTGCAATTCCGTGCGAAGGGTAGGTGCTCTTCGTCGTTGGTATATTGGTGGAATTAATGTCAATGCTCCGTAGGTACTTTGAGTGGTTGAAGAAAGGCAAGGACAGGTTGCCGCATTTCACGAAGCGACAGGACGGGAAGCTGTTGCTTTTAGCCGGCCTCTACGATAGCGTTCTTCTCGAGGGCAGGTCGATCATATCATCTCATAATCCTCTTGGGCTAATACATCGTACAGGCCAGACTGAAACGCTTTACTCGTTCACGATTGTGACGACGAGCGCAAACAAGGAGTTCGAATGGTTGCACGAGCGACAACCTGTAATGCTGTCAACAACCGAAGCTGTGAATACCTGGCTCGACACCACACACCACCCATGGGATTCGTCCACAGTCAGTCTCATGGATCCCTACCATGACGTTGATGCCCCTCTCCAATGGTGAGTTTTCTCATACGCAACGCGCTTGATGTGATACATAATGCTCCCGGTAGCTACCAAGTACCCAAAGAAGTCGGAAAGATCGGAACCGAGTCGCCCACTTTCATCGAACCCGTCACGGCGCGCAAGGATGGCATCCAAGCGATGTTCGCGCGCCAGACTGCAAAGGCCCCAACCTCGCCCTCGTCGCCGCAAGCCCCCGCGGAGCCGAGGACGCCACAAAAACGGAAGCGGAGCTCGTCGCCGAAAGCTTCATCGTCTACGTCGAGCCGTCTGCAAACGACGCCAAAGCGAGTGAAACATGAAGTTGTTGACTTGTGCGACGACGAGCCTGAGCGCGAGGCGAAGAAAGCTAGTACTTTGGAGGACGATGGGATTGAATGCGTTGATCCACCGGAACCTAAGAAGAAAATCGTGCCGGTCCGTACTTGCAGATACCCTTCTGTTGGACAGTGCTGATGAATATCATAGAACTCTCCGGAACGGAAAGTAAAGAAGGTAGGTCGCTTTTATACCTTTTGCTTGCTATCGACTGATCCGTCTACCCTAGGAGACGGCGCAGCCTCCCTCCACGCCAAAGGTTCGTAATATTGAACGTCTCTTGAGATCGGGATCTTAAGGATACACTTGCTTTAGAAAGCAAAGAAATCGTCAAAACCAGGAAGTGACGCCGGGTCACCGAAAATCACGAAATTCTTCAAACCCTCGAAATAAGTTCAGGGACCACCCTTCATACCTTTTTGGCCGCCTTTCTGCCTTCTTGTGGATTGGTACCCTTGCACTTTCGGGATGCAGAGACGACGACATTGTATGAATACTTCTTGGAGCCATATCAGTTCTTGCACGCCACAGGTAACTCTTGCCAATGGGTTGGATATATTTTCAGTAGGACGGATGCGTCCAGAAGAGCAACGGGTATAAGTAGGGGAGTTCCCAATAATTAGTCATGAAAGTCGTCACAGAGCCTCGCGAAGTGAGCCATAGTTTAGACAATGTTGACAGTCAGCAGAATGGCGTTTCCGTCGACGGCAATGGCTGGGCACACTGTTGTCAGCACATCATACAGGGATCTTTCGAGAAACAGGCTTGCCGTGGTTGACGCCATTGGTACCGGCAGGCATGACACCACTGAGAGTTTGAGAGGTGGTAGAATAGGAGACACCGCCAAAGCTCGTAGACCCTACAGCGGCAGAGACAAGTGCATCACTGCATGACAAGTCAGTCACGGAATAATCGATGTAGTCTTAGAATACTCACCGGCCAACGTTGTATCCGTCAGCAGAGATGGTGTGACCCTCTGTTACGTTCTCCTCTTTTGAAACGCTACGCAAAACCTTAGTGGCGAACGTTGGTGAGCAGAGAGACGGAGCATACGCTAGAAAGAGCGCCCCGCTGTTCGCCGAGGGGCCGTTCTGACGGAAGACCCTGCAGATCGCATCTGTGAGTAGGTATTATTACAGTGGGCGAGATACGACGCGTACCTGAAGTGGTTGCCTCCGATGAGACTCTCGAGGCAGGTGCCGAGACCCGCATCGCCAAAGTCCTGTCGAAGCTCGACCGTCTGGTTACGCGGGCCGTTGCCGTCGCCAAGGTTCGCGCTCTGGGGGTCGCCCAGATGGATGCCGAAGCACTCCGTCGAGCTGGGGAGGCGAAGCGTCAGCGGGAATTTCGCACGTTGGAGCGGGCGCGGGTCGCGTTACGCACAATCCGATGGCACGTGCGAAGTTTGTGATACCGTCATCCGTCAGGACGGCGGGGGAGCTGAGGCCCGAGATGACCACCTGTGGAAACGCCGGCTGAGTATGGGCGGGCGGGTCGTCGCGCAAGGGCGCATTGCACTTACGTTCAGGGGCTCGCCCAGACCGTTGCCGGTGTCGTCGAGCCACGACCCGCCGCCTGCTGTGGGCGCGAAGAACGCGGACGCAGATGGGGAGGCGAGGACGGCCGGGGCAAAGAGGGCGAGCAGCAAAGCGAGCATGGTGTGGTCGGTGGTGGGCGGGCGGGCTGGTTAGCTGGCTGTCGGTGCCTTCAGTGTCTACGTCGCCGCCTTTTAAGCATCGAGACAGAGTTCCTTTACGCCAACGTGCGACGCATCGTCCGAAGCGCACCCGGCAGTAGCACGACCGCCGACGCTTCCCTGTACGATGTGCCCAGAAAACGTATGGTCTGGCCGCGGTGCCACATGGACGCGACGAACGGTGTCGGCGCCAATGTGGGGATGTCGCGACGAGTACCGCGGGACGGGATTCACAGGGTGTCCAAGCGGGCACAGGCAGTTCAGTCGGTATTTCAGCATCGAGCTAAAGGTTTCCACACTGGCAACGTTCTCATCAGCAAGCTATTCTTCTCGTAGTCAGGAAGCCAGGCCCACCATGCGAACGGCATACCTTGCCTGATCACCTGTCCAGCACCGCTACGTCCCCGCTGTGCGCCCGCGGGAGTCGCACGGGGCGCATCCCTGCAAATCAGATAGACTCTGTCCCGCCGTTCCCGAGTGATGATGCAGGCTGGAAGCAGGCCATTTCGAGTAGCGAGTAGTCCTCGTGAATTCCACCGGGTGCAGGTTGAGGGGCAGCCGAACGCGTTAAACGGTTCTGACCCAAGAGCTCGCAGTCAATAATTAATGCCCTGCGTCCACCATACACTCGTCGTCAGGTTTGAGATTGCAGGGTTCGCCTTTTCTCTGTCAATATTGGGTGTGGCAGCGATTAACAAATGAATTTGTACCTTGAGGTCTTCATGCTTGGAACGAATATTGCTAGTGATGCGGTACCGTGTGGCTGGATTCTGGAAGCACCAAAAATACTTTCAGGGCAACGATGCGTCGAGCATGCATCGTTGAAGCTTCGGTTCGCGATCTTCTCCTATCAACTATAAGGACGAATTAAAGGGCAATGGCAATCAGCTCAGATAAAAACGTACATATGATTCGTTTTCAGGACAGATTCAGAGCCTCTGCGAACGTTCACGAAAACGTTGTTGAATAGATCAGACCGTCACGATCAAGTCAAAGACGAGGTCGGCGAAATCCGACTCGCGGGAGGCTCGTGGGAAAGTGATCTGAATCGGTCGAAAGACCGCGGGATGGAGCCCTCGTTGCTCTCCCTCCCTCCCTCATCCCAGCCCATTCCCTCCTCGATGTGGATCATTCTGCTGCTGGTCTGTGCGACCTCAGCAGCTGCTCTTCCAACCGGAACTGGCTCCTCAACACCGGTGCGCTCTGGAGGCTTGGCCATCGCCCTCTGTACTCCCTTCCTGGTCCTGGCTGCAGTCAAGTATGTCTACCTTCGCCACCGTCGCGCACAATCTATACACGAATCTGGGAAACCTTCACCTCTTCTTGGTCTCGGCCTCTCCATCAGTAACTCTACTAGCCGGCTTTTCTCACCGTCGACGCGGACGAACGTGCAGGGATACCTTGTCGGAATGTTGGGCTCTCCCGACTGGGAAACGCGCATTCAAGCGCGTGTCGATAGGGAGCAGAGGAGAATCTCAAAGGAATAGTACGTACAGACCTTGTGCTATATGTGCGCCACACTTACATCAACGTTCCACAGCATAACCTTCAGCCCTCGTCCAACCTCGTCGCGTGCAACTTCGCCGAACATGTCGCCACCTCTACCATACTCGTCATTACGCTACTCTTGTTATTCTGGACGCACTGGATCTCACTCGTCACGACGCTATGACTCTAGGCGCGGCACCATGGGCTCGTCACACAACTCCTCAACGTCACACTCTGGTTCAAAATCAAAGCGGTCGGCGCAAGCTGGAAGCGGCTCTGTTTCGGGCGATGCCTCTCACTTGGGTTCTGGCTCTCACCGACATACACGTGCATTCTCGTCACATGGCTTCCACTCGGGATCTGCTTCCAGGTCTCACTCACGCTCACTCAGCCTGTCCTTCCTTTCCATGGATCTCGAACTTGGTGTCATCTCGCCTGACTTGCGCACCCGGGATCACCACACTTTGCATCGGCGGAACACCCCTTACACTCCTCCATTGGGAGCGCAAGGCATCACGAACTGTAGCACTATCCATCCTGGTTCCCCGCCCTGTCTTGACTCGACACCCCGACTGGACCTTGGCCTCAGCCCAACCATCGCCTTCCCGGATTTCAATTTACCGTCTAGCAGTACCTCTCGCTCGCGTAATCGGTCGAATATTAGCCCAAGAGAAAGAAGAGAGCTCAGTCTGGATGCGTCTATGGCTGCCCTTGGACTGTCTGATGTCTCTCACCGTGCCAACGCCTCTGGCTCCTCTGGTGATGCAAGCATGAATACTTCTAGTGACAACTCTGGATCCCGTCGTGTTTCTCGCTCCAAGACCTCTCAGTCCCGGGGTTCCACGCCAAAGTCTGTAGGGGAATCCCCGCGTTTCAAGAGCTCGCATTCGAAGACTTCGGCTCAGTCGGCACCAACGCCCCCTATGCCTGGAGCTTATCTTGCAACCGCTGCATCAGAGATACAGGTCGAACCATCGTTTAACCTGACATCGGACTTGTCTCAGAACGACTCCAGTGGTTCTCAGCCCACTACCTCCCCAGGATTGCTCGGATGGCAATTGTATACTCCTCCCGTGTCTGCAAGCCCCACTCAGGGTCCTTCAAATCCACGTCCTGGGTTAGAGAGAGACAGCAGTCAGTCACAAGTCCGTTCAACCAGAGGATCGTCGTTGAGCTTTACTTTTATAGAACGCGTCAGCTTTGATGCTGCTCTGACGGCCGCTTCGTCAGAGAAGAACCTCCCGACAAGCACCTCATTGACGGCGCATCTTATGATTAGTTTGTCGCCCGACCTACCCTCGGTATCCATCTTCAAGGCTGTCGACGACAACGATGGGGAGAAGGGCAACGTTCTGCAGCAGTCGGTCTCGACAGGCGACACTTCATCAGAGAAAGGGCGATTCTTGTCTCCTTCGGCGTCACCCATCCCGTCAAGGTCGTCCAGCCCCTCTCGTTCCCGTCAATGGCTAGCCCCCCAGAGTCCCGATCGGTCCAAGCTGCAAGGCGGAATCATGGAGAACGCGACCTATCGATCCCCAACTTTCAGTAGCTCTGCAAAGGCGAGGAGTCCGCCGGCTTCGCCCCGTTCTCGTCCTCGTTCGCCGGTATCCCCTCTGAAGCACTCGCCTGTGACTGAAAAGGACAAGAAGAAAAGTCGCAGGATGCTCTCTATCTTGGGATTCAGCTCTACGAACTCTCCCGATGTCAATGCTAACGGCTTACCTCAAGACTCTTCGCCGACTACGAATGTCCCAGATAGGACGGTCAAGCCGGTTCCCAGCGGCCCCTGCACACCCAAGATGGACTCGGTGGATGGATACTCGTACGACGCCGCAACAGAAGTTATCTTCGACGTCGACTGCACCCTCGAAACCAACGTCGCAGCGAAGGCGAACTCCAACTCTTCAGACGCCAACAGCAGCTCAGGCTCCGGCGAATCTTCCGCAAACGCCACTGGAAACCAGACCTCCGACGAAAGCAACAACGGCTCAACCAAGCGGCCAACCCCTCCGCGCGACTGGTCCCTCAGCGATCTCATGGCCAACGGCACGCTCGACGTCGACATGGTCAGCGCCGCGCTCGGGCTCGGGACAGGACCCATCGAGATGGACGAAGACGAGTTCAGCATCCGCGCGGCCAGCGTGTACTCGACCGACTCCTGCCTCAACGAGGCGCACAGCCACGAGCTGCTCATCCCGGAGACCATCGAGGCGCTCGACAGCTTCCCGAGCCAGAACATCACGAATTTGTATCCGATCATGGAGGAAGACGACGACGAGTGTGAATGGGATGAGCCTGAAGAGGGCGAGGAATCGTCTAGGCCGTTGTCGTATCTCGTCATTGGGGCGGTGGCGCCGCTTCGTCCGGAGGCGCAACGCGCGAGCACGCTCACGAACCTTAGTATGAGCGGTATCATTGAAGAGGGGGACGCATTGGATGGTGAGCCGGAGAACGGGTGCGTGTCTTACTTTTGCATCGCTAATTGCTAGCTAACTGACGCGTTGTAGTTCCGACGGGGCACTAGCTCCAACACATAGCATCGGCATGGCTTTCTAAAGTCTCTCTGAACAACATCAATTTCCGCGCGATACCTCTCTTGCATCTCTCTCGCGCTTTAACATCTCTGTATCACGTTCTTTGGTTGTGTAGCACCAATTGTTGTATCCTACGTTGTATCGTTCCCTGGCAATATTCTGGCGTATTTTGTAGCATAATGGAAACCCTTGGTTTTATCCTTGTATTCCTGGAATGTCTTCATTGTGACTTTGACAATCTTCGGTTTCGAACAGACTGCGAGGAGATCACGACGCTGATAAAGACACGACTTCCAGCCATCAAGGGCTTTCGGTGATGCCCGGTCACATTTCCCACATGTATTGATTATGAGAAGTAATTCGAGCCTTAAGCTCTTTTAAACAATTGTAAAATGACAGCTCTAAGGATGTGTCAACCGCCAGAGATTTCTTGCGCCGCGCGGCTTCTCTGAGGAGAGCTACAGTTTCAGGCAGCCGCCCAAAACGCCACAAAGCCTATTACCAAATTTAGACGATATTTATGATAAGCGCTTATTGTGGTTGGTAACCGGACTTACGTTGCAAATCAATCCTTTGCTTGCTTTTCTTTCCAACACTCCCTTGTTCTGTTCTACGATGCACGAGTATTACTCTCCAAAATAGCATGTGTCTCTGTGAGTGGTTATAATACTATAAATGCTCTCTTTTGTCACTGAGACCGACCTTGCGTTTAGCCTGCATCAATGTCTTCATGACCAGATCGTCTTGCGGCCTACTCCAGCCGCTGACTGCGGTCGTAGATTGGTAGAATTCTTGTGCTTCTGCCGTCGTTGTCCCGACCTCGAACACGATGCGCTCGCAAATTCTCGCCGCGCTTCTCTCGGCGGGCCTCTGCGCATCCCAACAGCTCAACAGAGCCATCACCCCGGCGCTGTCTACCTTCGCGGAGCAGCTCCTCGATGAATTCGACATCCCTGGGATGTCCGTTGGCGTCGTGCACGTAAACAAGACCAGCGGATCCGTGGATTTCGAATTCGGGGCCTGGGGAAACCGCACGGAGGAGGGCGACGCGGTCGAGAAAGAGGTGCGTAGTAGACCCAAGGTTAGAGTTTGTTTTGACGCGTCTGACACGCCACGCAGACGCTGTTTTACATCGGGTCGTGCTCCAAGGCGTTTTTGGCCGCGGCGATCGGCATTCTCATGGACGACTTCGCGTCGGGAAGGAACGCGACTGCCCTCCCGGCCCGTGTCAAGACGTTCACGTGGCAGACGAAGATCCAGGACCTTTTTCCTGACGAGTGGAAGCTTGTGGACGATTTTGCTAGTGAGAGAGCTAATGTTGGGGATATTTTGAGCCATGTTACTGGTCTTCCTCCGTACGTCCAGTCGTGTTGCTATGCGCTGCCAGGCGACGCATATCTCACTCCGCCCTACAGGCATGACCTTTCTTATAGCCCTACGGAGAGCGCGTCCGATGTTGTTCGCAGGTTGCGATATCTCAAGCCATCGTACGAACTCCGTGAACAATACCAGTACAACAACCAGGTGCGTGTCTCTCCCTTAACGAATGAGTGTAATTTTTCACCAAGCCAATACGCTATCAGATGTTCATACTCGGATCGCACATCGTCGAAACGTACGCGAAGACGCCATACACGACTTTCGTCAAAGAGCGCATTTTCGTGCCTCTGAACATGTCGTCCTCAACATATTTCACCACAGAAGTGTCCGAAAACGATCATATTAGCGAGGCATTCACGCAGGGGCGGCGCAGAATTCCGTATTGGTTCGGGGATTCGGACGCTGCGACGCTCATTGCTGGGGCAGGAGGAATCGTCAGCAACACTGTTGATATGGTATGTTTTGTCTGAGTCATCTACCAACGTATCCTAAACAGAGTTCCAGACCAAATGGCTCGCCATGCTGCTCAACGGCGGCATAAATCCCTATACGAACGAAACCGTCATTCCATCTTCTGCGTTAGAGATCATCACGAGTGCTCGTGTTATCTCGAGGGGCTCGGGACCGACTCCAGACATATCCCTCACCGGCTATGGGCTGGGGTGGGTGCGCTTTTCGTACAAAGGGCACGAGGTAGCGTGTCATTTTGTTGAATAATATCCTGCATTCTCACACTTCGTTCAGCTCGTTCAACATAATGGAGGGCTTCCGGGATTTGTATCATCGGCCGCTTTTCTGCCCTGGGATGGCGTCGGCATCATCGCTTTCGTCAACAACGGACGAGCAGAAAGCGTGCCTTGGAGCATCACGAGCAAGTTGGTCGAGAATGCGGTGGGACTGGAGCCTCAGGCGGCCGTCTTGAGCGCAGAGCGAATTTCCGTCCCATCCTCACTCTCACTCTCATCCTCGGCAAACTCGTCTACTCCACTGCCACTCCCACTAGAATCCTACGCAGGCACCTACTCCGACCGGGGCTACGGCAACTTCACACTCTGCTCCTCAAACAGCACGTCCTACTACTGCACCGACGTCCTCAAGACCTTCTCAAGCATCCTTCCAGACGACGCGAGGCCGGGACTCTACGCTACATGGTCGCGCTTCTGGACGAAACACGTGCAAATGACGCCGACGTCTGGGAACCAATTCAACTTCGAGACGTTCACGATCTTCCCCGAGGGGTATGGCCGGAACACCACCCCCCTCACCGACTCTCTGTACCCCGACATGGCGTTCCCGGTTGTTTTTGATGTCGAGGATGGCGTTGTCCGTGGGTTGGCGTTCTTCGAGGATATTGCTGAGGGTGTGAATATCCCCGGGGAAAAGCTTGATTTGAATGATGCAGTGGTGTACTTCAAGCGTGTGTAGGTGATTGTCGTTGTAGCCTAGACCTCCTGTCAGCCTTAGCTTGTGATTCGACGAACGTTCCCTCGCACTAGGTGGATTGTTGTAATACATTGTCTGCGAACGTACTGAACCGTGTCTTTGTTCAAGCCGCAACAACAAACAGGGTCGTCACTGCACGATCGTGCTGCCATCCCGAAGCTCATGCTTGGTCGTTTTAATAAACGTTCACCGCACAAACTATGCCACACGCAACACATTAATTATCAAGAAAACACTATACGGGACCGTATGCCACGAGATAGAGATATCGACATGAGTGGAAATGCTATGCTGCAGGTTAAGTCGAGGAATGAGTCGGAAGGGGAATTTACACGAGTGCTACACAGGATATGAGACTTGAACAACAGCGACGGGAAAACATGCAAGAGGAAGCCGAGGCCAGATACGAGGGAGTCGATGGTATACAATCGGACAGCAAGAACTGAAGAAGGAAGGGATTGGATGGACTGCAGCCGGGGTCGTAGGGTGCAAAAGCGAATGTCGAAGGGAGCGTTAAAGAGTGCAAGGGACGAAGGTGACTGAGCTGCACCGGGCGCAAGGAACGTCCGCGGAATCGATTGTCGTAGGTGACGCTGACGAGAGTCGAGTCTTGCGTGGAAAACCATGCCGGAGGGGGGCGATACTGGGTTACGACGGAGACCGTGTTGCAATTGAGGTCTTGATACAGTCATTGACAGTCGCAGATGAAAGGCGTGAAGAAAGAGCCTGTATGCTTGACAAAGGCGAATAGGTGACGCACGGCAGACACGGCGAACCCGAAAGCCAGGGGATAGTAGGTAACCAGGAAGCGGACGACAGACTCGCCGAAGCGCACAATGTCCTCACGATGGGTGTAGACCAAGCGCGCGAGGAAGTCGACTGACATGAGGAAGTATTTGAGGGACGAGTAGATGATCTGGACGAGGGGCAGAACGGCGAGGATTAAGACCCATGCGAGGCGCAGAGTCGCGACCAGGACAACAGCGGCGGCCAGCGTCAAGAGCGTGCGGAGGACCCACTTAAACCCGGTCGTCTTATCAAGGCGGCGCACCAAGGGAGAACGTCAGCGTCGGGCAGAAAATGGGGGGATAAGACGCACCTTGTCTACACGTCCAACAAACACCAAGACGCTCGAAAAGAGCGTGAGGAGTCCTAGGAGGGTGATCGCCGCCGGGACTATAGAACCTAGCGCCGCGCCAGCAACAAGACTGTTCGCCGCTGGGCTCGCGGTCGGAGTCGCAGGGCATTTCAAGTTGAGCATTTCCAAGGGCGACGAGTAACAGAAGTTCCAGGGCAGAGTTTCACCAGTTGCGTAACGCCAGGTGCGGTCGGTGATGGAGGTGAGCGGGTCGCAGACCTTCGTGTAGATGTTGAACAAGAGTTTGTAGGACATTACGGGCAGGAGATGGTAGGTGGAGAGGTGCGAGTGAGACCGGTGAGACTTGGTTCTGCGGAGGGGGACGTGGTGGTTCGAAGTGAAAAGCGAGCGAGCGAGGCTCGCGAAGACAAGCGCCCAGGTCGCGTCGCCACGTGCTTACGACGCGCATTCAAGCGCCCATTGATGATTGGTCGCCGTAAGTTGCAACCAAGTCCATTTTTGGAACCTACCTCCGCGAAACGGTACCCGTCCACACTCTACGCCCCACAGAAAGTCGTTTCTAGACTCCTACTCTCTGGATTGTACGTGGTCTGATAACACAATAATCACAATCCGCAACGCCAGTGGGTACGACTCCGGTACAATGAGCCAGCGCTGTAGACAGGAAAATGAACTCGATATTCCAAACGCAACGCCAATGACGAGCGAACAGCGTCATCTATACGCAAACGGTGCTTTAATAGGTAAGTTTCTCGGCCAACGTTTCCCTCGTTTGTATCGTGCTGATCTGGACTTTTCTGGGCAGTCGCAATACCGTTCTACGTACTAACAAGGCCCTGTGGCCCTCCTATCAGATGCCTGTCATCTTGCGAGCCCCGTGCTCATATCCGCTTGACGTCGTAAACGCAGCCTTGCCAATTCCACAGAGTCGTAACTGTACAAATGGCTTCCAAAAGGGCACGTAATTCTGGTGTCGTGGTGTCCAGACCGTGCCTGACTATTATCTTGACACACCACTTCATTTTGGTTTGGACCCCATGCGATTCCCATTGAATAGATATGGGGTTTGCCTTGCTCTATGCGGAGCTGTGCAGAGTTGTGGCTGTCCCACCATGATAACGGGTGCGCGGTGCTCCCACACAGATCACACGGCCTCTCTTCAAGAAGCTGGGGTACTGGGTTCTCGGCCTCCAAACCTGTGAGTTCCACCCTTGGCTTGAGTTTGACCACTCGCATATACTCCTCGCCAACGTCACCCAGACAGGGACGTGCCGATCATAACGGCACGTTGCTTGCCTCAAGGCTACGAATCTAGCAAAGGATCACCACAGCACCTCGACCCGAATTTTAAGTGGCGTAACCATAACTTACTTCACAAGGATGGTACGTGTGTTTCCTTGAACCTATGTAAATCGATTATACACGTCCTCTCCTCTAGGATTTTCTGTACTTCAGACGGACTCCTCGTGCGTGTGCTATTCCGGATTTCCCTGGTCCATTACTCGTTAACGAACACAGGAAAGGAGTGTACGAAGTGCGCGAACGCCACGAAGCTCTCGGGTTTATCTCGGCCATCGCCCGTGAGAACGTATCGATATAAATCCGGATAGCCACCTTCTATTACCACCTCGACCTCAAGGTATGTTGGATGGCGATTTTATTTTTAAACGGTCGAGGTGGACACGTATCTCCAAAGCGGATGACCATGTTTGTCTAGCCACCCTCAAGGCGATGAACCTTCTCCAGGTTCGAAACCTTTTTCACCCTGAACGCTCTAGGTGGCTCTCACCACAATTGAGTCCGAAACGCCGCTCTGTATGCTCGTTATCATTACCTCGCCGGTTCAAAGAGTGTGCCCTCGCTCTTCGTGTCACCGGTGTGGAGGGGAATCCGCGCATTCAATTTAGACAGGAACATAATTGTGTCATCCGTTGACAGCACTAATTCTGTATTCTTCACCATTTAGGTATATCTCCAGCTCAAGCTGGCCAGAACTATGAACCGAATGTCGCTGCCACTCATCCTTTGGAAAGTGCGGCCATTCAGTCCAATAAACTTCAAGTGACTTGATGTCCATCGTGGACGTAATGGTGTTGCTTTCACTGTCGATGAAGACGCCACCAGTTCATACGGTTTGTCTTCTCGTGCTCTGATCAGCTGTTCCTACGAGCACCCTAGATGTCAGATGCTCACTGGGGACAGACCTCCCGTGCCGTTTAAAAGGCACCAGAAGGCGGCGAACAAAAATCATCCTCTTCCCACTCAACAACTCTTGGTACGCTGAGCGCGATAATTTCTAGCCATTCTCTCATAGTCGTCCCACACAGCGTACACAAGCACCAAGTGTTACTCTCGGTGAGTCACTCTTCGAATTCCGTTTCACTCTCTCTCTAATACTAGCCCATACCGTGCAGTCATGCAGCCGATTGTTCAGACACTCGTCAACTACCTCTCGGAAAACCCGGAGTTCAAGTTCCAGCTCGAATCGTCGTTCGCGCTCGCCTACTCCACTGGGATTGAAGAGTTCGCCGAATACAACATCAAGACCCTCGACGACTACATCAACTACATGGACGGCTACGTCAACTGGGTCCCGAGGGAGAACGTCACCGGTCGCAACGTCGTTCAGCACATCTGCTTGTTCTACTTCATCATCGACCTCCCGCCCGTCAACCAGCAGCAGAACCCCATCGACCCTTCCGTCACCACGCCGTACCGCTGGCTCTCCCAGTGGCTCATCGACTACGCCCAAGTCATGGGCGCGTGGATGAACACTACCGACTCCATCAATGCGGACTCCCTCGCTTCTTTCTACACCGCGCCCAGCTACCATATGGATGATTACCCGGTCCCCACACCCACTTGGCAGACGTTCAACGAATTCTTCGCCCGCAAAATCTACCCGGACCGCCGCCCCATCGCCCCCGACACCGCCACCGAGATCGTCATCGTGAACCCGGCGGACTGCGTCTTCGATGGCGTGTGGCCCGTCACTGACGACACCGCGGAAGTCACGACGTTCGACGTCAAGGGCGTGCCCTGGAGCATCTCGCAGCTCCTCGAGGACACGCAGTACGGCCCGCGCTTCGCCGGCGGCCAGTTCACGCACTCGTTCCTCGGGCCCAACGACTACCATCGCCAGCACTCGCCCGTCGCCGGCAAGGTCGTCGAGGCTAAGGTCATCCCCGGCTTGTGCTACCTCGAGGTCATCCTCGAGCCGACGAGCAAGGGCATGAACCGCGTCAAAATGCACCGCCCCATGCGCCGCCCGAAGGTTGGAAGCGTCATGAGCGCGGACCCCACCAACGACGTCGACGCCCCCGACAGCCCTGGCTACCAGTTCCTCCAGGCCCGCGGGCTCATCCTCATCGACAGCCCCGGCCTTGGGCTCGTCGCCGTCCTCCCCATCGGCATGGCACAGGTGTCGTCCGTCGTGCTCAGCGTCAAGCCGGGCGACACGCTCAACAAGGGCGACGAGATCTCGTACTTCCAGTTGGGAGGCTCCGATATCGTCATGGTCTTCGAGAAATCTGCGAACGTCACGTTCAACCAGACCCAAGACGTTCACTACAACTTCGGCACTGCCGTGGCGACCGCCCCCAAGACCACCTAAGTTCGGTGAGCGTTTTCACCGTGGTCGCGATGATCCGTGCTCAACCACACTGCCGATTATACAGAGTCTCCCGAACCGTTCTCGAAAGTCCTGTCAATGTGCTTGTTGAATTGTACTATCACCTTTGTGCTCCGAGTCGCTCCCCCATGGCCAATGTAGAATATGTGCTTGACGTGTAACAACAATGAACTATTGGTTGTAAGTTTTTGAGTGTGGTCTCTTGCCGAGGTCGGAATGCTCGAACAAAGGCACCTCCGTCCAACACATAAAACGGGGATAGAAATAATTACAACCTGAACGCGCTTCTTCCGCGTGGCGCGGGCATACTAGATCGGTTAAGCTCTGATACCCCCACCATCATCCGACGCACCGCGCGGCCTGTCTCGTCTGCCTCGGGGAGACTACACCATCATAGCTACCCAGCGATCCAAACTCCACAGTCCTCGTAGCTACAATGTCTACGGCTACCTCGGAGACAAAGCCGATTCCCGATCGCACCTCTGCGCGCGCCCCGTTCGATGGAAAGACGATGCACGACGTCGTTTTCACGACTTCCGACAACGTCGACTTCTATGTCGCCAAAGCCATTTTGTTCTATTCCTCCCCTTTCTTCGCCGACATGTTCTCCCTCGCTCAGCCAGAGGACAGTGGGAAAGATGCTGGAGATCTTCAGCGCATTCCGATCTCGGAGGACAGCAACGTCTTCGAAATCCTCATGCGCTATTGCTATCCAGTAGAAGACCCCGTTGTCGTAGGCCTGGAGTGCCTGGAGAAGGCTCTAGAAGCTGCCTTGAAGTACCAGATCGTAGAGACGGTCAAAACGCTTCGAAGTCTTCTCTCGGGATACATTTCAAGTTCCCAACATACCTTCGTCATGCTCGACATCTACGCTATAGCCTGTCGCTTGAAGTGCGAATCTGAGGCATCTCAAGCAGCTGATGCTCTCAAGGGCCTAAGCTGCGGGACCGACGCTTCCACTGTCTTCGCCTCCACGATAGCCCGGTCGGTGTATACACCGAACATAGCGAGATTGACAGCGGGCCCTTACTATCGCCTCATATCATATCTTCGTCCAAGCGGCACCAAACCACCCTCCTTCCTCAGTCCTCCCCCTGATAGTCTACCCAGATCGAAGCACGTCGACGACGAGCAGAAAGACTCCGCATTGTCCCCATCGCATCCCATTGCCCCGGACGTCATTCTTCGCTCACCGGATGGGGTAGACATCCATGCACATTCATCTATCCTTCGCTTGGCCGGAGCAGAGAAACTTTTGAACGGAGAGGAGAGCGGCGTGGAAGGGATACCTGTCTATTCGGTCGACATTTTCAGCGTTGCCCTTCGGGATCTCATGCACATGTGCTACCCCTTTGGCATTCAAGTTGCTACCCTGCCGTTTGAACGCCTGACGTCACTCATCCGAGCTGCTCAAGAATACGAGATCCCCAACATTATTACCGCAGCGAGGGAGCAGCTCATGAGGTTCCTCCATCGGGAGCCGTTGAAGGTTTGGTTCATTGCCGATGCGCACGGGTGGGCAGAAGAAAAAGACGCAGCCGCCCGGAACATCGCCGCGCGATGCATAGCCGACCAATATGTTGTGGAGATGGAAGACGCCCCGTCTTATTCCTACCATCGCCTCCTCCGATTCTGTCATCGCTATAACCAAGCCTCGCTGGAAGTAATGCGGACTCAGGTTTCGAATCCAGAAGCCAGCATGTGGCCCCACCCAGCCGGTGCCGAGGAGGCGCACGCCTTTGTCGCTCTCCCTACCATGCAGCTATCGTTGTGTGCAGCTAGGAATCTGTTATTGTCGGCGAACCGCTGTTTCTACTGCGGGTCTTACGTGAACAGCCACCGGGGCAACTGCCCTTATCGAGACCAGCCGTGGCCGACAGGAAACCCAATCCAAACAGTCTTTTCTTTCGCGCCGAGGTGGGAGAAGCTCTTTCAGGAGAAGTTATCAGAGGTGAGTTTTGCTTCTGATGCTTTGCTTGACGTTGCCTGAAGTATCATTTCGCAAGCTCAAATTGAGGGACTGACTTTTTTCGGGCACCACTCGTTCGGGGAACTGTGCTGCAGTCAAGATGTATTATATGTACGATCGAATTTCCGATCCTCGACGCCAATGCAGATTCCATTATGTATCCCATATCAATATAACCTGTCGAGCAATACAACGTCAGCTTCAGTCTTGGTGAACTCAGTGGAGCAACGGCACCTGAGCAAGCTCCGATTTGAGTTCATTTTCCATGCGACTCCCCGCCAATACGAAGTCCTTGCGAAGGTCTGATACCTTTCTTTTTGCAGAAGTAGATGCCTTCGACTTGCCGCTAGCCAAAAGCACCCCGTGAATCTCCTTTTCGACGATGGAAAGAGGTACAGATGGAGGGAGCATCTGGGAAGGAGGAACCGCCTTGCGCCACTCCTCCGTCGTACTCGAGTAACGCGAAAGAACGCCCCGAATTACCGACTTGCATTTGAAGTGGTAGTCCAACAGATGGTAGTATGCCTTAGCGGAAACGTCCTCCATCTCGGGGACATACATGTCCTCGATGAAAATCGTGGCGAGAGTTCGAGCTGCCTCTTGAACTTCTTCATCCCATCCGTGCTCCGCAGCAATGCAATAGACCCGCAAAGGATCACCCGAGATACTCTTGAAAAGCTCCTGTCTGGCTAAGAACTGTACGGGGGAGATTTCGTAACGCATGGCCAGGGAGAGCACCGCTCGCATAGCGGTAAAGTCCCGAGGGATATCCCAGGTAGCCAGAGGGTAGCAAAGCGAGATGACTTTCGCCAGCGCCCAGCCCATGGCGTTGATTCGGCTGATCGGGAGCCCGTCAGGAGAGATCTCTTCTGCATGCTCGAGTAGTTTGTGCGCCCCAGCGAGCTCTAAGACCAGCCTGTGGACTTTGAAGTCATATCCATCCATGGACATCAGGACAAAGTCCACAGGCTGAGTGAAGGAATCGGGGAAGAGGGAGTCGGGGATGTCGCGGTTCACTGGCTCGCGCCTCTGAGGATGGTGATACGCCGAGGTATACTGCGGTTGGCTGAAGGAAAATAATTTGGTGTCGAAGGAGCGTGCAGGGGCACGGATGTACTGGAGAAGGCGGAAGTATGACCCAGCGGACATCCCGTCCATCTGATGGACATAACTCGACCCTTCGACGCTTTGGGAAAACACCTTGTTGTTGAATGTCCGCATGTCTTTCCAAGCCTTGGCCGCTGCTGCTGCTTCAGCCTCCAGGTTGAAGATACAAGCGATGGCGTAGACAGGTAGAGGGGTGATATAGAGCTGGGATCGCAGCCAGCCCGTCGCGAGTTTCTTTGCTTCGTCCATTTGATACTTCGCTGCAGCGATTATCACACGTGCGATCGTGCGGAGGTCTTTGACAGCTGGGTCGTCTACTGGATAGCATAGGCGAAGGATTACGTCGATGACAACGCCGTCCTCGGGGACCGAAATGGATGGATTGGTGCGAGAATTTCCGGCCTCCGCTGGGGGTTGATGAAGAGAGAACATGTCGTAGAAGAAGGGTGACGCATGAGATAGAATTGTCTTGGACACATGGAATAGAATTTCGTCTGAGGAAATAATGACGATGTCGCCGTTCTCTGGGTCGTCGAAGGGTGCTTCTGCGGTAGTTTGAGATGAGCTGTTTTGAAGGTTCGTGTAGGAGAAGGAAAGCGCAGCTGGTACAAAGTACGTTGAATTTTAAGAGCTGTAAGTGTTCTGACGGGACACACCTTTCTCTCCGAATGTTTTTTCCTCCCCGTCGAGCATGACAACACGGGGTAAAAGGCAGGAGGCGTTCTGGCGTTTACACGGCGCCACGGTGTTACCACGGCAAACACCGGCCCGTCCAGCGCTTGATCAACACGCGTTCAGCGCGGCGCGAACACATCCTGTTTGCTCCCACCACGAACTGCCCTCCTTGCGGCCACCCATCACAGCTCATCCCCTTCATCGTGAGTAGAATTTGACCACAGTAAAGAACTGATCTGATACTTCTCATGAAGAATATATCCTACAGGAAGATGTCGTATGTACAGACTCTGCAGGGCTTTCTGCCCGAGGAATTGAAAACAGAGGTCTCGAATTTACCAGAGGATCAACGAAGCCTGTTGGAGGCGATTTTGTGTTTTTCCATTGGAGCAGAGTGTCCTCCGAGGCTCTCGGAGAAGACCCGCAACCAATGGTCGACGGCACAAGACCTCGCCATACAAGCCCTCAGAAGCCTCAGCTCGCGTACGAATGGCAAACGCACGCGCGAAGACGACGTGTCTGACGATTCACACGTATCAAAGAAGCCACGTAACTCACCCCTGTCATCAGACGAAGCCGACGCAGCCCTCTACACGCTGCATTCACTCTCCACCTCCTCGCCCCTTCGCAAGAAGCTCGATATCCGATTACATGAGCGCACGCTGCGCCTCACGAACCCCGCTACGCAGATTGTCGAGGCTTCCATCCCCATCGCGTCCCTAAAACGCGCGTTCTTGTTGCCAACTCGTGGAAAGACAAAACCGCATTGGACCGTCGTCCTACTCTCATCTGACACGCCAGCACCCACCGGGAAAGCAGCAGCCGCATCGCCCAACGCGAAAGACAACGTGCAGATTGTGTTCGGTGTCGACGCAGTGCCAGCACCGTATAGCACAACGGACCACACCGTCGACTCACCCTCGCAAGCTAATCATCCAAAGGGTACCCCCATCGTACCTTTCCTGCGCGCCTTCCTGTCCCATCTGCCGATACCAACGATCGAACCTGACACCACTGCCTTCCGTAGTATCTTCGCGGCAAACGGAGAGGCTATTGCTGGTGTACAAGCCTACCGAAGCGCAAAAGAGGGGACACTGTGGTTCCTACCGGGCGGTGTATTATGGGACGGCAAACCCTGCGAGTACTGGCCATGCAAGGACCTAGTCTCTACCGTCAATGCAGCTGGGGAGGCGGGTACCGGATCGGATGGTGTTAGGCTGGTGAGTGCAACCGGTCGAACCTGCTCGGTTTTCTTGCGTCGAAGGGTGATCGAGGAAGACTCGGAGAAGGACAAGGAGAGTGGGGATGAAGAAGAGGAGATCAAATGTGTGGAGACAGACTTCAGCATGATAGACGGGAAGGAGCAGGACGGAATCACGCAGTGGGTCAAAAAGCACAAGCACCTTTTCGGCAAGGACGAGCCCGACACAAACGATGCTGCGCCGTACGGCTACGTCAATGGGAAGCCCGACCTTAAGGGTAAGGGCAAGGCGACCGCGCCCCCACCGCCGGACGAGGACTCTGACGAAGACGACTCGGACTTTGTGGGCGATAGCGACGACGAAGACGACTCTGGCACAGACAACAGCGACAGCGAGGGCGAGGGAGGAGGAAGAGGTGGAGGGTCTGGTGGCGACGAGAGTGGTAGTGGAAGCGGTAGCGGAAGTGAAGACGGAGATGAGGATGAGGATGAGGATATGGATGCGATGGAGGATGCAGAGGAGGATGCGCCCTTGGACCCCGCTCATCATCCGCTGCTACGGCCAGGCGCTATGCCTCGTATGTCGAAGGCGGCTATGGATGCTGCGATCGGGATGGTGACCCAAGACATGCTCGGTGGCGGCTCCGTTGTGCCGGGGGGTGCAGCGCGAGAGGCGGATAGCGAAGATGAAGAGGATGAGCTGGATGACTGAATCGACCCTAAACATTAGGTTTCGGTACGTGACTTACCTCTTCCATCCCGTTCGACTGCTGACTGATACGATCTATAGCATGTGTAGATGCCCCGACACTTACACGGAATACTGCTATCTATTACCTGGAATATCAAAGGACCATCGCCCACAATCATGACATGTATGGGTATCCGCGTTACATTTTGTTGAATTCTCCGGCGCCACGGCGGAACACTCATGACTGACATAAAAGTGCACGATTGCTTTCAGGTATGGGGCTTGCGCTCCGTCGGTACGTCCCGACGTCGAAGTATCGCTCATCTCACCATCTCGGTTACAGTCTCTGCTTATCTGCTTGGCTTCTAGCTGTTGTCGCGTGCCTCTGTGGCCGAGCTCCCATATTCGAAATACACGGACGTCCAGAGGCTGCCCCATACAGGATAGATCCTTGTGGCACCGGACAGCGCTAACGCACACCTCTCCGTTGGAGGCCCAGCGACTACTGCTAAAGGCTCGCCCAGCGCAGACACTCATCATTCATACACGGACCAAGCCTAAACGAGGGCCCCGTGCCCGCAGTCGCATCCGATTTTCAACGCATTCCATCTCCCGGCCTGTTGTGTTGCACAGGTGAGTTCAGGTGTCTTTGAAATTGGCGTGGATTTAGCTCACGTCACAGTCGCACAGGGACGTCTCGGATGTGAATAAAGATATGACCGGTGCAGTCCTGTGTGCCGGCAAGCTATCTCTCTGCACTCGTGCTACGCTCCTTCTGCGCCAGCTTATCGTGCTTCACGCTTATCGCGTTTCTTCGACAGTCACTGGGACGCCCGCCGACGCGCTTGTGTGTTCGAGACATATAAGCCCGAGGGCGGATTCTTACCCCGCGGGGCTGCGGGGGATCGACGTTCGACGACGTACATGATGCTCATCTTCCAAACGACCGTGTTCGTCTCTCTCCTCGCATTCCTTGTCGACTGCACACTTGCTCTCCCAACATACCGCGTCCAAACACCTCTGTCATCGAACGCGCTCTCGGCGAAGGATGCAAAGGTCCTGATTCTGGGCGGCGGCGTCGCAGGGATTACCGCCGCGCGCGCACTGCACGACGCAGGCGTCACCGACTTCCTCGTGCTCGAGGCGCGGCCCGAGCTCGGCGGACGACTGATGAGCCATTCCTTTGGCGCTCCGGGGCGGCAGCATACCGTCGAGCTCGGGGCGAACTGGGTGCAGGGCACGCGCACGGGCGATGGGCCTGAGAATCCCATCTGGACGCTGGCGAAGAAGCATAAACTGCGTACAGAGATGAGCACGTATTTCGATGGGCTGAGTGAGTCGCTTTCGCGTTTTGTTCGTTGGTTTTTGTCGGCTAAGAATATTTTTGTGTCATAGCGACGTACGATGAGACGGGCGAGGTCGATTATCTCGATGCTGTGGATGCTTCTGCGGCGAATTTTGATAGACTTGTCGCGTCTGCAGGTGTGTAGGAACGCTCTTCTTCTCTTCTACTGGTCTTATTTGTCACGCTAGGTGCGCGGGTAAATCGAAGCCTCGTGGATGCCAGCGCTCGCACTGGGTACTCGATTATTGGTGCTCAGCCCAGGAACGCTCACGAGATGGCATGTGAATATTACCAAGTATGTTTCACTGCTGCGTAGTCGACCCTGCCCTGACGACGTTACGCCAGTTCGATTGGGAATTTACCGCCTCACCCGAAGAAGCATCGTGGTTAGCATCAGCATGGGTAACTCCTTTCTAGCAGCCTCGCCGTGGTGATGCGAGCTTAACCATGCCGGGGATATCCTCAGAACCTCCGTACTGACTTTCTTTCCTCGGGCACCGCGTTGTTTTGACCTGCCCCTTTGCAGAACAACAACTATACCTTTTCCACCTTTTCAGAAGAGAACGCACTCTGCATCGACCGCGATGGGTTCAAGAAAGTCGTGCACCGCGAAGCGGCGTCGTTTATGCAAGAAGACCAACTGCGCCTCAATGCAACTGTCGATGTTGTCGAGCATCGTAAAGATGGTGTACGGGTGGTACTGGAGAGTGGAGAGGAGTTCTTGGCAGACTTTGTCATATGCACCTTCAGGTACGTGTTGAACTTATGGTAGTTTGCTCTATCGAGATCGCTGATGCGCTGAAACTAGCCTGGGCGTACTGCAGAATGACAGAGTTCGTTTCAAACCTCCCCTCCCAAATTGGAAGCGAGAAGCTATCCACAGTATGACGATGGTTTGTTGGTGTGTCTTTGACGCACGCCCAGCCTTTTTGACAACAACCTCGCAGGGTGTCTACACGAAACTTTTCCTTCAATTCCCGCATAAATTCTGGTTCGATACTGAGGTAAGTCGCGATGTTTTCGAGCATGATTTGGCTCTAACAAGACACCTAGCACGGACTGTACGCCGACAGAGAACGCGGGCGCTATCCCGTATGGCAAAGTCTCGACCACCCTAAATTCCTTCCCGGAAGCGGGATATTAGTGGGCACCGTGACAGTGCGTAACTTCTTTGTTGTTTGTGCCTGAAGTACTTCTCTTTCGTCCCCAGGGGTCGTTCTCACGACGCATCGAGGCGCTACCAAGAGCCAGGGTCCTGGACGAGGTGCTCGACGTGCTGCGCATGATGTACCCGAACACCACGGTACCGACGCCACTTGCGTTTCACTTCCACCCGTGGGGCACGGACCCACTGTTTCATGGATCCTACGCGACGTGGCCGCCGTCATTCACTCCGGAGCACCATACAAACTTGCGTGCTGACGTCAACAGGAGGGTATGGTTTGCTGGCGAGGCGACGAGTATGTTCCACTTTGGTACGTGTGGCCTTTTGTTTACTTCTGGTCATTGCTGAGTCCGCGATACAGGTTATCTCCAAGGCGCGTACTTTGAGGGCAAGGAGATTGGGCTCAAGGTCGCCGAATGTGTCCGAAATTCCCACTGCGAGGGTCTGAAACACTACAAGCAAGTCTTCAACGCCTCTCCGTACATTGACTGATACTTCCCTCGCTTTTGTTTCGCGTATTACATGTGTAATAGTATCTCATGTTGTGCTCAATTTATGTCAACAATTACTCGCTTTGCCCGGGGGATGCCGCACGAGTGGAATAACGCACGTGCATGACATCACCCTAACCCTAGGCCTGACCTCTCGCAAAGTGCGACTTTGCGGAAGCGAAAGTAATCTTTGGCCAGACCAGCACGCCGTTCTCCCTTGTTTGCAGGATCGTCGCCCTCGAGGACCCTGAACATTAACCTGCGAAACTCTGCAGAGCGTCGAGCCAACGGACGGACGCACGGTGCTCGGATTTTCCCATTTGTTTAGCCCTCACGAAATACAAATACGATTTTCGCAAGCACGCAAAGCGGACGAGTTTCGCTCTTGGCTTGAACCTATCAGATCTTCGCGGAGGAGGGTTTTTGTGCCGACGCCCTGTGTGGTACCCCCTGCTATAATCATCGACCCGTGCGATGGAGCCCCCGATTACCCCACCCACCGTTTCCGCGCAGCCCAAACCGACCGCTACAATTCGCTCCCTGCACTCAAAACGTTCGTTCGGATCCAAACACTCGTATACCAACCACTCTGCCATGCACCCCCACCATCCCCACGGCGCGCTGTCCCACAGCAACTCCCATCTCGACTCGCCGGCCTACGACGCCTCAGAAGAAGACAACGACCCGCTCACAGACAGCAGCGCGTCCGCGATCTCCGTCGTGCCGGCCAGCTCTTCGCTCGCAGGAGGCAATGCGAGGAACAGGACCTCGAACAACGCGGGGGCGAGGGCAGGAGTTGCGGGCAGGAAGCACAACTTGGCGTCGTCGCTGGTGTCGTCGGACGATGGAGTAGACTCGCCCACGTACGACGGAGACGTGGAGAGCAGCGCGACGGCGGGACCAGACACGTACCAGCCCTCGCGGACGCAGCGGGAACACTACGCCTCGTCTGCCTCGACCCTCTCGCCCACGTCGCCCACCGCAGCATCCCAGTTTCCGACGAGCAGCACCAATCCCTCCGGACCCAGCGTGCCCAAGAGCTCACCCTCGCCACCCATGCTCCACCGACCGACGCCAGCGCATCCTTCGCGTCCCACCGAGCCTTCGCCCGCAAGCAGATCGAGCACGACCAACCCGTTGTCGTTCGATCCCGCAAAGCTGAGCCCCGAAGACATCACGTCATGGTTCAGAGAGGTGAGTGTTCAATTTCACAGCGGGTCGGAGTTGTATCTCACCCCTCTGCTCCGATTTCCCTTGATTCAATTGCCTGCCCTAATCGGATTCTAGATGATTGACGGGCCGGGGTGCACAGTTGGAAACGAAGTTTATAAAATCAACGAACCACCGCACCTCCGTCCAGTCAGAATTTACGCGGATGGTACGCACTCTCCTGTTCGCATTTGCGGTTGCACTCTACTAACACGCATCTTTCGCCAGGTGTTTACGATTTGTTCCATTTTGGGTGCGACTCACTTCCATCCCATCCTCCCACCGCTGTATAACTGTCTTCGTGTCTACCCAGTCATGCTCTCCAACTCCGCCAAGCCAAACTCGCTTTCCCATCTGTTGCCCCCGAGAGTGGTGAGGGTGAATGGACGCCTGGAGTATACCTTCTTGTTGGCGTTAATTCTGACGAGCAATGCGAGGAGCACAAGAGCAGGACAGTTATGACCCATGCTGAAAGGTTAGTGTTTCGCTTTCCGGCACTTTGTCGATGTTGACCCGCCAGGATAGATGCGAGGCAGTCAGACACTGCAGATGGGTGGACGAAGTCGTTCCTGAAGCGCCCTGGATCATCGACCGTGACTTCATCGAGAAAGCAAGTTCTCACCATGATCGCCGTCTTACGAGTCAACTAATATTGTGTCCCTAGTACAAGATCGACTTTGTAGCACACGACGTCGACCCATACGGGAGTGCAGGACACGATGACGTCTACGCCTTCTGCAAGATGCAGGGTTCGTATTTTTTCGTTGGTCCCCTCCGTTCGCATCAACTAACCTTTCTTCCAGGCAAATTCCTCCCAACAAGACGCACACCAGGGATATCCACCTCCGACCTACTGGCGCGCCTCGTCAGCGGGTACCGGCACCGCGTCTTCGACAAGAAACTCGCCAAGATGGGCATGCACGCTTTAATGGCGGAAGGCAGCGACTGGGACGAGAGCGCGAACCCGAGCCGCGCGGGCAGCCGTGCGGTGAGCCGGCCGGAGAGCCCCAACGGCGCGGATAAGGACAAGGACAGAAATGCAAACAAGAACGCTGTGGACCAGGTGCGCTATCATTGCCCCTTTGTGTTGTTGAGACTCTGCTGACGAGGGTGGTCGTAGGAGGGCTAAATCTAATCTGTACTTTAACGGTAGCGAATGGATACGGTTTCTTTATTGTGCTTCGTGTAGAGGTTTGATGTAATTGTTTATCGTGGGCTTATAAGCAGATGCGCTGCGTGACGTTGTTGAACAGGTTTTTCTAACGAACGGAAGAGCATCATCTAGATTCATGCAGTAACTCAATGCCGCTTTGTGCGAACGATGCGAACAGGCTCTAACCATACGCCCTGGCTAGTATTACCAGATATCACATCCATGGGATACACATGTAGTTCTGACACAGATTGTGATACTCTCCCCCGCTCCCTCAAGACACCAGGCATCAATTCTCGTCCAGATCAAGCTGCAGGACCACATTCCGGTAAGTATCAAATGAATTACGGCGTTGTGCTTCTGCGATACTCACGTCCGATATTTTCTGCTGATGACATCCCTCCCATTGCAATGCGTGGGTCATGATTGTACTGATCTGGTCATCTTCTTCGATGGGTAGTGGAATGTGTTCATAAGGACATTCGTATTCGTGGTCGTTGCCAAAGCGCGGATCGCAAAAGAAACAGTCCCTCTGAGAAACCATGAGTCCCCTGGCGGCATGAAGGGCTAACTCCAAGACGAGAGGGGACACAGCAGTATTCGTCAGCCGGGGTTGGTACCAATTCGGACTCAAGTCCGCGACCTGCCCGTTCGCCATTTCTTTCACTTCCTGGGTATAGCGATGGCAGAATCGGAGGAGACGGTGATAGGTGGGAGCGGGGGCAGTCTCTAGTTCGGCGACGTATTGATAGCTCATGGATCGGGAAGCAACTGCGCGAGCGGTGGCCTTCATCTCCTCTTCCCACCCGTACTCGCAGGCCAAAAACCAGACCTTTAGTGGGTCCTGTTTGACGAGGTCTGCGAGCTGCTTGCGGGCTGCACTTATGACATTCGCGATGTCATATCTACTAGCAGCCGCAATGAGCGATGCGAGCCGTGTGTAGCGCAGACCCCCGAAGTCGTGGTAGCCGAAGGGGTAACATGCGTGGATCAGGTCGAGCATGGTTGCGCCAGGTAAATCGACGGGATATACAGGTATTTCTCCGTCTCCGTCCTCTTGGCCGCCTTCCAGGAGCTTCCCGGCCCCAGCTAGTTGAAGGACCGCGGAATGTGCGGGAATCGTAGTTCCGTCTACGGAGCGAAGGGCTACATCGGCAGCCACGTCGGAAGTCGAGGGAGCTACCGGACCGCTGTTATTGTTGGAAGTTCGAGGATTGGACCGACGAAGAAGGCGTTGGAGAAATGTAGTAGCCTGAGGTCTGAATCTGATGAATGAGGTCGGCTTCCTACCGCCGGGACGCAAATAGAGGATGAGTCGATAATAGGCTCCCGCGGTGACGGTGGACATCTCCGACGAATATATCCTCCCCGCAATGGTATCATGGAAAGTGGTGGAATTGTCGTCCCCACAATCGGCATTTTTCAGATATTCCGCCGCGTGAGCGGCTTCAGCTTCGCAGTCGAACCGACATGCAGTTGCGTAGACGTGAAGGGCGGCATCCAGAGATGTCGTATATCCTCGGAGCAGCTTTCGCAGGGTCTCCGTCGCCACTGCAACCTGGTATTTTCGAGCGGCCTCTAGGACCTTATCCAGGTCCTCGAGGCTCGAAATGTCGGGATCGACCACCGGGTAACAGCAGCGCATCAGGGTCTCGAAGGTCTTGCTGTCCTCCGAGATCGGGACGCGCTGAGGATCCTCGGTGGATCGCTCGGTTTCTGCAGGTCGGATGAGGGAGAACATGTCTGCGAAAAAGGGGGAGGCGTAGAGCAAAATTGCTTTCGCGAGGTGGAAGTGCACGTCGTCGGAGGTGATGAAGACGACGTCAAAGAACAACTCGCCATCGAATGGTGCGTTTGCTGTGGTTCCGTTGGGAGCTGTGAGCGTCGACGAAGCTTGCGTGGACATCGTGTATGATGGTAGGAGCCAAGTGCATCGCGGCCTATCAATCTGAGAACGCTGAACAGGCGCGGGCTGCGCCACGAGGGCTTCCTCGTACTTATGTTCTCATTTTCGCACACGACGTCCTTCCATGGAATAGAATGATTCAAATCCTACCAAGAATCTAGAACTATAGTGAGGAGTTGTTCAGGCGATAGCTCGATAGACCGACTCCCATCACCTCCCTGCCTCGAAAACTTCCTCCTAACCATTTCCAACAAACTACCGAATACCACAAAAGCGTCGAAGTCCATCGTCCCGTCTTGATCATTTCCACCAGCAGTCCTGCGCAGGAAGACACCTGAACACTCGATGAGTCTCGCGCACTCGATTTCCGCGATATTGAATTCGTGGTTGGCGATGAGCTTCTCGACGCACGACTCGATGGTGGGGTTGTTCAATGCGAAGAATGCTTGCTCTTGCTGCTCCAAATATCGCCGAAGTTTCTCTACCTGAGCCGCCCCCTGGATGGTACCACCGTGTTAGGGCCGTCTTTCAATAAACGACAACAATACCTGCCTTTGTTGTACCGTGAGCTTAATTGACAGTTGTTGTGACCGTCGTTTCTTTCATTTCTGTAGCTTGTAGTATCGGTCTCTCTGAAAGGTCATCCGAGGCCTTTCCGGATGAATACACCTATCACAAATCAGCCATGTCGAATAGATTGTGTAAGCTGTTGTCATCAGCCTGAGCATTTTGAGAGGACATTGACCCATACTATGTTCATACCTTGATTCGATGGAGGAGGAACACTCCGCGTTTAGATACTACTAAAGCGACCAGGAGGTGCCAGGTGACGAGGTGATGTATTGTACGCCGGGCTCAAGAACCAGAAGGACATGGTCATACTGTAACGAGCCGATGGTCGGTAACACCCGTAAAGTTTTTAGTTGAGTATCGACTCACTATTAATCTCCTGGCGAATTTTCTCGTGCTCAGCGATGAGAGTCAAGAGCACGGAGAATGCCGAGGGTGATGGCGCTAAACAACTGTGTGTGGCAGATCACGGGCATTGCCGCACTGCGCGGAGCCACGAGGGGAGGCACCGGCAGCAACGTTTCTCACAAACCCTCATATTGCGCGACAGAGTAAATGCTCGTAGTCCTTCTGCATTAATCTTACTTACTTGTTGAGTGACAGGTGTACTGTGTGGGTTTCTATCTGTCTGGTACCAGGAACACCCAAAACGCACTCGAAGCCAACTTGAAGCACGACCAGTCGTAGTACATCCTCCGAAATCAATCTAGTAGTCGCAACACCTACCATGGCCAACTCTAGTTATCTCAAAGATTTGACTAGTATTGCGAGAGCACCCTTTCGCGATGAAGTATTGGCCGACATCATCGTCACAACCTCGGACAATGTGGACTTCTATCTCGTGAAAGCAGTTCTCGCACTCGCATCTCCATTCTTTCGCGACATGTTCTCCCTTACTCAACCGCCAAAACATGAAACTGGCAACTCGGTGCTGGAGCGTATCCCGGTGTCAGAGAGCAGCGAAGTCTTCGATACCCTGATGCGCTACTGCTATCCAGTGGACCATGTTGGTGTCGCGGACCTGGCATTAGTGGAAGGTGTCCTCGAGGCAGCGCTGAAGTATCAGATTCCCAAGGCCACGAACGTACTCAAGGAGGTTCTCAAGAGTTTCCTTGATCTGTCACCTCTTCGTGTCTTTGCTATCTCCTGCCGACTGGGATGCGAACACGAAGCTAGACTGGCGGCAAAGAAATGGAAAACAAAAGTCGGATGGAACGACGGAGCAGAGAGCTTTTCCAACACCACTGCAGGCCGGAGTCTCACAGATGAAACCTCCTTGCTTTCAGCGGGCCAATACAACCGGTTGCTCAACTATATTCGCTCCGGATCGGATCTACCGACCCCTTTCATTAACGAACAATCTTCTGCGACTTCGCCAGTGCCTGATGTTACATCGTTGCGAAAATCCGGCCTTACCCCAGATACGAACCTTCGCTCGTCCGATGGAATCGATTTCCTCGTTCACTCAGCAGTGTTCCACCTCGCAGGCATCCCTGAGTTACTTGCCCAGGGAAAATCGGCAGAGACGGTTGACGGTTTACCTCTCGTCAATGTCGACCTGCGACGCTCTGCTTTGTCTGATTTGATCCTTATCTGCTACCCGCTGGGAATAACCACCATATCCTCCATACCGCGGCTGAGCGAAATCGTACGCGCGGCGCGGAAGTATAATTCCCAATCTGTGCTGGCCTTTGCGAGGAATCTGTTCGCAGAACTCTCTAGAGACGACCCCTTGAATGCGTATTTTGTTGCCAGTCAAGTCGGCTGGACAAAGGAAGCCCTCGATGCCGCTAGAAGCGTCGCCGAGCGTGGTCTCGAGATGCAATACGCTTCGACAATGGAGGATGCCACTGCCAAGGCATACTCTGATCTATTGCATTTTTGCCATCGCTACAGAGCGGCATTTGTCAAAGGAACGACGCGAGCAGCACCGATCGTTGTGCAAGAGCAGTGGAAGAAGATGGATTTTGGCGGCGCGTTATGGAAGGGCGTGCTTGGTGTGTCGCTCCAGTTGGCATTCCGTGCGGGAGATCGCCTGGATACGACATGCGTTCAATGCGGACAGGGTACGTCGCTTCAGAGACTGCACATCCCTAGGAGGACTACTTATCGAATGTACGACTGGCAGCGCCCGGCGGCTTCCGCAGTCCCCCGCGATGTACGTGTTCGCTCCGTGAAGGCGCAGTCCCGCATGTGTTGTATAATTGGGCAGTGAAGCAGGAGAAAAAGATACAGGAAGAGCTTCTGAAGGTAAGTGGGATTATCCATGTCGTCCAGAGTAGTCATTACTCAATGCTTTCGTCAGATCTCACTTTGACACCTTCGAGTACCTGAGACGCGGCTGGCGCAGGCCTCCTCCGGAGATGTTTTACATCACACTAGATGGTTTCGTGACGCTGACATCTATGAAAGTAGAGAATTTTCCGCGGGGATCGAAAGTTTTCACAAGGTATGAGGTTAGACCGTTCTAGGGCACCGTTCCCAATCCGTTGTTCGCACAAGAAAGCAAGCTTGCCAGCGTATCTCATCGTATTCCAGCTGTTATTGACTACGTCCCTCCCACTCGTCCCCTTCGAACAGCTCGCTTTGGGATGTGTGTATGTGCTTTCGTAGTCTACAAACTGTCAATTGTATCTATAGTCTGGAAATTTTTAAATCCAAACACCACGCTTCCGTCAACGACTGTCGCCTTCACAGTCGCCCTCAATTCTCCTGAGGCGCGGTATCTAGTCGAACCGACTCCAGGTTCGCGGCCATCTGGCGCGTACATACCGATGCGTCACTTACAGTATGTTCCACAGCTTGTTCACAACACGAGTTTCAGCCGGATTCCTGGACATAGCATAACCGGAAGCACGTCATCGTATACATACAGTATTGAGCTGATTTGAGGAGACGGAGGTGAGATGTGGATCAGAGAGAAGAAACAGAGAGAAATGAGGAAATGAGCAAGCGAGAACGAAGACGAGGAGACGGAGAGAGCTATCTGAGACGCGAGAGAGACAGGAACGAGCAAGAGTACGAGTCACACTATGATCACAAGATATGCAACAATGGAAAGCGGGATAACGTCGCACAGAAAGAAAGCTGACAGCCCCGCAAAACCTTGACAGCCTTCATAGTAGGCGCGTGTGCGCCTTACTGCCAGTAGCCCTGCTGCCGGGGCTGGTGCTGGTACGAGTAGAAGCCACCGTCGGAGCCACTCTGAGGGTAGCCAATGTGTCCCTGGGGACCTTGCGCCTGTGGTTGGTGCTGCTGGGCTTGAGCACCCTGTGGGCCCGCGCCACCGGCACCGGAGAACCTCTGACCACCGTAGAAGCTATT
This sequence comes from Bjerkandera adusta, assembly GCA_027924225.1. Lineage (NCBI taxonomy): Eukaryota > Fungi > Basidiomycota > Agaricomycetes > Polyporales > Phanerochaetaceae > Bjerkandera > Bjerkandera adusta. The sequence continues at coordinate 34,143 of BSCZ01001963.1, read as the reverse complement.
TTGCGGTTGCTGAACGCTGCCGCGGCCTTGCTGCTGACCACCCTGGCCGACGCCGGCGCTGACATCCTTGGCGTTACCACCGTAGGGCTTGTACGCGGCTTCCGGGGATCCTCCGGAGCGTTGCCCCAACGGGGGACCTGAGGAAGGGCCGGTGCTCTGTCCGAGACCCATGAAGCCCTGCATGCCCTGACCACTGCCACCGTACAGCTGCTTGCCGTAGTCATTTGAAGGCAAGCTGCCTACACCCTGCCCGTGACCGTGCTGTTGATAGTCGATGTCACCGTACGGGCTGGACGAGTGCTGTTGGCCGTACAAACTCTGTCCGTATGGCGACTGGGGCTGGACAGCGGCAGGCGCTTGCTTGGCCGCAGGTGAAGGTGCCGATTGGGGACCGGGAGGGCCCTGGAAGACAGTCGGGTACTTGACGAAGGGTTGCGGGACTGAATAGCCTGAGCTGTAGGGCGAGCCATAGTACTGGTTCTGCGGGTACGGGTAGTAGTAAGGGAGAGGGGGAGGGTAGCCCTGTTGTGGGCCTTGACCACTGCCCTGCGCCTGTGTCCCACTTTGAGAAGCCGGTGGTAGTTGTTGGGACGGCTGGGTGTTGGCTGGAGGAAGACCGGGAGCGCCATGAGGCTGCTGAGGAGCACCAGGGACGCTCTTCAGATCTTCGTGACCCAGGACATTTCGGTTACCAAAGCCTGTTGGGCCAGAGTACGAGTCGTAGAAGTTCTGCTACGAAAGGTATAAGTGAGTCCTATTCAATCAAAATGACGCTGAGAAACATACCCTCTGGTTTTCACCATATGCATAGTCTCCAGCGAACCCACTGAGATGAGAACCTTGACTCTGATGACCCAGCTGGCCAGAGAGCTGACCGAACGAGCCGTACGGCGCCTCCTGGCTCTGCGATGCAGAAACAGGAGGAGTCGGCGTGTGGAAGTAGGGCTGTTCCTGCGAGCGGAAATATGAAGCGTGTCCGCCGAGACCTTGTTGAGGAGCGGGAGCAGCGTGTGGTGAGGGTGCCGCTTGTGCGTTCTGATCGAGGTGCGACGACAGCTGAGAGTATTGCTGGTGCTGTTGAGAGAGTAGATTGGACTGCGTCTGGCTCTGTTGCGGGTGTTGATGTGACGGGAGGGAACCAGGACCAGTGGGAATGTGGTGAGAGTAGGAGATATTGGAAGTTGACACAGAGGACTGGGGTTGTGAGGTGACCTGAGCGGGAAGAGCGGGTTGTGACAGCGACGAGGAGAGGCCAGCGGGAGTTTGATGCTGAGTAGATGTCTGAATCGGCGCAGGGGCAGTCATTTGGGGCAATGATTGGGGCTGCTGCTGAGCCTGTTGGGGGATTCCTTGTTGGAAGAGGCTAGGCCCAGTGGAGGATGGTGTTTGTGCAGAGGCGGCGTTTAGCGTTGGCTCAGGCGCTTGTGTTTGCACCTGCAGCGCTGGTGGTTGAGTGGCTTGCGGCGTATGTTGGGACTCTGCCACGGGAGCCGGCTCAGGAGCACGTTGGGATACAGACTCAGCAGAAGCCTCTTGCCTACGCATAGATAATCAGATAACTGTCATAGAATAGAGATGGTAAAGCACGTACGAACTAGCGTCGACCTCATCACCACCGAGGTTGAGACTTCCAAACTGCATTCCGACTTTCTCAACACTACCAAAGTTTCCACCGGGCATGATGACCGCTTGATCGGCTTTGAACTTGTGCCTGTGGGCAGCCGATGTGGGTCTTGTGTGAGCGGCCGGCGTCGCAGGCTTGATCGGCGCTGGAGCCTGTACTGCATCTTGCTTTACACTAGAGGGCTGTAATTGAGCAGGAATGGCGGAAAGGACGCGTTCTTCTTGATGCGTCGGTGCGGGCGCAGGTGCCGATGGTGCAGGTGGTTCTGACTTCGCGTCCTCGACGGACTCCGACGGTTGCGCCTTCTGTGCGGGTTCATCGTCCCATGTTGGCGGCTGGGCAGTTGTAGGATCTTCCCAACCTTGCGCGGCGAGCTCTGGCTGAGGTTCTGGCTGTGTGGGTGGTGGAGCGGGTGCGGCTTGCGGAGCGGGAGCGGCGGCAGGTGTGGGGGCTGGGACGGAGGCTACTGAAGGAGTGGCTGGTGCTTGAGGAGCCGGAGCAGGTGGTGTTGGCGCGGGTTTCTCTTGCGGTCTAGTGGATTCGAGAGCAACGCATTAGTATCCTCCTGCCGAGTAAAATAGGCGACTCCACGTACTTAGCAATTTGAGCCCATGACATTTTCGAGGTGGCAGGCGTTTTGACGGCCTTCGCGGGGGCAGTTGACGCAGGAGCGGGGGCAGCGGCGGGTGCAGGAGCGTGGGTAGAACCGTTGGCCGCGGCAGGCGCGGAAGCGTGGTTGGCACCATTGACCGCCGCCTCTGCCCATGAAGCTGGCGTAGTTGTAGGCTCTGGAGCCAGCTCTGTTGCAATAGGCTCCTCCGCCTTGCCGTTGACAGAAGGCGTTGAACCTACGACGGTAGAATCGTCTGCTGCGGACGAAGTAGAAACCTCACCATTCTTGGCGGGCCATGGTTTAGCTTGCCTGCCGTTCGTCTCCTGCGTGTGCCCGCCACGCGAGAACGCGCCACGAGCGACACCGCCCCGTCCGACGCCGCCTCTGCCACCGCGACCTCCCCTGCCACCGCGGAACTCGCCGCGCTCCTTGTTGCCGGAAAAGTCTTTCGACGGGGCATGCGAAGCGGGAGCAGGCTTTTTGTCCTTCTTGCGCTGAACAGCACCCCATTGCTCCGCCCGGCCTAGTAGGTTACGTGTTGGCTGAGATCGCGACAAACGACAGTCGGGTACTTGCCTTCGGTGATTCGCTGCCCGGCGCCGTCAACGTCGCCGTTCACTTCGACAAGAACCGAGTAGAGATCTTTGTAGGCCGGGTGACATGTTAAAAACGATGGTCGTATGCGTCGCAGCGCAAGATTTACCTTCGTTGGACCATGCGGGGAACGCTTCCTGCAGTTGCTTAATCTGCTGGCGGAATCTTTCGGGCGTTGGCTCTGCTGCGGCCTGTGGCCCGCGGTAGGTGGTTGAGTTGTACATTCTGGACGGAACCCGTGTTTTGCAAAACGAGCTGGCGGTAAGGGAGGAAGGTGAGTTTGTCGTTATTTGGAAACCCGTAAATGGTCCCCGAGCATTTACTTACTGCCGGCCCGAAATGAAAGACACCGGCCGGCGTAAGTAACGATATTGTTGTTACCTCCGGGCACCTCAATTAATGTATGCCGGAGTTATCATACACTTGTCGCGCGGATACCTCTCTCAAAACTCCTCCTCGTCCCTTCCGCCACGGCGGGCTCGTTACCATCGCCACTGTCGACGCTGTCTTGCAAGTCAACTTTGAAACTACACCTCTCGATCCCCCGTGACGTGCAGCCGCCGTTTCGTTCTGATTACCCTTCCACTCTGGAGCTTGTTCACAATTACACAACCGACCTGCGCTGCTCACGATGCAGTCTAAACGTCCACCGAACCTGTCTCTCCAGATTGCCAAACGACCACCCGCCAAGACTGTGATCGAGCTACCAACACCTGTCGAGGACGAGAAAGATCAGGTGCTGGAGGACGAGGATTACAGATCGTCTTCGCCTTCGTCTAGCTCCTCCTCATCCCAGGACGCTTACCACCTGAGTACAGGCCCAGAGGGCGAGTTCAACTCGGACGACCTCTCGAAAGATCTTGCTATGCTCGAGGAGCTACGACGTAGCGTGCACAAGAACCTACGTCTGCGACCCATACGCTCTGCATCGGGGACCACACGTTCACCTCATCTCCCGAGACCTGCGGCGTCGTCGTCGCAATCATCCGACTCTCCGCTCGAGTCCATCCATGACACCCCGGACCAACGCTCACCGAGTCCCGACTCCGCCTTCAGTGCCTACTTCACCCCTTTGACAGAGTTCAGAGGCACGCCCCTCAGCGCGTTATATCATTCCCGAAACCCCTCCCTTGATGTCTCTGCTCGCTCTCCACAGCTTCAGTCTGTCCCATCGACATCAGTCACACCCGCCTATGGCATCAGCCCTGCGCTCTTGCTAGCTCGACTTTCCTCCCCTACGCGCCCGTTGCTCATCGATGCACGGCCCGTTGCATCATTCGTGTCGTCGCACATCCAGCATAGCGTCAACATGGCTATCCCCTCACTCATTCTCAGACGGTCGCGAAAGCCTGCATACGCGTTTCAGACGCTTGATGCGCTACGGCAATATATCACCACGGACAGCGGAAAGAGGTCGTGGGACGAATTGATGTCGGGGGAAGACTGGGATGGCGATGTCATCGTGTACGATGAATATATGCTGGAGAAAGACCGGCATACGCATCAGGCCACAGCATGGGCTGTCATGGACGTGGTGGCACCCCTACTTAATCACGGCGGTGTCGATTTTCTGGAAGGTGGCTTTGCGTCCGCACGGAATCATTCCTATCTCTCTCAGCTTTTGGTCTCGGATACTGGGCTGTCAGATTCACAAGATCCAGGACAGGGGCAGACAGCTATTTCTCCCGCGCCGTGCAGCTCCGTTTCTGCAAGACGACCACCACCCGGAGGGCTCTCTCAGCTGGACACGAATATCACCTCCCGTTCCAAATCTTACCCTCAAGTAGAACAGGCCGCACCATCTCCAATTCCTGTCATGCCCAGTGCTATCCAAAGCTGGAACATCATTGAGGACTATTCCAGCCCTTCCCCAGCGCCCTCCTCTACCGTATTTTCCCGCCCCCTTCCACCGCGTCGCCCCAGCATACCTACTCTGCGCAGACTAGACACAGAACGCTCGGCCACTCTGCCTAAACTGCACGTTTCCACTGCGCCTACGAAGTCGAATACGCTAGCTGCTCCGCCAGCAACCGGAAACGGGAAATCTCTCAAATCTCGCTCGCGTTCTCCGTCGCATCTGAAACTCGCCCATTCCAACTACTCTCCCCCACGTTCCGCCATCCTACTTTCCCCTGGGCCTGGCTCCTCGCATTTTGATCTAATACCACCTCCTTCTCCATCTTATGCGCAAGCTCTGACACCGCTCTCTCCAAGAACTCCCCTTCCCCCTTCTCCCTCTACTGCTCGTCCCGAATCACAACCCCCAACCACCGAAGAACCATTCCCAGAATTCGGAGTCTCGACCATTCTTCCCAACTTCCTCTTCCTTGGGCCAGAGCCCACGTCAGAGGAGCACGTTGAGGATCTTCTGTCACACGGTGTCAAACGAATAATCAACATAGCTGTGGAGTGCGACGACGACCATGGATTGCAACTGCGGGAGCGGTTCGAGCGTTATGTACACATACCAATGCGAGATACTGTTGAGGAGGACAACATCACGCGTGGTGTTCGAGAAGTATGCGGAATTCTAGGTATGCCATTGCATTCCTGTTCGACTTCATCCACTCATCTATGTTTCCGGATGTCCAGATGATGCTCGCTTGCACTCTGCGCCAACATACGTGCACTGCAAGGCAGGCAAGTCACGCTCTGTCACTGCTGTGATAGCGTACTTGATCCACGCCAATCACTGGACACTGTCCCGCGCGTACGCATTCGTCCTCGAGCGACGCAAGGGCATCTCACCAAACATCGGTTTCGTGTCGGAGCTGATGACCTTTGAGGAGCAGGAGCTGGGAGGGAAATCTGTCGGCGTCGTCAAGATGGCTCCATCGGACGCGGAGAATGACAGCTCACAAGCAGGCAATGCTACAACGAACGGAAACTATTCGGTAGCTTTAGGCGGTCGCCGACCACAGCACGCGCGCGAAAGCTTACCCCCGGCTTTCTCGGCACAACACTCATTCAATCTCGTTCCGACAATGCACGACGTGGCGCAACTTGGAGACTCGCAGCAGGAGATGGAAATCAAGGATGCAGAGGGGCGGTACCGCCACGCGCGTCGGGCTCCGGTGGACGAGGCCACGTTGCAGCCTATGCGGCGCGTCAGCAAAGCGGGCCTGGAGAGTTCTGCGTATATGTAAGCTTGTGTCGCTCGTTTGGCTGTCTCACTCCCTTTGTGCATTTTGCTTTGCATAGTTCCCTATACCCTCGCATGCTACTGTTTTCACTAACGGCTATCTATTGTCGGACCTCTCTCGTTTCGATTTTCGATGTTCTGTTTTCTTCGTCATATTTGCTTTTGACTGAGCAAACTCACCCATTCATGTTGCTCGAGGAGATGTACCCTCCTATCAATGTGTCGAACTCCTCTCGAGACTCAAACTGTATGTCGTGGTTCTAGTTCTCGTAAGTATTAGAGCCTGTCGCCGTTCTTGCTCAGAATATAGGCGCCGGCTCGGTTCTTCTGAACGGTTCAGTCCGGATATTGCCGGCCCGAGTACTTTAGGAGACACGAACCACGACAGCTTGGAAGTTGGCACCCACCGGGTCCATCGAACTTGAAGCACGTCGCAAGATCACGAGCCGGATGTCAAGGAGGAGGATGGGCACAAACAGATCCGAACCAGGCGAGAAGCATGTAGTGTCGCCAAACAGCAGCCCCGCGTCGCACAGTGACACGCCAGTGGTTTCGTCCAGCTCAAGTTACCTACCGTGGCTTCTTGTCGCCCTAGCCCTTGCCGGGTGTTCTTATCTCTACATGGGTACAGGAAATGCAAGTGGTGGAACCCAGATAACAAGTCCCACTCTTCCGGAGTCATACGGACTCTGTGGAAAGATCTACACAGTGGACCAGGATAAACCGACCGTGGACTGTATCCTCGTCCGAAAGGACACGATAATGTCTACGGGAACTAGAGGTAATTTGTTTCATAATTCCAGTTTATTTCGGCCATAATCTCTGCCTTTGTTTTTTCAGATGAAATCCTACAAGAATGGGATGTTTATCAAAATGAAGTCATCAAGAAATTCTACGGAAACGAGCCGAAGGCCAAGAAGACACTCACGATTCTCGACACACCTTCTGGCTCTATTGTTGTACCCGGCCTCGCAGACGCACACGCCCATCTCATACAATACGGGTGGAAGGTGAACCTGGCACTGGACACCGCCGAAACCCTTGAGGACGTCCTCGACACCCTGGAGGCATACGTGGAACAGCATCCGGAATTAGAGAACGACCCTTCTCAATGGATTACCGGTATGGGTTGGGACCAAACTCGCTGGAAAGGCCGATCGGGCGAGTTCCCCACAGCTGTATGTCGTTTCGCCGATACTCGAAACTGTTTCGCATGACGCCACCATAGACAGACCTATCCTCGCGTGAAACCCTCCGCGGGCGCCCCATCTCACTGAGTCGTGTCGACGGCCATGCGCTGTGGTTGTCTCCGCAGGCTTTGGAGCTTACGTTCGCAGAGCTTCCCGATCACCGTTGGCCATCCAATGACGAGATCGAAGGTGGCGAGATCATGCGTGATGCTCACGGAAATCCGACAGGTACGTGAGATTGAAGTTTGTCTCGGGGTTTCCGATTGAGTTTAGGACTGCCGACCAGGAATCTTTGTTGACAATGCGATGACGCTTGTCCCATCGCCCCCATGGACGCCTGAACAGATGGAGGGATACCTGGAGAGGGCTGTGTCTGATGCACTCAGCGTCGGGCTCACAAGCGTCCATGATGCTGGCTCAACCCCAGAGTTTATCGAGGTATTCACAAAGTAAGTAATCGGTCAAAGGCCCGCTCTCAAGTCATTGAAATTAGTTTGACAGAACGGCCGACGAGGGTCGCTTGCCTGTATGTTTCGCACACCGCTGTGCAAATGCATCATATGCTAAAAATACGTTAGATACGTGTATACGTTATGGGAAACTCGCCAAGCGCAACGTACTGGGGCGACCAAATTCCCCGCCTCGAAAATTATGGACATGATGAGCGGCTCAATATCAAGAGTATTAAGCTCTACACCGACGGTGTGGTCATCTTTCTTCATCCATGTCTCTCGATTTCACTTAATACTTCGCAGGTGCACTGGGCTCCTGGGGTGCCGCTTTGCTGGAGCCGTACTCTGACAAACCTGACACCGCTGGTATCATGCGTATCGCACCTGGCACGCTGGACAAATTCGTTCAGCAGTTCTGGGAAGATGGCTGGGGCGTTGTAAGTTCTATCAACTATCTGCTGATGGCGTTTCCACTAATTCTTGCAGAATATTCACTGCATAGGCGACCGAGCGAACAAGGTCGTCCTCGACATCTTCGAGCGCATGCTCACCGCGGAAAGTAAGGAAACTGGAGAGCATATACTAGAAGTTGCTCGCAGGCGTCGGCCACGAATTGAGCATGCCCAGATTATGCGACAGGAGGATCTGAGGCGTGCTGGAAAGATTGGAGGTAAGTTTGCGTACTGCCTTTCCCGAAATATACTCATGGCGGCCCGCAGTCATCGCAAGCGTACAGCCAACCCACGCGTGAGTAAGCTCGATAACAACTTCGGCCATGTTGACTAAGAGCTCCCCAAAGTACGAGCGACATGTGGTACGCAGAGACGCGATTGGTAAGAACAATTCCGTACTTCCTCTCTTCCCACTAAATCTTTGTCATCAGGGCCCTGAACGAATCAAGGGAGCATATGCGTATCAAACCCTCCTCCAGTGAGTCTACGCACGAATCCCGATATGCCCAGAGCGTGATGCTCTTTCAGGTCATCCCCCGAGAAAGTCCTTCCTTTGGGCTCTGATTTCCCCGTCGAAGGTAAGTCGTAGTCAGCAGATTTCTGCGTCATAAACGGCTCTCGATACAATGATTGTTTAGGGATCAATCCTCTGCTTGGCTTTTACGCAGCCGTCGCACGACTGGACGTACACGGGAAAAGCCCACACGGCTCGGGCGGATGGTGCGTTCAAATTCAAAATTCAACGAAGCTTTGGACCCCTAATCCTCCTTCTCCAGGTACCCTGCTGAAAAGCTCACGCGTGCTCAGGCACTGAAGGGCATGACGCTGGACGCGGCTTATGCTTCGTTCTCTGAGGACACCATGGGGTCTTTAGTACCAGGGAAGAAGGCGGACTATGTCGTCTTCGACCGCGACATCGTTGATGAGGGCACTGCGCCTGAGGAGATCTTGAGAACAACTGTGAAGGCGACGGTCGTCGACGGAAGGGTGGCATTTGGTTCAATTTAGGAGGTGCCCGGCTGTGAATACAATCCGCAGCCCGTGTACTACGAGCGTGAATACACTTGTCCCGAAAGGAACCGTTTGAGGAGACCGAGACGGCGCGAGATAGGTTAGGGGGAGCGGCTCATGGCTCAAACACGACGAGATATGCTGGCCGAATTGCTTCGTTCTGCGAGCAGTAGTGAGAAACGGATCCCCGGAATAATTCAGCGCCATACCTTGTAAACTAGAGGGAACCGACCTCTCAGCCATCGCGGACATATTTTACTTCTACGGACGGGGGACTCACTAACGTATTCATCATAATTAAGATCATCTCCGGGTTGTCCAAAGACAGAGTCATATCCCAGCGGAGCCTGGTCGAACTGACTCAAGATTTGCCAATTCAGGGAATGCTTAGGCTAACCTTCACCAGCTTGTCATTGTTCTGCGTCAGTGTGACCGGCTTGCCCAGGATGACCTGGTTCAGCAACATTGTTTTGTACGATGTCTCGCCTCCTTCCTTGACGTAGTCGTTCGCCTACCCATCAATGTCAAAGGTCAACGAAGTAACATTGTTAGCATATTGCGTACCTTCGACGACGTTGCAGACGTATAGATGCCCGAACCAAACCGACCGAAATTAGTTCTCGCGCCAGCCTTGGCCTTCTCAAACGAGCTCTGTCATAGGGGTGAGATGAGTGCTTCGACGAGAATACTATGGACAAACCTTGAGGATGTTACAAAGTGAACATCTGTCCATGTCGCAGAAAGAGGTGGAGCTTTCGTCGTTGCCTAGCTGGCATGCACGAGCGGTACCGTGCCATCGCCGCTGAGTATTTCCGTTGGGGAGCCCAGTGCGCCGCTCTACAGATAACCTGTCCTAACATGTTGATCTTTTAGCGTAATCAAGTGACAATGTACGCACTGGTAGCGCGAGAAGCGATTGTAGTGGTATCTAGAGCTATACACCTTCCAAATCTACCCCGTCGTCAATAGAAGGCCCAACGTGCGAGGCAGTGGCGTGAACTCACACGAACGATATTGGGAACAGGCGTGTGGTGTTTCCACTGAGCTTTGAATTGAAGCGACACTAACTTTCGTCAGATTTTGGGAAGAAGCCGTAAAAGGGGAGAACATACCGTGCTTGAATACTTTGTGAGCCTCGGGCACGGCCAGTAAGACGGGAGCTGGAAGGATGTATAACTCTGGGTGCACTCGGCTGAAATCGATTACATACCTGAGTGGGTCACACCATCGGCGCAGCCCTTCGAGCAAAAGTCGCTGAGGCGTTCGCTGACGAGCGTCCTGGGATATTTATTGCATCTTAGAGGGTATAGAGTAAGATGAGTATAACGCGGGTACAAGGTACTTACACTAGGCAAGCTTCCATAAATCCAGTTCGGACTGCTTTTCTGGAGGGGAATCAATTGGACAGTTTCGTGTTCTCGCACCGAGAACCTACAGGCGATGGGCATGGGAACAGTACTGGCTTTGTATGCCGTCTTGATCTACGAAAACCAATTTGGAACATCCTGTAATAACACAAATACCGATGGTTTCTACGTCTTTTGGCTTTGCTGGCTGCTGTTGACCGTTGCGGGTAGCTTGCATACAGCGCTTTCCACAGAAATTGTGGACTGGCAAAATCAACATCCGTAACAAGGAAAAATCGACATGAAAGATCTACTTACTACGTCCGTTCTCGATATACACTGGACGTGCTTGACAGCCCTATAGTGTGCCCTTGGTTAGTATCCGAGGCGTGAACGCGGCGACTCCTACTAACCTTGCACACTATATCAGAGATTTTCGACATCTCATCCCGGTGTGATCTTCCGCAGAACAAGGAGAAACTGCCATTCGGATCTTTCCATACTGTTTTGGTGCACCGTGGATATGCGCACACGGTATCATCTGTCCGAAAGAGATCAGAGTACATCGGCTCGTCGAGGTGAACGATGGGGTGAAAGGTGACTTCAGAGCTACATGATTCAGATAAGTAGATGCTTTATAATGAGAAGGATAGGGTTTGCTTACCATTGGCGCAAAGGGTGCTGGATTTGGGGACCGAGACACATTGCGCAGACGTTTACCATACCGGAGCATTACGCTCACACGCTGCGTGCCTTGGTATTAAATCTGCGTCAGCTATGGAATGACTTGAGACAAGTTGGGCTACCCAGCAACGCACCAGTGAATAATAAGTCTAGAACCAGCGGTCCCTGAGCTGCCATGATTCACAAGGACTCGAGCTCGGTACTGTCATGTATGTCGGAAAGCGGTCCCCGTTTCCAAAAGTACCATTCAATGTTTCCAGGCTATATTTGGTAGTTAGCATCTGCGGATGGGTTGCCGTCAAAGATATCGCTTTCGCGCTCCTGTTAACCATTTGTATGAGGTGTTAGGGAAAGTCTGTACAGCTCCGCCGTGTGGTTGCTAGAGAAGCATCATCGCAATCACCGTGGTCCATATTAGTCGCGACGGGCTGCATGGGTCAAAAAATGGGTGGCTGCGCACGCGGCTGGCAGTGGGAGTGAACAGGATACGCTCCGAGCCTCCGACATAATGGGCGCTTAGAAAACAAACGAGCGGTGTTTGGGACGGTGAGCCTGAATGCCGTAACGGTGGCCGTGCCGGTACTTATGATGCCGCCTCAAGCTGCGCCGAATGTCGTACGTTGCGCGTGTGTATATCTACATTGCTAACAAGAAGTTTCATAGCTTGGAGCGATCCACAAAACACCACACTACTGCACGGAGATATACACATTGTCAGTCCTCCGGTTTGAGCTTGATAGTCCACCTTCAGCATCGAACAAAATAACGCACACATTATTGAACTCACCTCGAGTAGTTTCTGCTTGAATAACTTGTTCCACTGTGGCAAAAACGAGAGGGCTATATCGGCATAGGTCTTCTTATTGGCTGGCCAAACTTGCAAAAAATACGGGCAGTCATGTCTGTGGCTATACGTATAATGACCACAGAAGAAACATGAACCCCCATGCCTGATAGCCAGCTCCGTGGCGTTGGACGTGAGCTCTAATATAGGTAATGACACCGGAGTTGTAGGATCGGTGTGTTGGGACCACCAAATGGTACCGGAGTTCGGAACCTGCGACCGCATGAATTTCCCGACCTCCACTGCATACAAATGGCAGAATCGGAGGAGGCGATAGTAAGGGTACGCAGGAACGTCCTCCATCTCCGCAACCCACTGGTTGGCCAAACATCGAGAGGCGATTTCTCGAGCCGAAGCCTCCCATTCTTCCGCCCACCCGTACACGTTGGCGAGAACCCAGCCTTTCAGCGGGTCCTGCTGGATCAGAGGCACAAGCTGTTTCCGAGCTGAGGCAATCGCCCCAGGAATTTTGTATTTGTGAGCAGCTCGCGCCAGAGATGCGAGACGACCGAAGGGAAGAGTTGTGTCTCGGGAGAAAGGATAGAACATGCTGACAAGGTCACGCAGGGTGACGCCGGAAATGTCGACCGAACAGACAGGAACTCCTTTGCTCCTCTCTGTACGGGCTTCCATGAGGTTCTCCGCTCCAGCCAGACGGATGATCATGGTATGTACTGGAATGTCTGTTCCATCTACTGAACGTAAAACGACGTCCGCGTCTAGGAGGAAGGGTGTGTCGACATTTGCAGATCCGTAGTCAGGCGTATCTGCAGAGTGACTTCCCCCTGAGGTCGGCTCCGCGAAGGAAGAGGGTGTGACTCCGTTGGGACGTAGGTAGTCAACAAGCCGGCGATACGCTCCTGCCGTCAGACTCGCCATTTCTGGGATGTACGCCATGCCGGCAACAGTCTCCGCGAAGATTTCTGAGTCTTCATTTCCGCACCCGAGACGCTTGAGAAGGCCAGCTGCTTGACCTGCCTCCAACTCGCATTTGAGGCGACATGCGATAGCGTATACACGGAGGGCCTGAGATCGAGGGTCTGGGGATGACTCTGAGATGTACTCCCGGAGTAGAACCCGTAGCAGCTCGACTCCCTCCGACATCTGATATTTCTGGGCAGCTTCCAAAACCTTCTCCAGCTGCCCGAGGTCGCATATGAAGGGGTCAGCTACCGGGTAACAGTAGCGCATGAGGATCGCGAAGACCTGGCTGTCCTCCGAGACTGTGATGCGCTCTAGATCTCCGGTGCGCTGCTCAGGTTGGGCAAGGGAGAACATATCGGCAAAGAATGGGGAAGCGTAGACCAGAATGGTCTTCGCAATGTAGAAGTCGACATGGTCGGAGGTGGTAAAGATGATATCGTGGACCATCTTCCCGTCAAATGGTGCGCGTGCTGCGGTTCGGTTGGGGACTGCGGCTTTTACTTTGGCGGAAGCCATTGTCGTTGGAGGTGATTAATACTGCACCGTGGGCGATGGCGAACCTCACGTACGCTTGCAAGAGGGTGGGAATGAGAGATGAGATGCAAATCATAGTGAATTAGCCATGAACCTCGTTCGGCAATCTCCGCGCCACAAAGAATTCAAGTTTCAAGCCTCGGGGCCCCGAATGTCGTCCGCAAGTGTACCTAACTTCAGGAGGATAAACGCAGGGTACATTAATTCATCACGTTCTCAAACCTCGTGGTTTATGAGCCATCGTCAAGTATATTTTCATGTAACAATAATCCTCCGTAATTCAGAGATCACCAGTAAGACGCATCCATATCGCTCATGCCTGAAGTACTATGAGATATAGCGGACGGATGGCTTCGTTCTATGAAAGGTGCCGGATTAGAGCCATGAAGGCTGATAGCGTCCAAGCATCATACCTTGTAGACTATCGCATCGGCCTATCAGCTAGAGACATCATATACCGTCTTGTAGAGACTTACCGATGCTTTCATCGTAGTTGAGAACACCCCCGGGCTCTCCGACGACTGAGTCATAGCCTTGTGGTGCCTGAATGCAGAAGAAGTTGAGAAGGTTTAGCTGTAAGCAATTCGATACGAGGAAAAAGGGAACTTACCTCTGTGAGAGACTGGTCTTCTTGTGTCAGTTTGATCGCCTTGCCCATTATAACTTCGTTCAATAGCATCGTTCTGTACGGCGTGACGCTGTGTTCACGGACGTAATCGTTCGCCTGTTTGTAAGTGTCAGACTGGACGGTACTTCTCAAAACACAGGTTACCTTCGATGACGTCGCCGACGTGTATATCCCCGCACCAAAACGGCCGAAATTTGTCCGTTCACCAGCCCTGGCCCTCTCAAACGAACTCTGATGGATGCATGTGGTTGAGCTCGTGGACAGGCGCTATAGTAAGACTCACCTTGAGGATGCTGCAAAGGGAACAAGCGTCCTCGCCGCAAAACGCTGTGAGATCATCGGCATCGCCTAGCCGACATCTACGAACCGTGCCGTGAAAACGGCGACGAGTGTTTGCGCCCTGAATCCCAGTGCGTCGCTCCACAGACAACCTACATAACCACTAGAGGACAGCTCGTTTTGATAAGAAGAAGGGACATACTGATAGCGTGAAAAGCGATCATTGTGGTCCTTCGAGCTATAGATCTTCCAGATCTACCATGTCGTCGGAAGCGAGCTCGTATGAGAAGGTGCTGAATACTGAAAACTCACGCGAACAATTGTAGGGGTAGGAGTAGGATGCTTCCACTGACTTGTGAACTGGTCCGATACTAGCCGTATGGGATTATGAGGGGACTCGGAAGCGCGTAAGAACACATACCACTTTTGAAAGCCTCGTGACTGTGAGGTATGCCTAAGATGATAGGTGCTGGGAGGAGGACATGTCTTGGCCTTCTCAAACAGCTTTACGCGAGATTTTAGTACATACCCACGTCGGCGGTATCATTAGCGCAACGCTTGGAGCAGAAGTCACTCGAATGGTCGTTGATCCAAGTCTTGGGATATTCACCGCAGCTGGCGAACGGTCTATGTGACGAATGGATTGAACACATCTTCGAGTACTCACAGCATACAAGCCTCCGTAGATCCGTCCTTCACAGCCTTTCTAGAAAGGAATCAGCGGAAAGATGTACCCGTACGCATGACCACTTACAAGCGATGGAATTGAGAACAGTACTGACTGGGAAGACCATTCCTATCCACAAAGACCCGCTTTTTACACCCAGCAATGGCACAGACATCGATGATTTCGGTGTCTGCTGGCTTTGCTGGCTGTCGCTGGCCGTTGCGATAGGCTCCCGCACATCGTCTCCCGCAGAAGTCGTGCGCTGATGATACTCAAAGCGTAAGCAAGTATAGGTAAGAGGGAGAGACACTATTACGCACCGTGGCCATTCTCCACGTAGACTGGTCGCGATTGACAGCCCTGACAGAATGCATGATAAGTGACGTGAATGTGGATGTTTTGAGATGCGACAACCTTGCAGACTACGCTCGGTTGACTCGGGAGTTTCGGCATCCCATCCCTATGCGTTCGTCCACAGAACTGGGAGAAGCTGCCGTCAGGGTCTTGCCATACCGGCTTGTTACACAGAGGATAGGTGCAGAGGGTATTCTGGTTTCGTGAAACGTCGGGGCACATCTGGTCGTCGTCGTGGTCGAAGAAGAAGGGATAGACGTATATTTCCCACCAGCAAAGAACTGCTATATAGTTGATTGAATAGGGTTCAGTGTCCGAGTCCCAGGCCGTTTGACGTAAGGGCTGCGGTGGATGCGAGGTGGCCTGACGCATTGCACGCGCTATCGCCGGGACTGGAGGACCCATTCACACGCTGCGCGCCACAACATTCTGTTAACCGCGACCATGAGTGTTTGGTTTGGGTTTCTCTGGGACTATCGAACAACATACCAGGAAAGCCTTATGGACCACTATGTCATGGATATCGATGAAGGTAGGACGAAACGACCCGTCGCTACCTTGGAACTCACAGAGTAGTGGTACTAGAGCCCGTGATTCCCGAGCGGCCAAGCTACGCGGTGGAAGACTTCGACAGGAATCCAGTTCGGTTCTACCATCGGGACGAGCCCTACTATGAGTGATTGAACAAATATTCAATATCCTCACGTCGCTGAGTAGATTCTAGATTCACGAACTTCGCACCGTACTCCGTCACGTACAACGGAAAGCGGTATCCGACTGCAGAGCACTGTGAGCCCACTTCAGCCTGGCGGGACAAAATCAGGGGCTTACATCGTGTCGCAGTGTTTCAAGCCCACAAGTTCCTCACGACCCAACCCCGGCTCGCGGAGCGCATCCGACAGTGCCCTAGTCCTCGCGCCGCACTTCAAGAAGCAGGTCGCCTACGAAGGCTGCAGAGAACCGACTGGTTCGACGTCAACGTGAGGATAATGGAGTCCATACTCGAGGAGAAGTTCGTCCAGCATCCGAGGTTGCAGCATATGCTCCTGGAAACCGGCGACAGAGAGATAATTGAAGCCAGCCCGGTGAGGGAAATTCAATTTGTCTCGTGCAGAATTAACTTGCGACAAGGTGGACGAATTCTGGGGAGAAGGGGCGGACGGTTTGGGACGCAATGAGCTTGGGAAAGCCTTGATGAGAGTAAGAGACAAGCTTCGACAGCGCGTCGGTGCAACTTGTGGTCGGTCGAGAGATGGATAGGCGCCTATTAAATCCTTCGCGGATTTTGGACTCCGAAGGACTGCCTGGTATGTTGTACGAGCGGAAGGAGTTGTACTTGTATTAAACGCAGGCTATGTGTCAAACATGGCGTAGATATAGTTGTATTTAGGGAAATGTTGTCCCCCTGTCGTGCGATATGTCGATATGAATGCCCTCACGACTTAGGCACGATAAATTATACACGATGGAAATACACGATTGCGTTCTCTAAGCTCAACGCTTTTCCCGAAGTGCTCACCCCAGAGTCAGCGATCTCATTGGGAAGCGCCAAGCCACGGACGACCCCATCCTCGACGTCAAATAACGCAATCAGCGACTGGTTACCGAACATAACTTCGCTGAATGGAGTGGTGTTGCGGCCGTACCCTTCAGGGAAGAGAGTGAACGTCTCGAAACCGAAGGCATGCCCCGACTGGTGCGTCAGCCGGACATGCTTCGTCCAAAAGCGCGACCACGAGGCATAGAGTCCCGGAAGTCTGTTTGGCGGCCGGATACTCGAGAAGGTCGTGAGAACTTGAGAGCAGTAATTTGACGTGCTGATCTCGGAACAGAGTGTGAAGGCACCGTAGCCAGGGTTGGAGTAGGTGCCGGTATAGTTTTCCAATGGTAGTAGTGGCGATGGCTGCGACGTCAGCGGGATTTCGGAAGGAAGGATTGATGCCACGATCGATGAGGAGGACGTCATACGGAGCTGCTCTGCTGGCTTGCTGCTCTGTCGATGCTCCAGTCCCAACGCGTTGTCGATCAGGCGGGTACTAATGAGGTCAGGCGCATCGCCCGCTTGGCCATTGTTTACGAAAGCGACCACGCCGACCCCGTCCCAAGGCAGGAAACCCACGTACGTGAGAAATCCTGGAAGCCCTCCGTTGTGCTGGACGACCTAAAGAGAGGGTAAGAAATACGGAAAGCGAAGGAAACGGCAAAATTCGCGCCTCGTGACCACGGTATGAATACCGGCCCCAGCCTAGCCCGTAGCCAAGGACAGACTTGTCCGGGGACGGTGCCCTCCCGTACATAATAACGCGGGCGGTAGTGACAGCGTCGAATGCTGATTTGGGAACGATGGTTTCCCCGGTGTGTGGGTTGACACCTTGGTTGAGTAACATTGCGAGCCACTTCGTCTAGATTTCCGGTCAGGACCTACTGTGTCGTGAGTCAAGTAGCACATACCATGTCAACGGTATTACTGATGATTCCCCCTGCTCCAGCAACCAATGTTGCGATATCTTCATCCTCGAACCAATAGGGTATTCTCCGTTTTCCCTCAGTGAACGCCTCACTGATATGGGTGTGTTCAGGGACGTCTTTGGTGAAATACACAGACGAAGACATGCCGAGAGGTACGAAAATGCGTTCCTTGACAAAGTCGGTGAATGACGCCTTTGCATACGTTCCGATGATATGTGCTCCAAACATATACATCTGAATGTTCGCTTGGTTAGTGAAAATCCTGGGCGCCGAACAGAGAGGGGTCGCACTTGGTTGTTATACTGAAACCGCTCCCGTAGCTCGTAGGTCGGCTTCAGATATCTCATCTTCCTGACGACATCATATTCGCTATCTGCTGCGCCATAGGCGAGATCGTGGCTGTGCATTGAGGAAAGGTGAGCACTAGCAACGCGTGAAACGCGAAGAAAAGCTCACGAAGGCAGGCCCGTGACATGACTGAAGAGGTCTCCAACGTTAACTTTGTCGTTGGCAATATCGTCCACGAGCTTCCACTCCGAGTCCTCAGGAAAGAGATCCTTGACCTTCGTCGTCCATGTAAAATCCGCAACGTTGTCCGGAAGGGTAGTCACATTCTTCCCCGACGCAAAGTCTTCCATGAGGATACCCATAGCGGCAGTCAGGAACGCTTTCGAACAGGAACCAATGTAAAACAGCGTCTGCCGTCAGGCGCGTCAGTGAGAATTCACAGAACCTCGCGGGGCACGCACCTCTTTCTGTACCGCGTCGCCTTCTTCAGTCCTGTTCCCCCATGTCCCAAACTCCGTTTCTACGGAACCCGTTGTCTTGTTCCTGTACACGACCCCCACGGACGTCCCATGGATACCGAAGTCTTCGAGTAGTCGTTCTGCGTACGCAGACAGCTCTGGCGTGATTGCTCGTCCAGAGCGGGGGCTTGGCTGTGAAGGTACCAGAGGCACTTGAGCCGCGTAAAGGCGTGTCGCGAAGACCAATGTAGTCAGAATTCGCAAACGCATCGTCGTGGAGGTTTTGGAACGCGACGAACACGGTCAGAGGCTGCGACCGCAGCAAGCGGCGAGCCGATGTAACCCTAGCCGTGAGAACAGGGACGAGAGCGATTTACGGAGGGAGTGATGAAAGCCCGGCGTCGTAGATACATGCAGCGACCCAGAGACTCCGGAGGTATTCCTTCGCATGGCATGTTGTGGAACAGGATCAAATGCACTTGATCAAGCTTTGAGAATATTCGGTCGATATCACGCAATAAGTTACTTATCGATTATTTCGATTTGTTCTCTTGATTGAGACTCGAATCAAACGGACGGGAAATGCAATTGGCGAGGTAGCGCAACAATATCTAGCAAGGAAGACGTATACGGATTGTGTAATATCAAGTTTCAAATGACAGCATCGCAGAAGGCAGATATACGTATCGCGACGTTGCAAGCGTGGCGCCAATGCCCCACTGATGCCGGAAGAAGTCCTACTCCCCAAACCGTTGTATCAACTATACGAGATGTTTTATCACCTATAAGGTTTTCAAGAGCACTAGTAAGTACGCACTTTGGCTCATGGTTGATGAGGGGCCTGCAAAAGCTACTTTGTTTTCACTTCGAATTTGACCTGAGGACAGCGGTCAAAATCTGAATGAACCGGTACGACATGAGCGCACCTCAGCAAGCTTCATCCGTAAATTATCGCCCTTTGACACGAGCTCTGGTACCGAGGGGGATACGAAGTTCTGCGCGATTGCGCTACTATTGTAGTATCTCCCGCAACTATGGCAATAACTTGAGCCTCCACTACTACGCGTCAGTTGGCTTGCGGCAGCTTTGAAATCTGACAGGGTTTTCAGGGTGATGGCTGGGATGAAGTGTACCAAGGAGCTAGACGTCGTGACAAGGGCCCGAGATAACTCGCGCGCCTCTGTCACCGTCGTACCGACTTCACCTTGCATGCACTGAACGAAGCGGTATTGGTACTCCAGCAAGGAGCGATAGTGACGTGCGGGGACGTCATCCATCTCTGGAGTGTACGCGGTGTAGGGGTCGATATTCTGTTCAACCGCACATCTCGCTGCATGTTGAGCCTCCGCATCCCAGCCGAGGGCGATAGACGTGAAATAGGCGGGAAGGGGATATTTGTGAGATATGTCGCCTAGTTGTCTCTTCGCGGCCTCAATAACGAGAGGCATATCATACTTCTGGGCGACTTCTGCTACCTTCCGGATCTGCTCCGGCTTTTCAAACTTGGTGGTAGAGAGAGGGTAGCAGAATGATATGATATCGCTCAAAACGGAACTGTGGAGACCGACTGAGATAATAGGAATATTGCTCCCAGGAGAAAGTTCGACTCGCGGCTCCTCGAGTAGCTTTTCCGCCGACGCGGCTCGTAGGATGGTCGAGTTGGCTGGGTGGTCGATTCCGTCGAAGGATCGAAGCGTGATGTCGGCAGTAGAGAGAATGGGGGCTTGGGACAGCTCGGACGAAATGCCCTTCGCATCTTTCGTAGATGTAGTCCCAATATTGGAAGTGGGGAATCTGCCGTTGCGGACGAAGTGGAGAAGTCTGAAATAAGCGGTAGCAGAGATCGTGTCCATCTCCGGTACATAGCTTTTTCCAGGGGTGGTAGCGTCAAACTGGGCGCCGAGGTCATTGAATGTAGTCACCGCCTTCCAGCGCTGGGCAGCCAATAGCGCCTCTTCGTCGGCCTGCTGACGACATGCGATGGCGTATACCTGAAGTGGCTTCTCCGTGATGAATGGTCGGAGGGTAGATTTGACGAGGTCTGTAGCCTCGTTCATCTGATACTTGATCGCACCTGCCAGCACCCTCTCCACCAACCTCAAGTCCGACATCGTGGGATCCTTCACCGGGTAACAGAGGCGCATGAGGCAGTCAAAAGTCTCGCTATCCTCCGTGATTTGGATGCTATCGAGACCTCTGCCCGACTCTGCGGTTACCGGCTGGTCCAACGAGAACATGTCCTCGAAGAACGAGGAGGCGATGATAAGGATCGCGCGGACGAGGTAGAAGTCGACATTGTCGGAGGATGTCACGATGATGTCCGCGAGTTTGTTCTCGTTGAAAGGTGCTTTCGCGGTCTTCCTGGATTTCCCTGAAGAGATGGAGAGAGTTTTCTTTCTTCGCTCGGCTTTGGACATGCTATGAATCTTGGTGAGGGTTGAAGGCAGGTTGGATGTTAAGGTTAGCGCCTTTGCCTCCCACGGATCCTTGTTCGGGCCATCTTCGGCCGCCACCTATTTCCAAGAAATGTCTTTCAGAAATATTTAGTTATAACAAACGCGACTTCATAACAGACTATGCAGGTCGCATTGCAGTGACCGTGTGCTGACACTTGAGATGTGAGGTGCCTCGAATATTGCTGATCGGCAATCGCCGCGCCACGATGGAGGTCAAGACGTATTTGGGCACTTGCCGGGCCGGCCGTTTTCTCCCTCATCTCTCAGGATCCTCCTCACAATTCATACCCTTTCTAAACCAACTATGGACGGACAGCCCAGTTCGGAAGCTTCAGCATCTACCAGAGGGAGGGGTCGAGGCAAGTCTCGCGGGGGCTTGGGTAAATATCTCAGGGCGCGCGGACGAGGTCGCGGGCGGGGACGACCTGCACAATTCACGACGCGTCTAGTCCTCGAAGATGAACAAGAGGTTGAGCTAGATGAGGAGGAGCTGAAGGAGATGCAGCAGAAGTATTCGCGGAGGCAGCTGGGCACCAATGCGGATCGATATGCTGAGCCGGAGCCGGAGCTCGGTTCGGATGGTGCGTCGCTTGACTTCAAACAATTCTACCTCATAAAGTCTTTGATCAATTGCAGGAGAGCCTATTGAAGAGCCAGAGGTAGACCTCTCGTCGTTTCTGGAGAAGCAACGTCTAGGAAGTCCTGGCCCGTCTTCGGCACCACCTCCGCTAGAGGACTCCGAAGATATCGACGTTAGCATCGCTCGCGCACTCGGAGGGAGGTCGGAACAGAACATTCGGAAAGGGCATGTGCAGCAGATTGAGTGGGATGAGTCGCTCGAGCAGCTGAGTAGAGAAAAGGCTGCAGCGGACGCTACAAGGGGTGCGTCGCTCTATGATAGCGGACTCCAACCACTGAGCCGTCTCTGTTACAGATCTCAAGTCAAGGTTCAAAGCAAACGTAGAGAAGGAGCGAATGCGTGCGCCAAGCAAGCCCATCACAAGAGGTGTGAACGGTCCTCTTCTACGGCGCTGCGCTCACCGTTTATCTCTTCAGGTAAACCACACAAAATCCTCGTGGAGGCTCCAGCTCTCCCTACGGATTCACCGCCTGTACCAAAGACCGAGAAAGCAAATTTGGAAGACTTCCTCGATGATCTGCTAGGATAGCCCTAGAGTGCCGCTCGACTGTAATTATCTGTCGGGGCCGTTCCGTCTTCGGCTCTCCCTCCACCATCTCCGCGAAACAGAGTCCATTACGATCATTATGGGGACAAGAACGGCGAATATACAGTAATCTACACTGACAGGGTGAGGAGAATTATAAGTGCTAGGGTACAATCGTCAAGATAGTACGAATCGAATTTCGAAGAAACGTGAGCAAAATATAGCGAAATATGACAACAAATAGCGGAAGGTAATACAGCAAGGAGACAGCGAGAATAGCAAGGAAAGTATGTGCGACAGCGGCTGGTTGCGTGAATGAATGTCTGGGACAATGGCAAGTCGTGAACGAATGTGGTGTGGGTTACGTCGATGGAGGAGTGGGGATAAATAGTCCATTTGGTAGGCTTTCGTGGCATCGTGGGGGGCGTGCTTTCAGTGCGCCACTCTTCGTGGGATGGTATGAGCGTTTTGAGGTACGGTGGGCGGTGTATGAGTGGGGAACGTAAAGGATTGCTCTAGTGAAAAGCGTCGACCCTCCGAGGGACCAAACTCCCAGGGCGTGGTCCACTTCTTGTCTCGTTCCTCGTCTTCTTGGTGGACGACACCGCCTTCAAGAACATCCGGATCAGCGTAGTCGTCCACTCGAATCTCAATAGTAGACTGCTTGCGCACGACCACTCTAAGCGGAGAGCTACCAGTAGTGAAACAAATCAGTCGACGTATCACAACAGCAACGTATTGCGCACCTCTTGGCCAACTCCAAGTCTTGCAGACTGATGACGGTTTCGTCCGAGCTCCCTCGACGGCGTATCCGTCGGGCGATGCGCTGAAAAGCCCGGTCACCGGCCTCCGCGGCAGGGAGGGCGGCGAACCAAAGACAGAAGCTGAGCGCTGCAGCCGGCAGCGCCCACCAGCAGAATAGTTGATTCTGCTTCGACAGCGCACCAAGGTTCTCGAACCAAAAAGCGTCGATGCGGGACCACGCTCTCGACTCTTCGGGGATAGACGGTCTCAGAGACGACTCGAGGACGGTGGTGATGATGGCTGCAACCGATAGGCAGCTCAGCGAGAGGACAACTATCGTTTGGCTGAGAAACAGGTAAACGTTGAGACTAGGGTCGAATCTTTCAAGATAGGCCGCAAGCCAACCTCGGTTGGGGCCAACAACATTCCGCCATGACGCACCTGACGAGGGCCCATCAGCCCCAAGAACATACAAACAACAAAACTGGGGGCTTACAGCACAGAGCGAGTGAGAGCGCTCCCACAACGAGGGCGGGCATCCAAAAGAACGCGGCGGCGATGGTGGCAGGCGCGTCTGGAACGCACCCCACGTCCTCGATGATGTCGAAACGATGATTTTGTACAACCAAATCTGAAACATAAGTAAGTTTGTAAACCACGTGTAGCATTGTAGTAGCGCGTACGTAGGATCATGGCAAGGAGTGGCATGCCCACGCACATGGCGACCTCCAAGATCACAGTCCTCCGTTCCTCCTGTTCCGAGCGGAGGACGGGGATAACGTGCTGAGAAGCGGCCACTCTTAGCTTCGATGCAACGCAGAACGACGCGGCGGGGAGTGCGTATAGGGAGCCAATTTGAATCTTCGTCGCTGTAGAGGATTCCCAGGGTTAATGCTAATGTTCGGTTGATGAAGGGTGTTTACGCACTGATGTCACACCACACGGGGACGCGAGTGGCGATGCTGCCAGCCCAGACGAGCGAGTTTACGCCACGAATGACATTGGCCAGAGACATCCAAATCGCAACAGCGACCAAAGGCAAATTTCGAACGAGCGTTCGCTGCAGAACGAAAGGCATAAATACAAGCACAGCGGCCGCGAAGGCGGCAACAAGCATAATAGGATGCTGCATAGATAAGCGTCAGCACCGTGTAACTTCACGTCCAGGCAGATTAGAGAATGTTCGAGGGGAGAAAAAGGGGGGAAGGAGGGGAGGAAGTGCCACGAACCTGGCACTGCTCGCATTATAGCGTGCGCCCTGGCCAGATCAGCCACGAGCCGACGGTCTCGCATTTTTTGCTGTCGTGATGGGCACGCGTTCCCGGTGGGAGTGGGCTGCTACGCGAGCTATTGACCGCCCAAACCGGAAATGAATTGCGGAGGATGCGCACGGCCTCGTGACTCGATATCACCGCCGGCGTCGGGCGTTCAAGAAGGCGCGTTGGCGGGCCTGCAAAACCTAAGACATGCACTCGACGATAGAAACCTGTAAAAATCATTCCATTTCGGTTAGGTCGTCTACTGTCGTAAAGATGACCTACGCGAACGGAGCGCTGTACGGTCTAGCCAACTGAATTACTACTACAAATGGGGAATCAGAACGAGGCTAAGTAACTTACGGCCTTCGAGGAGTCAGGGAATTATTCGACACGGAAAGATCCTCGGCGGTCCTCCGGAGTCCTGGGGTACAATAAGTGACCTAGGCACAGAAAACGAGCGTCATAGAGATAGTGATACAAAGCGAGTGCGAGCAGTGAGACGTAGGCGTGGGCTAACCCTGTTAAATGGAGTTCGTAATTTGTGGTGTTGTCATCAAGACGTGAGGGCCCGACAGAAGCGGGTACGTCAATCCCTGAATGAGACCGGGACGTCAGGTGGATGCTTTGACGTTGGCACTGACAATGATGTCGTACTCGAAGGTGCTTGACGGCGTGATTGGGGTATAGAGACCACCCTTTTCCAGCTCGGAGAACGTTGCAAACGACTCGGAGGACTCGGACCCCTTCTTCTGGGGAGGGATGTATGCCGGAACCGGGTAGTCCATGGAAAACTTGGCAGACCTAGGAGAGAAGAAGCTGCGCAAGGAGCTTAGTCGAGGAGCAACTGACGGAAAAGGGAGAACATACCCGGATGAAGAAGTGGACTCGTATGTCATGGCGGCACGCGGGGTATAGCCAAACTTGCCAGCAACCCACCAGAACGCGGCGCGGTAGTGACGGCGAGCCTCTTGTGCGAAACCGAAAAGCGCAAAGAAAAGCAGGGCCGAGCAGGGGTATATCCACCGGTCGAGTTCGACCTGGACGGTGAACATCTTCGAGGTCCTCCAAAGGACTGCGGGTGCAATTTCGACGTGAGAGAAGTTGTAATGGGTATCGGACCACGACACCCAAGGGGCGAGTGACAGTCCGTAGGTGTTGATGTAGATGCCATACGCGCTGAGCGGGATAGTCAACATCATCTCCAAACAGGCCAGCAACATGAGGCGGAAGTAGCGGTTGACGGTCATAGAGTTGGTCGAAGACAATAGCTCGTTGAACTGGACGCGCCGTTTCCAGAATGCTCGGAGAGTGAGAACTATGGGGATATGTCAGACAATGGTTGCAAAGCGTCGAAAGCGAGTACATTGTACTCACAGGCGAAGACGAAGGCTATGCAGCCCAGCAGTGGGGGCCACATGTAGACGAGCGGGTACGCCGCAGCGGTGTTGAAAACTGTCGGTGTGCACCCAATGTCTTCGATAATGTTGTAACGGTGACCTGAGCTCGGAGTGAGTATGCGTCACTTTGGAAAGCGACAGGACAATGGCGTACCTTGGACAATGTAATCTGACGGACAATGAAATGTTGGTAAGCGACGTAACCATGTGACGTGCTCCAGAAAGACTCACGCAGCACCATAACGAGAACGGGAATGCCAACAGCAATTGACAAGTCGATTATGACAGCATGGCGTTTCTGTTGGACTCGTCAGAGGGGGAGACAGTTTTGAAGGAGGTGACAACCAACCTGTTCGGGGGATACGCGCACGGCGGTACCCGAGGCAATCTTGAAGAGTCGTCTATTGATACAGAGGGAGGAGGCGGGGACGCCAATTGCTGCTCCGATGAGGAACTTTGTGGCTGCGAAAATACGGATGAGGCAAGCAGATATCTCGAAGTAAATCAGTGAACTCACAGATGTCGCACCAGACAGGCGAGGGATCGTTGATGCTGTGGTGCCATACGATCGAGTCGACGAAGTAGATGAGACTGGAGAGCGACGTCCAGAGCATGTAGGCGCAGGTGGCGGCATTCCAGGCCTGTAGGTGCCAGGCGAAGGGTACGAGGCCAGCCACGAACCCGCAGAACGCGAAGATAGAGAAGAGTGGGTAAGAGTCAGCCATGCTGTACGGTCAGCAAGCTGGGGGAGAGAGCCATCTCGGGTCAGACTTATAACCATCCTTGCCGCTATGAACAATGCCGCTGTTAGCCCACTGTCCCTTGTTTTGAGTCACTATTGACCAACACGCATTGTTCGCTTTCCGGCGTCTGCCGGGTCCCACGTGTGCTAGGCGCCAGATCACAACAATTACTTTTCGCACTTACCACAGGCGCCGGGGACGATAAGCCCCTTGTCATTGTAATCCAACCATTGTCTCCCACGCCCTTGTCGTCCGCTGCGCGTTGCCATTTGGACAATGACAAGGGGAGGTATCGCCGTGCGAATAAGCTAACCCTTTATTCCTCGCGAATTATAAAAGGCGGGGGCAATCCGACGAGTCTTGCATTCGAATTTCGCGCTACCCTCTTTTACGCTAAAGCTCCCGCCTTAGTCTCCTCCTCCCTAATACTTCCTCATGGACGCCGACACCTTCACCACTCTCTCCATCGACTGGGAGTACTCCCAACCGCCTCAGGGCGCCGCACCCACCCGCGATGCCACGACGAGCGACGTATCCTTCGTCCCCCTCGATCAAGAACACATGTACAACAGTTCCAGTTGGAACTTCTGTGTTATCGCATAACCATCCCACCTTATATCTCATGATATAACTTGTACGTTATCCAATACTCTTTGCTAAACATCGTATTGATACATGACCCAATAGATATCTATTTATCCCATGCGTCAGCTGCGCTGATCCCCACACTCACTTGGGATGACACTCCTTGGGACACGTTCCCCATATACCCATCACGCCTTGGCCTTCCGAGCATGTTACCCCCGTCGCCTGGTGCGACCCTTTACGTCTTCGCTACGCGAGACAACGCTGGTCTCAGCAGACCAAGATACCTATGTGTTTGTGCCCTCTATGCGATCGCTATGTTTGTAATGCCGCCCTCGCCTTCGATGCGATGTTACTATATGACATGAATCCGCCCCCACTCTCGTGTCTGACTGACTCTGCGCTTTGCCTCGTCGACGCGGGAAAGCTCAAGTTGCCTGATCTAGCCGACAATGGCATGAGAACCCTATAGTAAGGTAGCAACGCCAAATCTGGCCGGGCTCATTGTTTATTCGGAACTCCTTCTGCGTTCTGCATTGTTCGCTGTTTCTGCAAGAGTCCGCGACCGTGTCTGGGAGGCACACCGTTGAGGGGATATTTGTTTGGTTGTGTTTTATTCCAAAGCCTTTGGTTGCCTAGATAGGACAATAGCGCCTCCGGCAGTTACCGTGGGAGCCAACTGGTTTTCGCTGAGTCATCGGCTCTTTAGCTCCTCAACGTCCACCACCGGCTCGCATCTGCATGGGATACCCTCTACTCACTTCGCTTTGCCTTTGGTGTGCATAGTAAGACCTTCGATAAAGCTCACCGCTCGAGAGAATATTTTGATCGGTGAATACTCCTCGTCCGAGGAACAACTACTTGCAGAATAAGGTGAATCGTACAAGCTGTCTTGTTGTGTATGTCTGTTTTAACATCTTCCTAGTGCTCTTCAGTGGCTGTATCGTTTTATCTTGCTACAATCTGTCGCGATTGCCAAAGGGCGGTTGCGAGGGCGTACCTCCTCGTGCGATGCGCACAGTCATGCGCATGGGCCGCAGCCTCTTGTGCGTGGGGCACCACGGCTCGCTTTTACATCGCTTTGCGCTCTCATTGAACGTCCAGTCTCGAGTATCTGCGCCTCACCGCTTTGTATGTCTCAGAGTGCACGTATGTCCGCTAGCGCCTTCGACGCCTGCCTACTCCGACTGTGAGTAACGCAACACTTCTCGTATCACAACAAAATGTCTTGACGCTTGTACGCTTCGCTTTGCAGGAATGCTTTTGTCTCTTCCCTCCCGGCATCTGTAACTGTGTCGGCTCCGATGGGGTTTCTACGAGATGAAAGGCTGACATTCGCCTCGTGAAAGACCGCTCGTCGTCCATCCACCTCCCCTGTTGGACCTACGGGGTTTGTATACTCTTTTTTGGCTTTTGTAAGGTCCTTTGTAGTGGTATGTAGCGCGAGCTATTGCGCCCCGGCTAACTCAAAGCACGGAAAGTGCCGTAATAGCCTATATGCTGCCAATCCACCCGTTGTGAGTACCGTGTTGCCTCTGCGTATACCCTACGATAATCTCTAGCGATTTACTACAGATATATGCGTTTTACGCTTTTCCTGAACCGCGCTTTCTGAACTGTTGACTTGCCCGCACTCTACGGCGTCTCGACAATCCTATTGGGGAAATCTTCTCTACGTTCGTTTTTTTGGCCTCTCAGTCCGTTCTCCACTGAAATTTCTTCATTTTATGTTCTCTACAGTATACAATAACGTCAAGGCACGTCGTGCACCGCTCAAGAACCTGAAAACAGAACGCCCCGGTGACATTTTGGCTCAAATCCAGAGGATCGTCGTATCAATCGTGACGTTCCGCGAGCGTGATAGGGGTGGGTATGACGTTTCCATCAGAAATTACTACGAAGGTTTAAAGCTAATATCGTGGTTCCTCCAGTGCATTGAATCCTCTCGCTGTTCCAGAGGTGCGCTCGCCGTATTTTGGCGTTGTGGTAGCTCATGAGGCGCAGAATGTGTCTCCGGATTGTTTCTCGTAGTAAATCCTGCCTCGTGGCGAATGTCACACACGGCAGACGCCGTGACTGCCATTAACGTCGCTCAAACAAAGCCAAACTCCCATCTTCGACACTCCCCATCCCACAGGCCACACAGTCGTCGACTTCTTCCAGCCCCAAAGACCGCTCCTCGCCGCGCTATACCACGTCCACGACGCCATGGCGCTTTCCTCTGCGAATTTAAACGCGTTCTACCCCTCCAATGGGGCAAACTACGTCGGCGGAGGCCACTATGATTATAGCCGGTTCGTTCATATCTCTCTCCAGAAGGTCTTCTCCGAGCTGACGATCGTGTTTAGTGTATATCTAGTGCCCCCCAACCTTTCTCCCGTCGCCCAAGCCGGTCAATATCACCAGAATCCCCCACAAAATCGCCAGTACGACGCCGACGTCGACCTCAGGGGTCACGAACGCGGCCTGAACCTCTTCCAGAACCAAGTCGGCGGTACTCACCAAAACCCGCCTACTCAAGCGGCCGCCTCCTCGGTCGAAGAACTGTCCTGGGGCTCGCAGCAGCCGCACCCTGTATACACCCCAGTCCAAAGCAGTCCCTGGTACCAACAAACGTATTACAACGACCAGCAAGCCGTCGCAGCCCAAAACACCCCTCTTCGGAACTATGAGATCACCAACCAGCAGTGGTATCAGGAGCCGGACGTCCAGGCACACGAAAACACCAACGGAAGCTCGAGGTATGTCGTCTGACATTATCGAAGAACACGTATCTGACGTACATGTCTAGCGACGAGATGGACCAGTTCATCCAATGGTTCAGCCAACAGACGCAAGAAACACAGCAGAATATGTTCAAAGACCTTCAGGAATCCCGCCAAGGGCCTTCAGCCTATAACGCAGCCCTCAACGCGGACCCTCAGCCTGCGCCTAATTCTCTGGGCGCACCCAGTATTCCACCCGCTCCCATTGCCCATGCCCACCAAAATATCGCAGTCGGACCGACTCGCCACCTGCATTCGAACCAACTCCGGCCTCTTGAGGCCGCCAGTTCGCCCTCTACGTCCCGCGCCGCCCGCCGCGACGCCAGAAATCCGTACCAGCATCCGGCGCCTACCAACGCCAGGGCCAGTACGAGTGGCACCCAAGCCAACAATGCCCAACCCCCCGCCATCCAGGTCCCCGACCTTCCGAAGCAGGATAAGAAGAAAATACGACGCACCTGCAAGCCCCGGCGTAACCCTGCCCCTCATACGCCCGAGCATTCTGCCCAAGCGAGTATGCAATCGACGTTCAGTGTACAGCCACACGCGAGTATTGAGTAAGTGGTCCTATAAGTATGTCAGTATTGACTCGCCGTTAACGGCCGTTTATTATAGATCCTTGGGCAATAGCACGGGACATGCTATCCGCCCTAGACCTGAGGATAGTTGCCCGCCGTCGTCCCAGCTCAGCCCGTCTGGCGGACCGAGCATGCACTCCACCTCGCATGAGCGCTCGGGTACCATCACGCCCGCAGCATCGAGCCACGCCTACAGCGCGGTGGAGGCACCCATGCCCAGGATGGCAAGAGACGAAGGAGAGACTCACCAACACGCTTTTCCCGACGGCGGCATGCTGTCGCCCAACAACATCCCCTGGCAGGTGTCCGCCCTTTCGCCGTCGTTCAGCTTGACGCCGGGTTTGACCGCCGCATCTTCGCCCGCCGAATCGCGTGGGATCTTGACACCTCCGCCCCATGCGTACCAGCCTCGATGGTCAGGTGAAGCCAACGGATCTCGCGCCTTCTCCCCTGCGAACCCGCCTCCCAATTGCGTTCCTGGAGCCCAGAAGGCTGACGCCACTGAGTCTCAAGGCGCGTCTTCATCGAGCGTTCCCTACAAAGCCAAAGGATCGAGGTAAGTCTCGTGCTCAAGAGAAAACTAGCGGGCTCATTCGACTTCTTCCCCCCCCTTAAGATCGAAGACGACCATCCAGTGTCCCGTTGCTAGTTGCACAACAGAACTCACTAGGAGCGCCGCCCGGACCCACTTTACAACGGTTCATCGCTTTCTTGCAAGGAAGCACGAGGTGACGGGAAAGAGCATATTTCGTTGCCCCTTCGACGGTTGTGCTGCGGAAACGTCAGACTATCCGTCCCATGTCGAGAAGGAGCATATCGCCAAGCAAATAAAGCGAGGGTGGGAGGACAAGATACGGGACCCAAGGACGGGGAAAGTGGTGCACCGGGATCAAGTGCAGGGGTGAGACGCGAGAGGGGGGAAGTGAGGAGGAGAAGGAGGCAGGAGGAGAGGTAGGGGTAGGGAAGGGGGGGCGAGCAAACGGGGAATAATAAGGGGTGTAACAAGGAGAAGGGGCGGGGGAGGCGAGGAGGGGCAAAACGGGACGCTTCACCACCCGGTACCCTATACCTGCGGTCGGACTCTCAGGATTCAGCTCCATTCGATATGGCCATTTTATTTTTCCATATGGGGCGTTGGGGCATTGTTCTTTCCGAGGGCGGTCCAAGTTTGTATCTCAGCTTCGTATATGCAACATGTGTTTTTAATTCCACGCCTTTGTCCATGAGTTCCGAACCCGAAAGAGGACGGGCCATGATGATCGAACGACACCGTTTGGCAGCGTATTA
The DNA here is from genome assembly GCA_027924225.1 of Bjerkandera adusta. Lineage (NCBI taxonomy): Eukaryota > Fungi > Basidiomycota > Agaricomycetes > Polyporales > Phanerochaetaceae > Bjerkandera > Bjerkandera adusta. The sequence goes on along the minus strand of BSCZ01001963.1, from coordinate 2,610 downwards.
ATCTAGGCTGAGTCCGTGCGAGCAAAGAGACCACATGGGGGTGCTGTGATCACAGAATGAGGTGAGGGTCGCGCAAACGCAATGAGCGTGGTGGCCTATTGGCTGAGAAAGAGGCTCATTTGAGGGTGACGATCAGTTTCGTACCATGCGGTTGCAGCGAGACCACCCGAGATTTCAACCCCGACCTGACTTAAAGTAGCAGAAGCCCTTGTGCTTACCAACGTGTATTGTGTGTAGAACATCCCGCGTACCGCTGACGCCTAGGCAACGTGATCCTCGATACCAAGAGCCATAGAATGCTCGAGCTGACGACGAGGGACGAGCAGTTGCGGCCAACCACCAACATGAAAAGAACAGCTTGTCCCATATTTTAAGTTTTCGTGAGATTTGTGCCTCAGGTTTTCCCAGATATACTGTGCGATATAGTCCGTAGTCGCTCAACTTACTCATCCTCGAGTCACCCTCCGACTCGGAAGGGATATGGCGCTGAAACATTGCTAATATGTTCCCGATTCTCATCTGAGGGGGACCCTGAGAAAAACGATAAGCGCTTTCCGGGAAATACCGAGTCGACTACTGTTCGCTTTTTCAATATTGGTTGCTCTTTCCTCGTCGGCTGAAGATGCTCGGGAACTGGAACTACGATGCTTCAGCGTGTCAGAATACGCTGAGGATGTGAGTTCTCGCTGCTCCCCGATTTCTGCACGCCTAGTCCGAGTCGTGCGGGTTGGGTCAAAGCGACGGGTGTGAAGGTAACAGCATTCTCGGATACCCTACGGCTCACGCCAACCAGTGCACATCCCCTGACGAAGTATCTGCGTCGTAAATGATAGGATTTCTGCATCCGCCCCCGCTACCTCGCTTTTATGTCGTGTCTCAACTTTTCCGCGGCGCAGCCTTGTTCCATGCGCCGCGCGCAGTCTTCAGCTTCAACAGCGACAACTGGTCAGTAACCTTTCTCCTACGCAGTTTCTTGACGATTCTGACTGCGTACGTTATAGTTGCTAGATGTTGAGGTCGCGTACGGGATCTCCCGGTCTTGTTGCTGCAATCGTCATCGTATCGGCTTCCGAAACGAATACCTCCACGATTGCCCTTTCATAGCGACCGGCCGTCCCTTTCCACACTATCTCACTAACATTTCTTAGTAGGCAAGCTGCGAATGTGGTGAGACTACGACCCTAGGGTTCGCTGAAGGCCTTCGCTATCATCGCTCTAGACCCTATAACATTAACAACGCGATAGCGGTGTCCGCACCTCACCCACAGTTCGACACGCCATGCAGACCTCGCTTTACTTTATGGACGCTTGCTTCAACCTCAGCGCGACGTCTTTGCACTGTAGAGCGTACTGGGAAGCGAGCGTAAGTCTTTTTCTCTCTTCGATGTTGTTGCGAGTAATATTCACCGTATTTCGAGTAGTCGACATTACGGAGCCAAGAAACTCCTTGGAGCCTCTTTTGGCTCGCTTTGCGGTGTAGCCCATCGACCTTAGAGCCCAGTAAGGTCATTATCAGCAGTGCTTGCGGTGCGGAGTTGTGCTACGATGCGCTTCACCCTTCCTCCCCCGCTCCTCCTCCGCTAATTTGACCTCCTGCAGAGGTTTTTAGTGTAATATTATGCTCCCATAGATGCTTTACAGTACCCTACAAACCTTGCTAGCGAAGGGCTCAGGGGAACAGCGTATTTTGTGACGGCGCCGCAGATCAGTCGCATGACTTGTGACGCAGCGCGCCGTTACGGAACAACCCTTAGTGCTTCTAATTACAGGTGGCGCCTCTTGCGCCCACGCGCCGCAATTCCGGTGGCGCGTCCATGTACGCGAACTGTCCAAGCTAGTGAGCAGACCCTCCGCTCCCGTCCTTCCTCCTAGCTCATCAATGTTTGAAGAACATGACCGTAGTATACTAGCCGTAGCAAGAGATGCCTCGTGGTGTCTTCACGTGCAGAATACGATCATTCGCTCGCGTGCCACTTCAGAATTCGGCCGTGGGCCGCTGAGCACAGAGTCGTCTCAACCACATCGCTCTCTCCAGCCACTCTCGCCGTCTGGCGGCCCCAAACTAAGCACACAGCATAACAAGCCTCATCTCATTCGATTTCCAGCTCGCACGAAGTCCTATTCGACGAGATAGCGAAAGTCAGCAATGAGTCTACCTCAGCTCTCCTGGACATCTGTACGTGCTTTCTCCTCCCATGCATCCCCCGCTGACTCGAATTCCCTCTTCAGCATAACCAGATGGTCCACAACTCTCAGACGCTGTGTTCTCCTCCAAGCAGCACGGAATATCGGGATGCTGGTGGCCCTACGAGTTGGGCCGACGACCATCTTGCGAGGAATAATTCGAGACGTCAACACTCCTCCTCCTTAGTCCATAGAAGACAGTCTTCGCCAAACGTACCACCGGCCACGCCATACAATCTTCCACAATCCATTGTCCGGCAGCTGAATGCAGCCCGCCAGCATGAGTTGCTGTTGACCGCCATAAATGCAATAACGGCCAACACGACGAGCGAAGACAAGGGCCTCTGTCGTGGAGGCTAGGCTCAACACTAACAGAAGGGACTCTTAGCGGGATCAGGACGACAGGGCGGTGGTGGGCTTGAAAGC
>BSCZ01001961.1:112513-328081 GCA_027924225.1 Bjerkandera adusta | reverse complement strand
AAGCCGTGAGAACCCTGTCCGTATTAGGCAGAAAAGCCCTAATCGGGAACCTCACGCCAGAGCAGCGCGTCAGAAACTAGCCTACTTAAGCTACGACGCTCACTGACTGGAAGCATTCCGCAGTTCGCTGGCGAGCAGAATGTATGGTTGGGAATACCAGAGTTCAATTTGCTCCAGCAGAACATCACCCTTCCCGGGCTATCCATGAACTTCCCCGACATCCATTGTACCGCCGACGGTACCATTTGTCAGCTCGTGACTGGGACGGGCGAGATCAACGCTGCTGGAAGCACTCTCGCGCTCGTCTTGTCTCCGGAGCTTGACTTGAGGAAGACATACTTCCTGCTTGCCGGCATTGCAGGCATAAGCCCAGAAGTCGCTACCCTGGGCTCGGTGACCTTCGCGCAGTTCGCAGTACAAGTAGCGCTCCAGCACGAGTTCGACGCGCGCGAGAAACCGAACGACTTCTCGACCGGTTACGTTCCCCTTGGAAGCGCCTCACCGGAGAGCTATCCAAGGTTCATCTATGGCACGGAGGTATTCCAACTCAACGATGCGTTGCGGCAACATGCTATGGCATTCGCCAAGACCGCCACTCTGAGCGACTCTGAGGATGCCCAGGCCTATCGACAGCTGTACCCCAACGCCACTGCTCTCGCAGCACCGTCCGTTATCGGATGCGACACAGCGACAGCAGACACATGGTGGTCTGGCGAGCTGCTCGGGCGCGCGTTCGAGAACTTCACGAAGCTCGCCACGAACGGGTCTGCAACGTACTGCACGTCTCAACAGGAGGACAACGCGGTGCTCGAGTCGCTCCTCCGTGGACACATCGCCCGTCGCGTCGACTTCTCGCGCGTAATCCTCATGCGCACCGGCTCCAATTTCGACCGACCGCCGCCGGGGCTGTCTGCGGCGGACAACCTGTTTGGTGGCATGCAAGGGCGAATCCCCGCGTTGCGTAACATCTACCTTACTGGGGTCAAGGTTGTGCAGGGCATTCTGGCAGGATGGGAGGATGTATATGGAGCGGGTGTTCCTGCGCAGAACTATGTCGGCGACATATTTGGATCCCTTGGAGGACAGCCAGGGTTCGGGCCTGGAAGCGTTTTTGGCGGCATTGGGGCTCCGGTGCACCATACGACTACTACGGAGGCACTCACGGCATTTGCTGGGGCGCCTGTATGGTATGTCTTCGATGCCATGGGCTTGCTAGGCGTCGATGTTATGTCAGAACGGTTTCATGGCGCGATTTGTGTCGCGTTGGCTTTCGTACTCGGCACCTCCGTCGGGCTGTTCGCTCGTGCTCCGAAGTAGCGAAACCGTTGAGGTCTTGAGTACTAGGATGTAGTGTTTATCTGGCATGAAGGTAGTTCTAAAGTAATACTTTGATCCATCTCGTGCTATGTGAGAATATCAGTGGTGTAGCGACACTAAGGTAGGGCTCATCTGATTCCTGTAAGCCCCATGTGGCCGTGACGCGCCGGTGACATTTGTGACGAAACGTGATATTTGCTGGTGTTTGACAGCGGTGACAAGGTGCGTGACATGCCCTTGAGGCCTTAGCGCACGGCGTTTTCACAACATCAAGTTCTATGTAGTCATTCGATTCCATCCGCATTCAATATCGGACCAAATAGACATGCACATGCAATGTAGAGACGTCGTTCTATGAATTTAGCGGGTTTTAAGTCTCCAAACAGGCGGACTAGATAGACAAAGAATGTGTGGATGTCACGCTTTCCCCGCCAAAAGGGCCAAAGCGTGACATTATTTGCCACGTGCGGCTTACAGGAATCAGGTGAGCCCTACCTTAGCCAGCCGGGCCAGGGACTTGAAACCATCATGTCACGCTTACCACGAAGTGTCACAGGCTGTCACGGGTCGTGTGTTACCTTTTCAACTTCTCAACTGCGATCTCGCTTTCACCACCCACCCTCAAATGAAGTACCGTAAGATTACAAGTGCGTCTCAAAGTTGCCATCTTGTCTTGATTTAACCTTCTACAACTCATATACGGATTTATAGCTGATAAAGGTGAACTTCAGCCTGAGCCACACCTTGTACACGGCAAAGTCGATCGTCAATCAACTTGATGTTGGTGTCTGCACGCAGCTGGAAATTGGTACGATATAAACCCCAGATATTGGGCGCAGGTGCTAAACGTAAACCGTTGCCGCAGGATACAGCGAATACTTCCGTCTTCTCGCTATATGGGCGCCTCTTTGGGCGTTTTTTCTCGTAATAAGAGGTGGTGAGAACTTGGAAGCGACGCTCATCTACTCAGCTTCCACTTACCTCCTCCGACATACAGTCTACCGGGATGCTTTCTCACCCCCATCGCTTTCAGCGACAAGCTCGTATACGTGGCGACGACCCATCTGTCAGACTTGACGAAGCCTCCCTCGGGCTAGCCTAGCGCGTGACCCCGTTCCACCAAGCAGCTTTATCAGCATCGGGCGGGCGGCCTCACGGCGGACTCAGGAGCTCTTTAAAACACTGGACGACCTGGCTGGGAGCTTCTACGAAACACTGCAACACATCCGCGACGACCATGACGATCCTGAACGGCTGGCACAGAGGCGAGGTCGCCATTCAGAAGAAACTCGGCTACGATGGCGTCATGTCCATGGGCTACACCTGGATCGACGGCGAGATGCCCGAGGAACACCGTACATTCTACACGACGCGCCTGCCCTTCATCCCCGTCGTGACCCTCGACGCTCAGCGCCGCCCGTGGACGTCCATCTTCGCGGCCGCGAACGGCGAGCCGGGGTTCGTGACCAGCCCCTCGTGGGACCGGCTCGACATGGACGTGCGGCTGTGGGACGGCGAGCCGTTCTGGGAGAACGCGAAGCATTTCGACGCGGGCAAGACGATGCTGATGGCGGGGATTGGCATCGAGCTGTCGACGAGGCGGAGGAACAAGTTTGCAGGGCATATTTCCGACGTCAAGCAGACTGGCCCAGATACCTTTCGGCTGAAGACAATTGTGAACCAGGCGATTGGGTGCGTGGCGCACTGTGCAGGGTCCGACCAGGTACTAATGTACTTATCGCGTGCGTCCAGGAACTGCCCCAAGTATATCAACGTCCGCGAGTTTGAGCCGCATCCAAATACCACCGCTGTCGTGGCGCACAAGCGACTCACGCTTTCCCCAACAGAGCGACTCCCCGATGAAGTCATTGCACTCGTCCAAGAAGCCGACACTGTCTTCCTTGGTTCCAGCTACCACGCCCGGCCCGAAGAGTCTCTAAGATTTCCGTCGCACGTCGGCCAGAACCAACGAGCTGGCAGAAAGGGTTTTGTGCGTGTGAGACCCTCCGACGGTCGGACTGTCGTTTTGCCAGACTACTCAGGTACGCCGTGTTTCGGGAGTTTTTTCCGTGGTCGGTGCTGACACGCTTTTGACAGGCAACCGTCTAATGACATCTCTTGGGAATATTGAGGCGACGCCCCTGGCGTCCCTTTCCTTGGTTGACTACGTGACTGGCGACATCCTCTACCTCACTGGTGACGCCGAGACTCTTGTCGGACCAGAGGCGTTGGCGATCATGCCGCGCCAGAAAGTCATTACCCTGATTCATGTGACAGGGTACATCCTTGTGCGCGGCGCCCTCCCACTTCGACAACGCTCCGGCACAGAACCTCAACGTAGTCCGTATAGCCCGCCGATACGCCTACTCGCTGAGGAACTTGCCTCTGGCACGTCCAAATACTTCGAAGAGGAGACCGCCGTCTCGCTCGCCCGAATCAAACTACTAAGCCACGATCTGGCGACCTTCACCTGGGAGACGTCACGACCTGTCGTCATCCGGCCAGGACAAACAGCCATCTTAGACTTCACCGACCTCATCGGGACACCAAAATACGCACACATGGCGCCGTACAACCCCACTAGTGTCAACGACGACCGGATCCGGACGTGGACGGTCTCGAGTGCCCACCTGTCGCCCGAGGGCACGACGGCCTTCGATCTCACGATGCGGGAAAAGCCAGGCGGCGTCGTCACGGGCGCACTGTTCACCATCGCGCGCAAGCTGGCCCAGATGCGGCCGCAGCTCCTCGACGACACTCGGCCCCTGGAGCTTCAGATCAAGCTGGTCGGGATTTCGGGCAGCTTCACCTTGGCGCTCCCGCCACCCGTCCCTCAGCAGGCACCCCCGCCGCCACAGACGATGCTCTGGCTCGCGGGGGGCATCGGCGTCACGCCCTTCCTCAGCATGCTCGCGGCCATCGCGCAGCTCCCGCCCTCGTCCGACGCCCGCTTCGACGTCGTCCTCGCCCTCGCGACGCGCGAGCCAGAGGTGCTCGTGCCCCTCCTCGTCGACGCGCTGGGGAACGGGAAGCCGAAATTGCGCCTCGCCGTGCACGTCTTCTCCGCGCGGCCGATCCCTGCGTTCCCGCGGCTGCCCCCGGCGGACGAGCTCGAGGTGTCGTTCACGCCGCACCAGGGGCGCATCGGCGAGGCGCTGTTCAGGGACGCAGGAGTAGTGTTCCCGGCTGCAGGGGCAGGGGCGCGCGTGGCGTACGTGTGTGGGCCGGAGGAGTTCGAGCGCGGGATGCTGGATCTGCTCGAGAGGCACGGCGTGCGCAGGGATGCGGTCATCCGCGAGTCGTTCGAGTACTGAGTACTAACTTGTCATTGCTGCGCATGTCGCCGCCCCCTGTGGGGGGCAAAGACACCGGAGCTTGCGGCGTATGCGTTGGGCCCTGCTCAGGCGTGGTGCTTTTGGCTTCAGGGGCTTGCTGGACTTTATTGACAGCGGAAGGGTCATGTAGTGCCTTTCTATGGCGGAAACGCCGCGGACGACCCTTGCCGTGCGCTCCGCGCTGTGCTTTGGTCGTGCTGTGGCGCGTTCATTATTGCTGCGCTCTGGGTGCTGCCTATTGTGTGCTGACGTGTAGGGGGTAATGAGATGGGTGGGTCTCGTAGAGCTCTGCCTGCGCACGTCGTTGCTTTTGTGTCGCAGACAAACGGTGTTGCCATATGTACTCCAAATTAGCCTCCCTGTGTACTCGTTGTGATTAGCTCACCAACTCTGTGTGCCGTTGTCTCACTTATTGTATGTTTACAAGAAGTTGTTTTGGACAACGACGTTTAGGAACTCGGTAGGAACGTTCGTAAATTAAGGCTATTGTTCTGGGACTGTTTTGCCTCGAAAAGGCTCAGGCACTGCTTTGCTGATCTGCGAAGAAATAGTGTTTTCCCGAGGACCGCGTAACTGAAGATCTCGGTGGCTGGGTTACGCCTGCGTCGGCCGCAGCGGCGCGTTGTCTGCCCGTTGACCCGACAAAACGGGTTTTCCGGCCTCGAGGTGAATTAAAACAAGAACGTGATTTTGTCTGTGCGTGTTGTTCCGCCCTCGAGGCTATTGTGGCCCGCATCAGTCGGCGCAGGCGGGACAATTTTTGGGTGGCGTGGCGTTACAATAAATGCACCAGGCACTGGTTCCGCGGTCGCGGAAGGCGATCAGAGAGAGAGAGGGTCGGCCGGCGGAACAGGGCCGCTCGTTCGTGCCTCGATCGGTCAAGGCGTCTGCCGTGCCTGGCCCGTATTCAGACGCAGACGCTTCCTCATTTTGAGGTATTTCCCACGCGGGCGGGCGGCGTATGGGCCAAGCTCACGTCGGAGCGTATAAAGCACGCCCGTCGCGCGGCTCGGCGGACATCCCCATCCCCTGCCCGTTTTTTTTCTTTCTTCTTCGTCCCTCGACAACCCGTCCTCCTCGACCTCGAACCTCGAACCTCGAGCTCCACCCCGTCGCATCATAACCACCATGTCCGCCCGCTCGATCCCGTCGCTCGCCGTCCTCCTGGCGTTCTTCTTCGTCCTCCTCGCCGTCGTCAGCGCCGCGCCCGTCCCCGTAAGTCCTCACGCGTCGTCCTTCCGTGTGCAATCCCCCCCCTGACCTCGTCTGTTTGTTTTCGCGCCAGGAACTCGAGGAGCGCGGGGGCCTGGGCTACAGCAACGCAAGCTGGAAGCGCGGCCTCAGCTACAACAACGCCAGCTGGAAGCGCGGCCTGAGCTACAACAACGCGAGCTGGAAGCGGGGATCCCTGAGCTACGGCGCCGGCAGCGCAGACTGGAAGCGCGAGCCTGAGCCCGAGACCAACGACGCATGAACACAGACAGACACAGATCCACACACGGTGCGTCGGCGCGCGCGCGCCCTCGGTGGTCGGTGTGCCTGGCACTGACTCCTTCTTCCCCTTGCAGCACAGCTCTCGAATCCCTCTCCCGCTTTCCCTACACCCACGACCCGCGACCGGCTCTGCACACCCGACGCCAGAATGCGCCTGGATGCGCGTGTAAAAACATAATCTTTTCGTTGTGCGCTCTCAGCAGGGACCCCGCGTTTGTTTCTCATTGGACTGCAGCTATAACTTGTACCCGTCCCACAGTGGACATATATGAATACCCTCCTTTGGCAAGACAATCCTGGATTCTACATCACCCATATTGTTTCGTGTTCTGATCGTCCGTCGTGTTCTTTGCTCCCGACGGTGTGTGTTGTGTTTTTTTTTTCGTGCGCAGGGCGGAGGGCGCGCTGGTGTGTGTGTGCCTGGGGACGGGGTCGGCGGAGGGCCCTCGCTTGGAAGCGTGCGCGTCATCATGGGTGAGGGCGCGGAGCGGAGGTTGGATTTCTATGGCTACGGCCCCTCGCTTGGCACAGCTGAAACCGGCGCAGCTCTGCTTTCGAAGGTCGAACAGCGGAGCACCCCTGGGCCTGGGCCGCGCCCCGTCGGTCGGGGGCGGCGTGGCGCCTCCGACGTCGCAATTAACGAGCCACACTCCAAAACGCTCTCTGCACCACCCATCGGCGGCGCCACGGGATGGATGGATGCATGCCGTCGCTGGTTTCCGGGACGGCATTTCGTTGTGGCATGACAGGAAGTGCACCGCCGGGCACGGCGCACGTCAGGCGACGACGTGAGGCGAACTTTGCGGCCGTTCCATGCGCCTCTTTCCCCGGGCGATAAGTACGAGTGTGGCGCCCGGTCCGGCGAAGTCCTGTTGGGGAAGGTGCTGTCGAAGGGGCGACATCACACGGCGGAGGTTACTGGGAGGGGCGTTCCATCATTGGCCATACATGCCAGCGCGGTGCTCGAGATGCGCTTGGGCATGGGACATACGCTCGCCATCTTTCCTGTCATTTGCGCCATTCAAATGCACGGGCGGTGCACAAATGACCAAGAACTTACCGGCCACATGCGTGGTCAGATGGGCACGTTGATTCAGACCAGTCTCCAGTGTAAACCTAGAGACAATCTATACGCCAAGGACATGGCTGAGACGGTCAAAGCGTTTGTGGTCGGTGAGTCTGTCTCATTAACGCTCTGTGCAAGATTGTCGTCATGCAGCGTGTTTCCAGACTATCAATATTGTCACATCGTCGAGCGTCGCAGCTCCTGTGTCGACATGATCTTCGGTACGATATCAAGATATCACCCACCTTCCCGCAATCGACAACACCAATATATCTTCATACAATTCAACCCACGTCAACCAGCACAGAGTCGAGTCGAGACGAAACCGTCCAAATGATCCTCGTGGCGCAAGCTCACCATCAACGCAAGCCCCACCATAAGCTACACCAGGATCTCACAACACGAGGCATTCTCACGACGGCATCTGTCCAGTGGATACCCTTTGTGGAGTGGGATGCGAGCCCTTGCCTCGGTCAGTGGCGACCCCGACCCTCTCTGCCGTTGAAATCCCCCACGTGCGGAGGCGTGCGCAGCAACAGCGGTGCTTGCTGGATATCCTACAACTGGTCGTCGTGCCTGCGGTGTTGCGTTCGTTCGAAGGACACCAGCAGCCGTATTTCCGCCGCCTGTCTACCAACATGGATAAATGCAGCTGAAAGGTGATGAATGGCCTTGACAGTGGTTTTGCGGCAGGATGATGATGTTGCGTCCGGGGTGGCGTCTTCCGGCGCATTAGAGGTTGGGATAAAGGCATGAATCACGCCGATGCTTCTCCAGACATCTCTTGTAATTAAACATACTGTATCGAGCTCATACGATGTTCAATGGTCCGCAATGTAACATAATGAATCTGTCCATCTGGGACTTACGAACGTCTAATAAACACAAACCTTGCACCGGCACGAGCACGGTTGCCATGCAAGTCCCAACCATCGAGAGCCCCGTCTGTAACTCCCAGCCTGTTGAGAAACCAAGACGAGATACGAGATCACAGCCAGATATCACCCCTCCCCAGCAACAATACAGTTCCACCACCAACACACACAGCACAAACCAAACGCCCTCCTCCACCAACCCATCTCGTCTCCGTCTCCATACAAAGTACACGGGGGCTCATGATATGATGTAATAACGTCTAGACCCAGAAAGCGAGCGCCTCCGAATTTGACGACGTATTTGAAGCGCAAGTTACGCGCGATAGCGTGAGATCAGGCTGGGGAATCTGGGGCCTTCGTGGCGTCGGGTCATGGGACCCGACGGGATTGATGGATATGCGCGCGACGGACCGCACGCACGCACGCTCCCACCAAAACATGCCCACCAAAAACCCCAGGTTTACGCGCACGCATGCAGGCAGCCCGATTTTCGCCGAGAAAAAAGGTAACTGAGAGTACAATTGGGTGCGTACGGTAAATGCATCGGGGACCGTCAAGGGAGGACTGCATCTAAACAACAGAGATGAGGCGGGGGGTCGCGGGGGGGTCGTAATCGGTACGGACAAACAGACAAATAACGAGGCGGTCTGCACATAGTCGAGGTATACTGCGGACGCGATGGGATACACGGATTCATAGTCGGGGAGAGAAGACGGTGGAGACGATCTAGCTATCTACAGAAAAGAGACACGGACACGGACACGTTCAGGCGAATGGATGCGGCGTGCGCGGCCGATTAGGTGCGGAGCTGAGCTACGGGTACCCGGGGAGAAGAACAGACAACAGACTTTCTAATGCATGCGTGCAGATGATTGTCCGGACGGAGGGGAGGTCTATAATCAGGAAATAGTGCAGCCAATATTACAGTGAAGGGTGGAGCGGAGGTCCTGGGAAGGCGGTTCGTGAATAATACTAGCGTGGCGTGGCGCGGGATGGCGATGGCGATGGGATGGGCGCGATGATGATTATGCAATGAGGTCGGTCATGGGCAGCTCAGCGGAGTCTGGTCGCCGCCTCGACTTCGTTGAAGTGCGGCAGCTCGACCCGCTCGTCGGCGGAGCGCGGCTCCTCCTTGACGTCGTTCAAAAGGCTCTTCACCGTCGCGGCGGTGGCGTGTCTGTGGGTCGGCGACGACGGCGACGAGGGCAGCTTCAGCGGGGGCAGCTTGATGGGCGGCGACGGCGCACGAGAGCCGGGGAGTGATGCAGCCTCGGAGTACTCTCCCCCATAGTGCGAAGCGTGCACGGGCGTCGAGCCATCAGAGTGCGGGCGCGCCCCAAGCTGGCTGAACCCCGAGCTAACGGGGCGTGCACGCGGGTGGATCGGCGTCATCCCAAAGGCCGCGCGAACGGAATGGGCAATGTGGTGGTGGTGCGGGTGCTCCCGATGACGTGGAGAAGTGAGCTGGGACTTCTGTTGCTGCGCCCACAGTGGTGGGGACGGTGCGCGCGAACTCGATGCGCTAACCGAGCCGCTACCCACGATCGAAGGCCCGCCTCCCAAGCTATTGGACTGAAGCGAGTTTGCATGGCTCCTAGGACTGCTCCCGCTGCTGCTGGGGCCGCTCGAGAGCTGCGGCGTAGGCAGATATCCTGACCCGCGCTCGCTTGAATATTGTTGGTAGAGTCCGGCGCCCGTGGAATAATGCGTGAGAGAGACGAGGTCGCCAGTGCTATTTCGCTTGCGGCTGCCCAGCTTTCCAGACGGTGGGCTCTGGCTGGGTATGAACCCATCATCCATACCAGGTGGCGGCAGTTGGAATGGCGAAGTAGCGCGCGAAGGAATAGCAGAATGAATGTTGAGTTTGCGCATGCCGCCCAAGAACGGACTCGTGGAAGGCGTAAACGCGACGTCACCCGCGGGCGTCCTATGAACATGCATGCCAGGCACAGGATGCTCCGAAAGTGCATGTCCTGCGTGTGCTACAGGAGCGTGCACAGCCGTCGCACGTGTCGGGGAATGTGTTGGCAGCAAGGAGTCCGAATCTGAACTGACTGGCGAAGGACAGTCGTCATGCCCAGCGTTGAGATGATGACGTTGAGAGTGCGAGGGATGATGGTATGGATGCGCCCAGGCAAGGTGCCCCTGTGTATGCGAATGGGGGTGGGGATGATGAGACACTCTTGTATCAACAACGTGGCCGGTAGAATGGGGATGCGAGGGTGCATATTCGCGCCGCGGTGCAGAAGCACTAAGGCGGCGGACATGTCTTCGTTGCTGCGAGGCACCAGCGTCGTCGTCAGAGAGCCTAGGCATCGACGGGTGGTAGTCGACTTCGCGCTCCCGAGAGATGCCAAAGTAACCTCCGTCCTCCGCATGATGCGATGGGTAGAAAGGCGTCATCATGGGCGTCGTAGAGGCGCTCTTGCTGAGGCGGCCGTGAATGCTAAGGATCTCGGCGTGCCGAGCCTCATATTCCGCCCTGCGCAAAGCCTCCGTGTGTCTTATCTCGTACTCGGCTCTCCGCATCGCCTCGGCACGTTCGAGAGCGTACAGCTCATCCACCGCGACGCTGGACAGGGCGGTGAATGAGGAAGTGTTTGATCCCAAGATCGACAGGTCTGCCATCTGTGAGAGCCGCGAGTTGTGGTCTAGACGGGGAGAGTCGGGGTTGTACACGGCCGTGGGTCGTGCGTATGACTCGGACTATATGAAGATAGTAAGCATGGGAAACGGGAGGCGGGATCGAGTAGGAGCCACGACCACGCGACCGCAATGTACGTACCTCGTCATCGCTATTGGCCCGACTTCTAGCTTTCTTTTTCACTCGGATGGAGGAGGAAACTTCTGGTCTTCGAGCAGAAGGTCTTGCTGAGACAATCTCGACATCTTCATCGTACGAAGAGTCGATGCGGTTCTTGCCCTTACCGGCGGCAGCGGGATGGTGGGCGCTGTGGTTGCTAGTGTGGATGCGGGAGTGTCGGGTGAGCTCATCCGATCGGGAGAAGCGTTTCTCGCAGCTGGGGAATGAGCAGACAAAGGGTTTCTCCCCAGTGTGTGTACGGATGTGGCGGGTCTAACATGTGATTAGGATCAGTAAGGGCTAGGACTATGACGAGTGCGAGGTGCGCACCTGATGCTCGAGCCTACTGAATGCACGACCACAGAGGGGATACGGGCACTTGTACGGGCGGGCGACGACCTTCTCCGCGTGCGGGGGTGGGGGCGGGGGCGGGGCAGGTGGTGGCACAGCCGCGTCCATGGCGTCTGTCAGATGGCGAGCGCGCAGCATCGGCGACGAGTGCGGGGGTTGAGGAGGGGACAGTGCGAGAGCGAGGCAGCGTATATATGCACGTCAGCAGAAGTCAGTGTTGAGAAGGACCCATGCTTACGGTAAGAGGAAGAATGCTTGCCCTGGCGGCAGAAGAGACGATTAGGGAAGGAGTTTCTAGTCAGAAGACGAGAGCGGGGTGCGCGTGGGAGAGGCTGGCGGCGGATAGAGAGTTGGTAGAAGCGCAATTGAGTCGCAGGACGGGGTGATGGTAGGAGGAGAGATTGGGGGGTAGTTATGCTGAGAGCACCGGGATTTCGCCGTGCGAAACGTTTGGCGGGCGTGGCGGCGGCGGCAGCGCGAACGGATGGACGTAAGACGAGAACAAGCGTTGCTCAGGGGAACGTGGGGGAGGGGGGAACGTGGAATCCGGAGTAAGCACGCTGCAGATCGAGATTGACTGGGAGAGTGCCTATGTCGTAAGTACCCGAGGCTGCTCGCGGAGGCGTGTGCACTGCGGAGGTCGACGGTGAGCCGGGGCGGGCTGGGGGGGGCGGGACCGTGGCGGGCGTTGTCGAGGTCGTGAGGAGAGGTGGGAGAGCGCGGTGCGAGAGCAGAAAAAAGCAGCGCGGGTGATAAAATAAATTTGGGATAAGTAGGACGAAAAGAACGTTTGTCGGGGGGAGGCTCCGGACGGCGCTCTGGGGAGATTGTGTTTCGCCAAGTTACCACCGCGGTCCGGACCATCTTTTTCCCTTTTCTGGGTAATCCCCAGTGTATGTAAGCCCTGATCGCGGCCTCGTGGCCCAATCCGGAAGCCAGCTCGTACCTGTCCGTGCTGCTGCCCCGCCCGCCGCTGCCCACAAAAATCACGAGAAAAATCCCCACCGCCCGCAGGCACCTGGGGGCCCCCGCCAGCCCCCTATCGGGCCACGATAAGGCCATCACTGTCTCAGATACCGCGCCGCCCGGGGGGTTTATCTCCCAACCTCCACAACGGTGCTGTGCCAGATATAGGTTAGTCCGAATTTGAAGTTTACTCCGCAACAGGACTTGCCGCGGGGGGCTACTTTCACATGCTCCCTCCGATCCAGCCCTCTCCCAACAATCGCGCGACGCGTTGCGTAACCGCAGCAAACCGGCACGAACGCTCGTCTCCAAGCACACCACGCCTCGCCTGCCCCTGCCTGCCCCGGCCGCGCCCTGCATCACTCCGCCTGGGTAAAGGGCCATGCCACAACGGTTCCCGTACGAACTCGTCGCGACGCCGAACAAGCTTGCAAGGTTTGCTCAGCTCCCGCGTCTCCCACACGAGACTCTGAACGCAAAAGCGTGAGCTTGTGCGGGCATTCTACCTCCAGACGTGTATCTTCTCAAAACCCCGCAAGGATAGAAAGTGTAAACGAAGAATGCCATGTTAACTTCCCAGAAGTCGCAGAATCCTTGCAGCGCGGTGCAAAAATCTGTGAGCGGTCTTTGTTCCTGCATCCGGCCATTTCCTGACCATCACGTCGCGGGCATCGTGCCCCTCACGGCCTGCATATTTCCAGCCCGCCGTTACTCAGCCCGCGTCGCCTTTCTCAGGTTTACCTCTCGGCGGCTTCTCAGAATAGATGTTTCCACCCTCTTTGGCAGTTCTCAGTTTCCGCCTCTGACGCAACACCGGTGCCTGCCGAAAGATCACTGCAAGCAGTGAAAATATCACACCCCTGTCTTCTGTAGCGACGAAGCACAGAACAACTATCACCGCCATGCCGCCCCTCGGGGTCTGGGGGAAGTCTATCCTGCCCCAGATCCCCGGCGTGTACGCATTTCAGCCCGAGTTACTCTTTGCGGCGACACGCCGTTGGTCTAGACCTGTGACCGCCACGATGCCCATTCTGAGGTTGCACCCTCGTCGCAGTGGCTCCTGCTTGATAAAGAGACGGAGATCCACGCTGGAGCATGGCTGACCCTAAGCGAGGGCACAGGAGCGTTCTCGAACTGTTCGCGAGCCCTATACGTCGCAAATTGTCGCATGTTCTCAACTGCCCCAGGTTGAGCCGATGGTACGTTCGGACGCGGTAACGATTACGGATGCTTCACGGTGGGTGTGTTCAACGGGCTCTTCCCGGAAATTAACACGAGCTGAACGGTGACGCAGGAATGCAGGTCAAAGCGGGGATCGCTGCGGGGCGCCATGAATTGTGGCGTACACATGCGTCCGCCGTACCTTGCGCCACAGACTGTATCGTATGCTGTACGTCTTGTGTGTCAACGACATGGCCGCAGAATTGCCTCAATAGAGTCAAACGGCGCGGTAGCTTGTCCTACACGGCGTCCACAACACTCGGAGAAACCTCTGGTCAGTAAGGCCTCTTGGAAGCCTCTTTGCCTTTGCACCTCGTTCTTTGCCCCCCAGACTGGGCTATGACCATGCATAAACTCTTGCGAATGTACCCCCGTGCTCGTAGGGTACTCACCAGCTATCTTCTCCCAGTCGGACGAAATCAGAAGCCGCCGTCGGTGAGTTGCCCAAACCCCTGTATCATTCGCATGGTCTGATAGACGTCCGACTCTCGCTCTAGATCGTCGCGCCCGCATCCGCACGAATCGACGCGGGCGTCGAGCCTCCTAAGTGCTACGACGCAATCCCGTCCTTCTCCGCCATGCGTCTAGCTGGCTCCCCCTAGATCGATGCAGGCAGCCCGGAGATTAAGGAAGCCGTCGCCTATTCGTCTCAGCAAGCTTGTCCCGTTGCACAAGCTTACGCGTGGCGCGCGCGCGACGATCCCCGCTCACCATACCCCGCGCGACGATTCAATTGCTCTACTGAATTAGCCCCACACAGATCGGCAACCTCTCGCTCCCCCCATCACCGGCCCGCGCGGAGTCGTCTCCGGGGCGTGCCTGCACGTCGCGCCGCCCGTGCGGGGTACACCTGGGGGTCTGGGGCAGCATAATGCCAACTTCCGAGGATAACACGGGCGCGTCGTATCTTGGCGCGCCTTAGGCAAATGCTTGAGATGCCGTGGGCGAGACCTACCGCCATCTTGCGCCCTGCGTAGGGTGGCGGCGGCCCGCGGCTGCCGTAGATTCTCCGTGGCTTGCCCGCGCGGCGGGCGCCTCCGACGCGCCGCTGTTTCTGCTTCCCCCCTTCGTGCCTTCGCGTTGAGCCTTCGCGCTCCGTGCTAATTTTGCGCTCTGTGTACGTATGTGCTGCCGTTGAACGCGTTTGCGCCGGTTGATCCTCGGACGGTGGGTTTTTCCGCGCGACGAGGCGAGGATATAGACCGCGACGCGTCCCGGTGCTCGCCTAGCTCAACCTCGCCAGGGTCGAAGGGAGCGGTGCGGTACGGGTGAGGAGATGGTGGTTGTATTCTACGCGGTGTAATGTCGTGAGTTGGTGGGTCTTTTGTATGGCGTTGAATATCTTACTCATAAAGATTTGCACAACCAACGGATCAGTGTCAAGGACATCTCAGGAAGCTGTCATGGCTTTGTTGACGGTCAAATACATTGAATTATCCATCTTTTTTTCTGACAAAGTACACTGTATAGCACTATTTCATTCCGCAACAAGCGTTGGCAGACCGTTGAAACGAACTTGATTGCAAAACGACGCCATATCAATGCACGACATGTCACGGAGATACAGTGCTTAGTCTGCCACAGGTCCAAACCTCGGTTAAACTGAACACGCCTTGACTCACCTGCGAGTGCACAGTAATGCTGGGTAGACTTGAATTACAGTTTGAATGTTGACGGTCGAACGACGGGGTATAGGTTGACTTTCGAACCTGTCCAATGGAAGATCGATGAGCACATACTATACGTACTAATATCGGCCTACTTCTGAATAAGTGTCCACTGAATCACTATCATCTAGTATCAACGAGGAATTTCCCTTGTGGTTCGTACCAAAAGTCGCGTTCCACTCACCCACTCGACTCCACGGTGTGAATGCTATCAGACATGAAGGGAGTACCTTTAGGGAGGTGTAGACCCACTACGACGATTTCCTGCAAAGCCGCGGACTTGCACCCGCATAGACAAGAGGGACCCATCACACTCCACAATCCGCGACACCAACTACGCCAGCCCGCCTTTGGACATGTCCATCACCAGCTGACCCATGACCGACGCCACGAAGGCCCCAGATCCAGCTGATCGCATCCCATTCAAATACGGCCAAGACATTCTGGGCTCTGAGGCGCGCTTGCGCTTTGCTGATCCATCGGGCATTCACGGGATTTCCTGGCCAGAGGCCGTCGAGTCGCACTCGGGAGACACGATAGAGACATGAATTACAAGAACAGGTATTGCGATCCAAAACGTCCATAGATACTGATAGAGCACACCCAACATACATCTTCTCAACAGGAGCGGGAGAGAGGGGAACAGTCAAACCTTGTGGTTGTACCCGTACGGGTCGTGGTCGTACGACGGCTTGTGGCTCATCTCGTGCAGGTTCATGGACGACCCGTGCGCGTCGACGATGTTGTATTGCTGCCCGCCGTTCTTGTTTGTCGACACGCCCAGCGAAGCGGCTTTGGTGGCAGCACGGGCGCGTCGGCGCCGCCGCGCGACGCAGCAGCGCCACACGATGATCCCGGTCACGATGAGCACAAAGCCGAGGCAGCCGACGAAGATCTCGGGCCATCGACTGAGGACCTTCTCTTCGTACCTATTAGGTGTAATCAGCTCGTAAGGATGCAGGGGAACGTGGAAGAAAAACGTACATTTTCTTCTTCTCCTCTTTCGAGACAGGAGACGAAAGGCCTTGGTCTGCAGCCACCAGCTTCCATGATGTGTCGCCAGTCGTGTCGACACCGTTGAGACGGACCTGGACGAAGTCCTTGTGGGCCTGCGTCTTGTCCGTGACGGAGAGAAGTTGCATGTATGGATCATTCCTGTCGTTTTTGGATCCTTTGACCCAGTTACCGTAGTCGAAAAGCGAATAGGTGTTGCGCACTGTCGCATGGATCAAAATACGAAGCTGTGATGTAAAACGCATGACCCACTGAATGACATGCCGAGAATTATGTCATACTCTCCGAGCAAACTGAAGGCAGATGTGATGGGTTGGAACTGTGGCATGTCAGATGGAGATTGCGGATGCAATTTCTGTGACCACGTACCGTGCCGACACAGACGGGCTTTCCTGTGGGGTCAACCACGTTGAAATCGCTACTGACAGTATCGAGGGGGTGAATGGGGTACTCAATACCGCCAAGTTTGAAGGTAATATTGAGCTCTTGGCCGCAAGGAACTGTCCATACTTCCATATCCTCGTCGTATCTCGCGCCCTGTACACGGCCGTAGATGGCGTCGGACATCTTCCGCGGGACCTGGGGAAGCGTGTACCCAGAATCGAATACAACGACTAGTTGGTTATCCGGAGCCTTCGGAACGATTGATTCGATCTTAATGGCTTCGCCGTCTGGTCCGATGACACCGTAGTCGTCCGTGAAGGTCTGCCAATGTTGGTCGGCATCCGTGAGCTTGTGGACTTTGTCTACGGAAAGCTTGGGCATGTCAAAGATCTTCTCATAACCAGGGATAACTTCTGAGATGGTCATCTGGCCCTTGAATGTCTGGTTGGCGGCGGATATTCGGTCGAGCAACATAGTCATGTAGTTTTGCGATGTCGTATTCTGTGTGTATATGCGGTTCAAGACGCTTGCGGCGGAGTCGTCGTCGATTTCATCGAGGATGTTTGAACCCGTATTCGGCCCGAGGCCAATGAGACCTTCGAATCCTTGCGACTTGATATCGAGGGAAAATGACGAGGTGTCCTCGACTAGCACTACAAATCGCGGAATTTAGGTTGAGCACGTCAATGGGATATCGACATTCTTACGGTATGCTTGGTCTTTGACAGTATAGCCAGCAAAGACCAGGTCGGCCGTGTGAACGTCGCCTGTCGTGAAATGATGAAGAGCGGTTCGTTGAATCGAAGCGTCCGGACGCACCTGCGGTCGTGCCCACGGCATAGCTGATAGACACGGCCTTTCCAGTGTCCTTTGTGTTCGGAACGGTCCCTGTCACCCACAGGTCTGAGCTGCACGGGCGTGAGCGGCGATGAGACCGGTGGCGCGAATATAAGGGCATACCTGCCCGTGTCGAGCAGAACGGGGATTTCCCTGCCACCGAGGGTAATGTTGGCGATGTATTCGGCATTATGGGTGTTGGCAACAGGTATTATGGAACTTGAGGCACGGGTGCTGAGGCCATTTGTGGATGCAGGAGTGCGGACGCGGACAGAGATGTCGAAAGCATGTACAGAGGTCGCCGAAGCAAGAAACAGAGAGAAGAGGGAGACAGGGAGACTAGAGAGCATTCGCGCGTAAGGAGAGGAGTGACAAAAGAATGAAAAGCCTAGCGAGCAGGCAGGCCGGGCACGTCGAGGCAGATGGTGTAGGGAGAAGGAAAGATGACCGTCGGTAGCAACGCCGTGAGTTATGAGCGCAGGCGCCGAGCTGGCTTGCCTACACGCGCTTCCGACGCGCTAACCTTTCTTGCGCCCTCGCCTCCGCCCTCGACCACGTCCCAGCTTGGCAACACCGTCCTCGACACACGCCATGACCACCGACGCGCCGCCCGACGATGCCGCCCTCGCAGTCAGCAACGGTGCCGCAGCATTAGATCACTCGCGCTGACCACAGCTTCCCACGGGCGCCTGTGGCATTTGCGATCGCTGCTCTCACTGCCTCGTTGCGTTGACCGCTCCCCACCTCTCTTGTTCACAACCTCTCTGTTCTTGTGCTCGTTCTTGTCTGTACAAAGTCCTCTTCGCCGTCGCCCACGCCCACGCCCAGCATGCGCTCTCTGGCCCTCCCGATCCTCTGTTCTCTCGCCGCCCTTCCCGTCGACTTGGCGGACGCGGTACGGCTGGGCATCATAGGTACACGCGTTCCGCAGCGCAGCGTCGCCGCCCACCAACGGCGCGCAAGCATTGTCGGAACCACGGGCCTCACCAACAGCGCCGATATTCAATACAATACTAACATTACCGTCGGCGGCAGCGAGTTTCAGGTCATCATCGACACCGGGAGGTCCGTCTCACCATCTATGACACACCGCGATCCGGAAACTCACTGTATGCAGCTCCGATCTCTATGTTACCGGCACAGTAGCGAGCAGCAAGGACACTGGAAAGTCGGCGACCGTAAACTACGCCGTCGGGTCTGCGAAAGGTCTGTCCGAGTTTCATCCTGCCGCGCGCCGCGTATTAAGTCGATCCACAAGGTCCCGTTCACCTGGCCACCCTTGAATTCGCGGGCTACACCGTCGAGAACCAGGCATATAGTAAGTCGCGTATGGCA
This sequence comes from Bjerkandera adusta, assembly GCA_027924225.1. NCBI lineage: Eukaryota > Fungi > Basidiomycota > Agaricomycetes > Polyporales > Phanerochaetaceae > Bjerkandera > Bjerkandera adusta. Next base: position 309,416 of record BSCZ01001961.1, on the reverse strand, counting down.
ACGGCGCGGCTGCGGATTCGCTGACCGGAGCCCAGTCCAGCAAACGCCCAGCGGCGACAACGCCGCAGGCACGGGCCTCATTGGCTTGGGTCCCAACTTTGGTTCACAAGTGTTCGACGCGATCGGCGACTCTAGTGGAGATGCCGTGCTGGATAGGATATTCAAACAGAATACATCCACGCCAAACTACATCACCATCCTCCTTGGGAGGCACGACGACCCGACGGATACTTTCCCCGGAGACCTCACGGTTGGAGAGATCCTACCTGGCTATGAGGCAGTAACGTCCCAACCAAAGCTCAATGTATCGCAAGTCGCTCAAAACACTATCGGCAATCAGCACTGGCAGACTCTCCTTGACGCAGACGGCGTTATCGGGCCAGACGGGGAGGCCATCTCGGTCACTACCGGTGTGAGCGGTACGTCCAACAAGAAGCAGCTCACTGCTGTGTTCGACTCTGGTTTCTCTCTGCCACAGGTGCCTAGGTGTGTGATGAACGCCCTATTCATCCATCTGCGGCTTACCTTTTCTCAGCGCTGTCGCAGAAGGAATCTATGGCAAAGTGCCTGGTGCCAGTCTCGAGAACGACGCCGACGTCGGCAAAATCTGGACATTGCCATGCGACTATGAAATTAACATCGCATTCAAGATTGGAGGCGTAACTTATCCTGTCCACCCCCTTGATGTCTCGTTGGATCTCAACGCCACCGACGACAGCGGAAACCGGATTTGTGTAGGAGCGGTAAGTCTTACTCGGTATTTCGTATACGTCTCCAGACTAACGATACGTTGTAGTTCCAACCTATCGGTGACGGCGCAAAATCCCCAACTTACGATATGATTCTCGGCATGGCCTTCCGTGAGTGGCATTTTCGCGTTTTGTTCGCATGACTCACGCCGCAACAGTGCGCAACGCATACATGTACATCAACTTCGGTGACTTCGTCGAGGGCAAGCTCGACCAAGTCGCGGACCCATACATTCAACTGCTCTCCACCACCAACGATACCGCAGAACAGCACTCGGACTTCGTCAAGGTGCGCGGCGACGCGGCTTCGTGGGACCCCTCCGCCAACAAAGTCCTCACTTGGATTCGCCACCACCTGGCCCTCGTCATCGGACTTTCTGTCGGTGTCGGTGTCCTTATCCTCGTCGCCATCGCGTCATGCTGCCTCCGCAATCGCAAGATTCGCGCGACCCCGGCGGGCTTTGTCAGCTACCAGAGCTCTTACCAACCCCTGCACGAGCCTGCGCCTGCATCGTACGACATGCACGCGCTGGGTGCGGGTGGCTACAGCTCGCAGCCTCCTCAGCAGCACGGGAACTACAATAACCCATGGGACTCCCGCTACTAAGGCCTTCCACGCCGCATCGTTAGGCCGTCTACCTTCGGCACGGCCGAGCCACTCACTTCTGTTGTTGTCTGCACTCGCTTTCGATATTTCTCTACACAAGGACACTGCTAGGATTACCTGCAAACGGACTATTTATGATTGTAACTCACCAAAAGGCGGTTTTCACTGCGTAGGTCTGTTGTAGCATCATACTACTATGAATATCTAGATGATTCGGAGACTCGAACTTCCCTCAGAGTGCTGGTCTGTTTCGAACTCTCGCGAGGTAGGTGGTATTTCTGAACCCTCGCTGACGATACTAATTTACACACACTAGATGTTAACTGCCCCGTATACCACAAATCCTTTGCCAACTAAATAAACCCGCGACTGCCCGACGATATCATCCCACCACGCCTCATGTGATTTTCAACTGGCAGGAGTTGAGCATCATTGCAGTCTGCCTTGTTTGCTTGCAGACCGCATTTTACAACAAGATTCGAAGATCGCAACTGCCGTCAACAAAAAGATAGAAGTATGCCACGCCCATTACGATAGATTGTTTATTCTCATGCTTACCCGTGACCGGCTCGTGGCGAGCATTGATCATACACCATGGTGCCATAATACTGGATATCGAAATTATGAACAATGGTGGCGTCGAGATATTGTTTGGATGCAATGGACTCTACTATCGTTGTTCTGCAGTCTGTTGCAGGACTAACGTTGTGAGTAAACGATGGTCAAGAATTGAAACAGCTATTCATTCGTTCTCGAAGATTTCAGCCCGCCACACTAGACATCAACGGCCTCGTAAGAACTCAAGCGTTCCAAAAGCCGAGCCCACCTCCCTCCTTGGAACTTGCTAATCTTGGCCCACATCTCCGGAACGACCAGTTTCACCGTGAGCAAAAACGCGGCAACTTGTATGTCCGCGAACGTGACGTTTTTCCCTCCCAAGAACGCCGTCTTCCCCTCTCCGTTCGCCTCAATAAATCCCTTCAGCTTCTCCAGGTTTCCCTCTAGCGCAGCCAGTTTCTCCTCGGGCGCGGACGCCAACGCCTCGAGGGGTGCGCCAATCTGCCACTCACGCTTCTCGCGGAAGTAGTTCTGGCTCGCGGGGTTCAGGCCCTTGCACAGCGTCGCGGCGCCCAGCGCGAACGTCGGGAGGCCAATCGCGTCCCAGGCCCAGCTGAGGAACAGGGCCTGGAGCGCCGCGGTGCCGGCGGGGACGAGGGTGGGCGTGGTTGGGTACGTCTCGTCGAGGTACCTCGCGATGGCGAACGAGTCGGAGACGACCTTCTTCGTTGAGGGGTCGTAGATGACCGGAAGAGAGTAGTAGTCGGTGCCGTCGGGCCATTTGCCTGTCGGGGCGGCGCCGATTTTCTTGCAGAGGGCCTCGATGTCGGGGTACTCGACCCATTCGGTCTTGTATGCGAGGCCCTTGAGGTTCAGCGTGTACCTAGAGGCAGGAGAAGTCAGTGACAAGGACGTAGAGTTGCTACTGCCGAGACGCACCGAGTCTTCCAGAGGTTGGGCGACCAACACTTGTTGACTGGGTCGGCGCGAGGGATGTCGTAGAAGATAATAGGGCTTGTCATCTTTCGAGTACTTCGAAGGGATGTTCTGTTGAGTGCAGCTCCCGTTGGCTCTCAGAGAGATTTATATACCTGGGGGTAGCAGACTCAAAACCACATCGTGGCGTCTCAACACGAACTGCGCACATAGTCTGGAATATCAGACAGTGTCTGCATGTTTGCGCCTAGATTGTGTGTGGCGTCGTTTCCTGTCATGGGGCTGCGCCCTCCATCACGTCTGGTGTAGAGGAAACTGCTCAGAATACCCTGTTTGTTTGATCTTCCCCACCCACACCGACCCGCCACCGTGGGCGCTCTACTGCAGGGTGGGCAGCTGCCGAGGTCATTCGTATGCTCTCAACATAATGTAACTGTCAACTTTCTGATGGTTTTGACAGTGCAGGAGGCTGCGTTCGCTTGAACAGACAAATAAACCCAATGTTGCTGCGCGAACAAAGCGTCGGCAGGAGGCATACGCGTTGTAAGACCGTGCGCATGCAGCGGAAGGCTGCGCCGCAGAAAGTCACAGGGCCAAACTGCAATCGTGTACCCCAGCGTCGCAGGCAGCGACAGATAGCATTTAGAATGACTTGATGCGCGTATAAAAGTGCTCTTGTGTTTATCATTTCGTAAGCGGACTGCTTACTATGAGATTTGTATTGAACTTAACTCGTCCGAATGTTTACGCACGCTTCCCAATGTTATCGAAATTGTAACGCACATATAACTTATTCCAAAACAATGTAGTATTGTTTGAATGTAATCAAACAGATACGCGTGTCGAAGTGAAGATTACAAAAATTACTATATTTGGTCAGAGGCGGCCCATATCCGGAGACCAATTTTGCGTTATCACATGCCAGGTGGTTCCGCCAAACGATCGTAGGAGTCCAGGGGAGGCTACACAGGTACAAGTACATGTTCCAAAACCTTCTTCTCACTCTGAGTACAAATTTGAAGCACAGAAACTCTTTCCTCCAGATCTCAAACTACAACGTAGAGTACGCACACTACTAGCATACTGATACTAAAACAACATAAAACTGCACAGCACGTCGTAGCGTTTATTTGTCCGTGGAAAGCAAACGAGTCCGCAGAATATAGGCAGCAGGTCGGGTGAGAAGCATCAGTGCCTGACTCGTGCTTCCTCCAACCTGGTGAGAGTCTCCTCCAGCCGCACAGCTCGCATCCTGTCCAACCGCTCTTCCCACTCTTCATCCTGGCTCACGTAGCTCACTGGCCTGCTACTCCGCACTGAGCCAACCGCTGACCCCGGTCTTGAGCCAGCATTGGCTGCGCGTGCACGGTATTCGGCGCGGAGAGAGTCGCTCATGAAGCCAGAGAGAAGCAGTTGGCTGCCGCGTGTGTGTCCGTACGCGGGAGGTGGGGGTTGGGCAATGATATTGTCTTCGACGTCGCCGGTGCCAACGCCGCTCTGGGCAAGCGCGGCAGCGTACGTCGGGAGTGGAGGGCGATTCCACGGCGCAATGGAGATGCCTGGAACCGGACCGTCGCGCAGGCGTTGGCGATGAGTTGGGAGAGTGCCACCGTGTACTGCGCAATAGCGTTCTCCACGCATGCGGAAAATACGGCGTTCGAGGAGGATGAGCTGCATGAGGCACGCGACACCGAAAGCGACGTGCACAAATATTTGAGACGAGCTCGAGCTCAACAGGCTCCCGTCGTCCGATTCCTTGCTACTGAGCACCGAGAGTCGGGTCGTGAGCAGGACCCAACCCGCGATGGTTCCGCCGAACGCTGCGAGCTGCGCGAGGAAGAAAAGGAATGTGGTGGACTGGATGCCGTAGAAGGTGCGCTTTGGCCGGAGCAATGCAATGAGTTTCCTCGTAGAGCCGCTCGAGTGTGTCGAGGCTGTATCGGCGGGGGTATGAGCCTGCTCGGCGGGAGGGGCGGCGGGAGTTGGGCCCGCTTCAACGTCGCGATCGGCGGGGTGCCGTGGGGGGACCGCGGGGCTTGCGCTGGACGAAGCGTCGTCGGGTGGTGGTGCAACCGCGGGTTCTTGAAAGCCAATCTCGCCTCGTTTTGCGGGCAAAGGCCCAGCCTGTGCCCGACTTGTCGAGCCTTCGCCAGGCTGATCGCTGGTGCCGGTTACGATCAGGACTGGCGTCGCGGATCGCTGTGCTCGGTCTGCGATGGCAGAGAGGGCTTCGGTCGCGGTCGTGCTCCAGCTCGCCGTGGTGTCGCTCTGCATAATGTCTCCGAGGGGGGAAAACGAGCGTAAAGGCTATTAAGTGGGAAAGATCCTCTCGTCCAGCGACGGCCTACGCCAGGATCCCAGGAGATGAGAAAAGGAGGAAAGCAGCCCCAGGCCGTAGGAGAAGAGCGATGCGAGGGTGGAGGAGAGAGGCAAGAGGCACCGGCGAGACGAGCCTTTGACGCGGTTGATGTTGGCAGATGCCGTTGCTGGGGTAGCGGTACTCAGGTACCACCAATCATACCCTCCGACATTCCGCCCCGGCATCGAGGAACACTTCGCGTTGCCAGCCAGGATCGAACCCGCGCGCCGACACAAATAGACCTGCAACAAAACATATCTCAAGGGAGACTGAGCAGACGACCAGAGCATGAGAAGAGAGCAACGCACATAATTGGCTGGTTGCAGTGCCTCCCATTTGTGGACAGAGCCATCAGCGATTCCCATTCGCGGACGGGCCATCACCCGCATTTAGGCGCGCCATCCCGCCGTTCTTGATTGAGCGCGACTTGCCTCTGCCCATCATGTCGCCCAGCGTCCAGTTCTACTGTCCCTGCCAGTCGTCGACGCCCCATCCGCCACAGCCCGGACTTCCCTCGTCCTCGTACTCATTTCACGCGCTACACAACCTCTACTTTTGCGAAGAATGCGACGCCGTCCGCTGCAACCGTTGTGTCATGGTCGAAGTCAGTGGCTACTACTGCCCCAACTGTCTCTTTGAAGTGCCCAGCGCAAGCGTACGCGCTGAAAAGAACCGGTGTGTATCCTTATCGACGCGTCGCTGCTCACTCTGATCGCAAGGAAAGCGAAGCTGCGCGCGGAATTGCTTCATGTGTCCAAGCTGTCGGAACACGCTCACTGTCGTTCCCTCCGACCCACCAGATTACGGCGACGGTCGGCCTGTGACAGTCAGTGCCGTAGGAGAACCTCCCTTCTTCCTCTACTGTAACCACTGCCGATGGGACTCTGCTGAGGTCGGTATTACCTTTGAGAAGCCGACCGGTCTTGCAGGTACGCTTCACAAATGCTGCCCGCTCGCATCTGACCCAACTCTTGTAGCCCAACTCCAGAAATTTGAGGACTCCGCGCCAGAATCGCTCGAGTTCGAACGGTTGAAGGAGCATTTTGAGCCTTACCTACGTGCATCCCCATCCAACGTTACACCAAGCCATGCGCACAGCACTCATACGAATCCCATCACAGCCGCCGCCTCTTCCGCGCTCGCGCGCGATATTCCTGGCGTCGCAAAGTATACGCCACATGCATCCAACCTTGCGCGGAGCCGATCAGGGCGCGACAAAAACGCGAATCGACACGAGATCCCGGACTATCGTGCGCGCGTTGAGACAGGGTCAACCGGCCTCACTATTGGGGGAGGGGCGGAGGTGGATGTTGATTATGTGATGCATTTAGAGGAGGCGGAAGAGATGGCGACCTTGGAGCAGAGATGGGGAGAGAGTTGGATGACCTCCATCCGAAGCAAGTGAGTCATTCGTCAAAACTGCCGAAGGGGATGCTCACGTTTGTCCAGCGATTTGAAGCCTATGCGTATACCTCTGCACTCCAAGACGTCGAAGCGATGTCCCAGCTGTAGGCACATCCTTATCAAACCCGAGCAGAAGGCCCAGTCCGTGCGCTTCAAAATCAAGCTTGTCGCCGCCAACTACCTTCCCGCTATCACTATCAGCCTCCCACATATGCAAGCTGCTCTTGCGATGCTCCGGCGCACAGGTCGTGCGGCTCCAGAAACGCAGGAAGGGACGATGCTCGCTGGAAAGACGTACCCGTTCCAACTCTCCTTCACCAACCCCTTATACGATCCGATTCAGGTGAGGCTACACGTGCAGCGTGCCCTCCCTCCTTCCTCCACATCGGCCAACGCAGACGACAAAGAGAAGGAGAAAGCGCGACGACCGCCATTCGCTGTTACACTGCCAACGTCGGCGTTTCCAATCGCGGCGTTCGCTGAGGCATGGGAGTATGACGACGACGAAGATATGTTCGTCGATGAAGACGACTTTGACGGGAGGCGTGACGCGCAAGGTGGACGTGGCAAGAACCGGACGGTGGGCGTACTTGAGCGACGCGCGAATGTCACTGTAGTCGGTGGTGAAGTGGTCATCTCCAAGGAGGCACGCGGAGACATCAAGGTGCGCATTGTTCTTTATTCCCCCACCACCACTCTACAAATGCCACGTGGGAAACATCGTGAAGCGGAGGTTGACTAGCGTGTGTTTTATAGTTTAATATGCTCGTGAGCTACACGTACAGATCCGACGACGCCGAGCCAACCGACGAGCCTGCGACACCCTCACGTGCACACGGGACGCAAGCACGCCAGCCGGAGATGAAGACGTTTTCATTTTATACGGTTGTCGACCTCGGAACGATCCTCGTGCGAGAGGAGCCGAAGGCGGACGCGGATATGTAATTGACGATTTTGTGTATTTGCCTAGGTGCTTCTATCGTGATGCCATGCATTACAAGGTCATTGATAGGGTCATTGATTGTGTTGTGGGTGTGCGATACCTCAGTTTGGTGAGGAGGTGGACGGTATTGCGAATACCCGCTCTACCTTGACCGCGACCTCGTGGTTTCACTCTGCCGATTGCGGAGTGGAGGGTCGCACCCGAATAAGACCCCACAGAAACCTTTACTGACAGGTCTACAGCTAGATTATGACATCTTTAGAGGGCTGAGCGCATAGGCTCCTACAAGCGCTACTCCCGAATGTCGCCATCTGCTTGGTTTTCTTAACGTTCCATCGACCTTCCTCTGGACGCCGATATTTTCTCAACTATCCAACACCAAGAATATTACAAGCATCATTTCGAATCTCTGAGCGGCGACCTTGGAGCGCCTCTGAACACCCTTTCGCCGCTTCCCTCTTCCTTGTAAGCCTACTAGGTTCTTTGGTCTATCTTACGCAATTCCACCAATGCTTGCAAGCCATCCGCACGACGCCAAAACCCAAACCAATATTTGGGTTCAATGATTCAATATGAATTTACGGCTGGTAGGAAACTCATTCCCTTGTACTGGTACCTATCGTGTCCAGCTAGGGTTAACAGAGTTTCGCCCTGTACCCTCTGCAGACGGTATCATGCAAGTTGTCGGTACCTCGTGGCGTCCATACGTCTGGAAATCCAACCACGCCACCGGTGCGCCAACTAGCATTGGATATGAGGCTTTACGTGACACCCTTTACCCACAGCTCGCACCAGCGACCCTTGATAAACCATATTTTATCTGACGGACATGAGAGTATTGTGGATCGAAGGCGGCTCATCAGGTACGTATTATAATCTCATTGACGCTGCGGGCTCCTTCGTCGTCCTCGGACAGTCCAAGAATGACAGTTTACGGGCCTAGGTTTCTGCTATTCGCGTCAATACGCGCTCTACTATTGCCAGCCGTGCTGTGTAATACACGCGTCCGCTGTTTGGGCGGTGGCTCGTGCACACGCCACATTCAAACATCGGGCCCAGGAATCGGAATGGTGGAGTGAAACATGGAAAGCCTTCTTCCCATCGTCACCTTACGTGAATTATAGTCTAAGCCGTCGGACATAGCTCCATAACTTAAAGTTCAAACTACCCACTCCTCACCATAGTTCCTCGTAAGCACCACCAAGCTTGCTCGGGCACACATTTGATCCTATGCACCCCGCCGACACCTATCACCGCTGCCAGGCGGCGGCCACGACTCCGCTGGCATCGGGTCTGCCGGCCGCACAGCAGTGGGTACGCGTCGCTGACCGTCGGGCTCGTATTCGTACTGAAGATGACGTGCAGTGAAGCGGAGTATCCGGACTGCGGTTTTCTTGCCGTGAACCCGAGTCGTGTACTGTACTCGCATGACCAACAGTTCACGCCTTGTGACGCGTGACCGCCGTTTTACCTTGAGTTCACAGTTCAAGGCCTGCCGTGACGCGTGACCGACGTTCAAGTTCAGGGCATCGCCCTGAACTCCAGCTAAGCCGACATTAGTAAGTAGTGACCTGGGACTGTGGTGCTCACCTTTGGCTAAGCAGTTTGATGCTTGGTTCGGACTTAAAATAACGCCCGTTAAATTCGTGCTTCAATGCGGCGTTGTGGGATATGTTTCCGCGCCAGCGGCCGCCGGGGGAGGAAAAATACACAAATTAAACATATGTTAAGCGCCTGTGTCACACCGTTTGGCCCCCAGTTCAGAGGCCTGGTGTGATGCGTGACCTCAGTTCAAATGGACCCTGCGTGACCGTGACATGAACAGTTGGTCATGCGAGTACAGTATAATGTCAGCAGTTAGTACGAATACATGGTTTGCGGAACACGGTATTTGACTGTTTAATCAATCCGCGTGAGCCTTCTCATTCTCGTGGTGACAACCAGGATCAACTGTGACCGGTTTCGACATCTTTGGTGCGCGAGGAATTGACTACTAACTGAAAGACTGTCATACAATGTAGCAAATGATGGCATGCGTATCATTTCTAGCAAACGATCGATGATAATGATCCGCCGCCCGCATCAGGCGCATCAAGAAACTCTACCAACCACCCGACACCCGAATTTGGCAGTTTCGATTCCATTGATACGATGACTGTTTCTCCATCATTTCAGAAATCTATTCATACAAGGGATATACAATCCAAGACCTGGCGTCGAGGGGGATGCATCTAGGTGTAGACGTGCTTCGTACAGATGACCTTGTTGTGGATCAAGCAGCTGATCGTAATATGCTCCGGTTCCGCGGGGTCCTGTCCGCCGACGTGCGCGGGCTTTCTATAATATAATAAGCGTGATTCAGTCGGAGACAAGGATTAGTTAGTGTTTCGTGGACGTACCGGATACGAACGCGATCGGCCTGAGAGACGTTGGCGGTGACGTATTCGGTCACCCTATCTTCGTGCCAGCCCTGAGGGTTGCCGCCGAAGCGTGGGTCGCCCGCCATCTGCTGGACCAGCTGGAGGGCGGGTCCAGTCCACTGGACGGTGGGTGCCTGGGCAGGGTTGTTTCCGCCACCGTTGGCAGAGCCGTGAGGATAAGCGTTGCCGTTGCCCTGGCCGTTCCCGTTGGGATAGCCGCCACCATTGGGCTGACCATTGTAGGGGAAACCTCCGGGGTAGCCATTTCCGGGGTAGTACGCGTTGTGATTCCCGTTGTTCGTGTGTGACATTGTGGAGCTGCGTCGAACATTAGCGTACAACACGGTATGACTGGGAGGAAGAGGCTTACTATATGATGCAGAGGGGAGTGTGTGTTTGAAGCTCTCTGGGAGAGAGGTGCGAGATTTATACTGACAAGACGGGGCTATGACAGGGTTCGGTGCGCCAGCTGCGATCTCACCTGCCTACCAGCACTTTGACACGGCCAGTGTGCATTGTGTTCTGATACTATGAATGTACCGACCCGAAAAGCTAATGTCCGCGCCGCTTTGACTGTCTCCGTGCATTAGAAGAGGTTAGCTCAGGGGAGGTGACAGTGCCTTCGCTCACAGAACCTCGATAAAAATGCTACAAGAACAGCCCTTCGGGGATGTATTCGGGTACGACATTGAGGAAAGGGACCCCGCAGCGTGCTAGATGAACCTGGAGAAGGTAGGACGGGCGCACGCCCGAATCTTGTTATGGCGACGGAGACAGCGCACGACTTCTTGCGAGCCTCGAGGCGTCGGAAAAGCTGCCGGCTTCAAGTTGAAGCGGTCGCCTGAAGATGAGATGTCGTGCAATACCCCCAGTCACATCATCAACTTGTGGGATTTCCTATTACAAATCAATGAGTTTAGGCCGTGTACGAAAACTAGCGACTTACAATATTCGCAATCTTGTGTTACTCGGAATCCATGTATCTGTCTGTGCGTGACATGTCAGAACAGCGCTCGTGTATCTGTGCGCTCGCGGCTATGTCACACTGTGGGATGCTTCAAGACGTGGAGCTCTCAGGATAGGGTCCAGCCTTCTGATCCCGGCTCGAATGTGAAATTAATAGAACAGTAGTGACACACATCGTAGCGTGGGCCCGATGACCTGGAAAGTTCCTTATCTCAACGTCGGGCGTAGTTGGATGTGGATCAAGAGTGGATGTGCGGTCGGAAGAAGCGCTGGCACGACGTGCTGCAATCAAAACTCGATCACTCGGAGTCGTGGAAGCCAACATTCGCGCCTTTATAAGTTAACGACCTGTGCTTTCACTCGATATGCCCCTTCTGGTCCTCGGTCCCCGGCCTCTCAGGAGTACAGTCAGGGTGTGAAAACACGTTGGGTGAAAATAACGTGCGTACATAAGGACCTTCTGCAAGAAGGTACTGATTGTCTAAGCATAGAACTGAACAACTTGGGTCCTAGCTTTGTCTAGCATCCGTCGGCCCCGTGATAACCAGACGCGTAGCTGATATATAAGGACGCTCGAACCCCCGAGTCGATCCTCTCTTTCTCAACATCCCTTCACTCCCCGGCTCAGACAAGATACACCCAACCCTCCACCGACGTCTTCGTCGTAATTTATTGGGTGGCAACGAACATGGATGGTGAAGCACTGCCCATAATCACATATGTGGCGAGACTGGGCGAGATCCTCCATGGCCGATACACCATCCGCGCTAAATTAGGGGGTGGGATGTTCTCTACTGTATACCTCGTCGAGGACGCTATACCAAACGATCGGTACGCCCTACATCACACACAATCGCGAATTAACAACCTAATCCCCTCTGTTTCCCTCTCCTAGGGACACCAAGTTCCTGGCGTGCAAGGCCCTCACTACAGAGGCCACACAGGAAGTAGACACTGGGCAATCGCGCGAACTGGAGTCTCTACAAAAGATCGCAAAATGCGAAGACATAAACAGCCTCACCGTCCTCAGAGACCACTTCCGCATCAACGGGCCGCAGGGCGAACATCTATGTTTGGTCACAGACCTCCTTGGCCCCGACCTCGCGAGTCTACGCCGAAATGCCCCCTCTAAAGCTCTGCCGATGTACGTTGTGCGGAACATCATGGCCCAAGTGGTCGAGGCCCTCGTTCAATTACGTGAATTGAATATCGTGCACACCGGTACGCGTCTCTATCAGTTGGGTTCCGTGACTCTACGGGGGTTGACTTTGTGATAGACATCAAGCCTAGTAACATCCTCTTAGTGCATACACTAAATGATGAGGAAATTGAAAAGTGGCTGGAGACAGTCCCTGATGATGGAAAGAGCCACCCACTCCCATGTTCAATCAAATCCAACATCACCCCCCACGAAGCTGAAACCATTTCCGTCGTGCTCTCCGATCTCGGCCAATGTAAGACATGCATCTTTGCGTACTTGTGGCGCAGTGCTAACGGGAATCGAAACAAACAGCGCAGCGCGCAGGCGAACAGCCTACGGTTGGTATGTTCAGCGCGTACTCTCTGCGGGCGCCGGAAGTCCTGCTACACTCAGACTTTGGACCTAATCTCGACACATGGGCTGTCGGATGTGTGGTACGTGTCAAACCTTCACCAGCGTGCCGCCACAGAGCTAAACTGTATCCGCATTCCTCTGAGCACAGGCCTTTGAACTCTTAACAGGACGCTGGATGTTCCACCCGGAGGCTGATGAGGAAGGAGCCTGGTCGGCCGAGGACGACCATCTCGCGAAGATGCTCGAAATAACAGGGGAGACCTTCCCCCCAGATATGCAACAGCGCGCTCAGCTGTGGAATGAATATTTCGACGCCGACGGTACATCACTACGTCTCCGCGCGGTTCGCAGACACGGCTCACCTATGCACTTAGGGAACCTCCACCGTATCCCTGACCTCAGCCCAGTATCCATCGAGGCCGCGCTAGGAAACTACGATGTCGGTCCGAAAGATGAGGTCGAACTGGCAGCGAACTTTATCCGGGCTTGTTGCCGATTGAACCCATTCGCCCGCCCCCCTGCGCGCGAACTCGAGATGCACGCGTGGCTCGCCGACGCGTTCACGTGTTGAATATTTACTGACTCCTTCAAGCACTACAATCCTCACAAACAATGAGCCAAGATTCGAAAGAAGCCGAAGTAACACCACTGAATTTTCGTCGCGCGTTCAGGGCGTGCGCATTCGACCAAGAAATCCATATACTCGTGTAGTAGGACCCATGGGCTGCAAGTTCGATGTATGCGGACCCTCTACATCGTCCGCAATTACTTTCATCATGTGTAATATCAATTCCCTAATCATTACTCGTCCCTTGAAGTTTTCAGTAAGTTCAGGATGACAACTGACCTTCTGCTTCCCCGCAGCGTACCAGATGGCCCATATATTCACCCAGAAACTCAAACTCAAACATGGAACAACCAAGATGCATAGAAGATATCTAGAATTATATATTTCACTGTCCGGGGAGAAGAGTCCATAAACAACAAAGCACAAGCCACAAAGCATAAAGCAAACATTAAGAGAGTTCGAACCCAAATATCGCTGGCGTTCATAGAAACCGCAGGGTGAACAACACCGTGACCGCCGTGGTGTACCACGGGATATCGTGGAGGCTGAACCTCGGTGCTGAGCTCGAAGGTGTTCTCGATGAGCCTTGAGCAGTCGCAGACGCGGATGCCGATGATGCTGTACTCGTTATCGAAACAGTGACGACCGCCGGTCCAGAGTCGTCCGCGGCAGTCGCAGCTGGGGAGTTGCTAGCGTTAGCGTTGATAGTGGCGGCTGAAGTGGTCGCGGCAGATTGAGTTGCAGCAGTAGACGCTCCTGACTCCGTTGGTGAAACTGTAACCACGGTCGACGCCGTAGGGGCGATATCCACGGTACCTGCGGCATCATCGTCAGCTCTTCTCAAACCTACTACACCACATCTCCGCAGAAACATGACTCACTCTCAAAGACGCCCCCATCCTCCTTCGCGTCCTGGACGGCCTCCTGCAGGAGGTCATCGGCGTTCTGCGGCACGGTCGACAGGAAGCCTATCCGCGGGGGGTCCACAGACGGATGCGTGAGGTTGCCGTAATAGAACACGACGAGGTTCGACTTGAAGAACGGGTCGCCGAGCGACCAGCTGAAGAGCGCGCCCTGGCTCGGCGCGTCGGTCGAGACGATGTTGTTCGCGACGCACGTCGTGGCGTCGCCCGCCTTGTGCTGGGCGACGAAGTCGCGCGGGTCGAGCGGGAATTGCTTGCCGCCGATTTGGAATGTCAGGTTGTGCGCCGCGGTGCAGGGGAGTGTTGGCTGCGCGGTGCTATCTTGGGCGAACGCGGGAGAGACGGTCTTGAGGATGTTGGTGACGACGTCGCTGGGGCCCCGGAGGAGAGAGTTGCCCTATGGGTGCATGGTCAGAAGGGAAGCATCTGATGGTGTTATTTAAGCTTACGGTGTCGACAAGAGCAGAGAGTTGTTTGGAGGTGCCAGTAAGAGCGGTGTCGGGCAATTTCTTACCGTCGAGGAAGACAGCGTCCAGTGGGATCTCCCATCTCCTGTAAAATTGTTAGCGAACAAAGCATTGTGGCACGAATACGATACTGACAAGGGATAAACCTCGTTGGATGCAAACGTAGGTGGGTTGAGACCTCCATCATTCGGGTTGTACAAGCGAACCGGGACCCAGGTAATTGACGAGTTAGCAACGCCCTCAGGAAGCTGTCCAATGGTGATCCGTCCTTGACCACTTATATCAATGGTGTTTCGTTGCAGCGTGATCTATACGATGTCATCTGTCAATATGAGCCTGGTAAGATATTCGTGATTCAACACGTACAGCGAACATGGGCTGTTCAATCTGCCCTGACATGGCTAGTCGTGAAAGAAGCGGACCGTAGTTGGCCATGCTGTTGACAAAGTTATCTGTCGTCTGGGGCGTGTTGAACTGGATTATCCGTCAGTACGGTAGCCATGAGGGAATTATGCGGGACTCACCTTGACGTTTACAACAGCCGCTTCGATGAAGCTTCCCGCCAGATGAGTTGAATGCTAAACATAGACCATAGATAGACGCACCTTTGGCTGGGGAAGCCGAGGCCAAAAATACCAGAACCACCGTTCGAGACCGCGACGTTGTTAGTATCGCTGACGGCAGCAAAGATTTGGCTGCCCATGGACAGGCCAGCGACGGTGACTTGGTCCATCACGACGGGGCCCTTGGCATGCGAGCCGGTGGTGGAGTCGCCGTACTGCAAGTTCACATTGGCACCCGTGGACACTTGCGTCGAGCTCTTGTAAGGGATGGCGGTAGAGCTCTGGCAGATTTCGGTTTTGCACGCTTCGGACATGACCCAGAGGTCGCTCGAGCCGGTGTCTGCATGAAGAGGTCCAGGTGAGATAAAACACGTGTAATGTCGGAACGCACCAAGGTTGACTGTGGTCGTCGTGTCACCCAGCTTCAGGGCTACCGTATAGAACCTGGATCGCGCTTCGCGTTAGTGCACACATACACAGAGCCAGCTTCTGTGTACTCACAGGTCTGCAATATTGCCAATTCCCTGCGTCGCCGCGAGGCCGGGGCCGTCATCGTCCTCTCTCTTCTGTGCAACATCTCTCACGACTGTCCTCCGGGTAATGGGTAGTTCTATGCTTCTGCGAGGTGCTCTTGGGACCGCAATGCGGGGAAAGGGAAGGCTGGACACCAGGCCAGGGAGTAGGAGGAGAAGGATGGACCAGCTCGTAGGGATCATGTCTGTTCAACAAACGGCGCGACCTGCGCGAGAAAGGGAGCGAAGGGAACGGGTAAGGGAGTGCAGAGGATGGCCGAGGAGCGACGAACAGCCCCAGTCGGCTGGCCCTGCGCTTTTGTCCATTTTGCAGGGCGCGCCCCCATTGGTTACCAGACACAAGAACGCGGCGTGCTGATCGCGTTGCGACGGGCTGTATCAGCTCTGCGCAAGGCAATCATCCCGAGCACTTTCTGCCCCGCATCCTATCCTCAGCCGAGCCGAGGCTGCGAGTGGCAGGCACCGAACGAGTCGTCGCATCCGCAGTGGTCCAGAACATACACCGTTGCCGTCGGTTTTCTCCTCGTCGACCTGTACGGCACAGTCCGTTGGGTAGCAAACAGCACGCAAGCACAGCCAAGACATGGAGTGGAGGGTCCCTGAGCAGAACAGAACCAGATTGCGGCCTGCTCGGTGAGCAACCAAAGTAAAGCGCGGCAGACGCTCTAATGTGATCGACTGATACCCAGCTCTTATTGGTTCCCGCGCACGGCCCTTGGCAGACGAGCGGAACCGCTCTGGGTCTCCTCTGCAACGGCAAACTCGTAGGTTTCTCTTGGGTGAGTCTTTCGAATCTTCAGCGCAATTTTGTCCTCGGGAAGGTCGGTCACTACCAGGCACCAGGCCGACCGTTGATCGTAGGGCTGAACATATAACCCCTAGAACTTGGGGGGACGGGGCCCTTCCAACGCGTCTTGGTCTCTCTTATCCTAGCCCTTGGAACGATAATTGCCTCGTCGGTATATAGCAATCAATTTTGACGTGTAGTCGAAGGGCAGCAAAGTGAGAGCTCATCGACGCAACACCAACAGACTCAGTAGCTGAAACGACTTACCAAAAAATCAGAGATTCGGAGGCGGACACGTTCTAAGGTGCCATGGGTTGAAATACGAGAAAAGGGGGGGGCCGTCCGGTCATTGGCAGTTGTTATTTCGCCGATTTTCGGCCTCGAGTTGAGAGAACTCTGTCGATGCGTTACATGATTCGTCGTCAATACGTGAAAAAAGGAAAACAGATGAAACATCTCAACATTGAATGAATATAGGAGATAAAAAATGCAAGAGTCCCTTCCGAAGGGTCAAGCAGAGTCACCGGAGAATTACCTCTTATGGACAACATTGTTCCATTTCGGGACAGACACTCGATTTTGATCGGACTCGCCATTTGACACTGGTATCTGTGTGTTAGAATTTACACGGGTGCGCGATATTACGACACAATAAGCATTTCAATGTCTTTCGAGTTCCTGGAGGTGCTATCGAACTTGCGCTGAATGATTGGTTGATGATTGGCCACGCGCCGTTCGGTACTGCCTAATTGGGACAGGCTGATCTTGCCCTTGAACCACTCGGTCTTCTTTGGGCACGCACCGCTCATTGCTTGTAGCTTCTCAACATCGCCCAATCTTCATTCAAATTTATTGGTACTCTACACCTCGCTGACAAACTTATCCTTCAGTTTGCGAACGAAACTCAAGGGATGTTCTACGGGCCGATGCCGGTCGAAGACTTCTTCGACCATTTTCTTCCACTGGCAGCCACCGACAGCGTCCCGGACCAAGTAAGTCAGGCCGACTTCTCAAACATACCAACCCATGATGGAGTCACGGAAAAGGACATGTACATCCCTTTGGTAAGCCCTACGTATCAATTCGCGTCGAATTTCACTGACCTTGTTGCTCGGTGTTCGTTCAGACACAAGCTTTCAAAGAACATTGCGGGGACTTTCGATTCCAAATCTTTGCCTCAAAGGGTGGCAAGGTCGTCAAGACTCGCCCCGACATTGGCATGATCGACCCTTCCCGATGGCCGGAGGCTGAATATGCTCCGGGACAGCCTGTTGCGTCCACTCCACTCCGAGACACTGGTACCTATGACTGGAGCCGCTGCGAAATATCCTGTGAGGTGAAACGATCTCCGACTGACGACGCTTTCGACGACGAGGCCACAGTCAAGACGTTAGAGAAGTTGACCGACGGAGGCACATCCAACAGAGGCCAACTTATCACGTACTTCAAGGAGCAGGCCGTGAGGCAACATCGGACCTTTATCTTCCAGATATTCATCTTTGGCGCGTTCGCACGTCTACTTCGCTGGGATCGCTCCGGAGCCGTCGTCACTAAGAAGTTCAACTACAAAGAACAACCTCAGCTTCTCGCGGAATTTCTTTGGAGGTACAGTCAACTCCCTGGACCGGCAGAACGTGGCTGGGACCCTAGTTTTACTCTCGCCGGACCCCACGATACCGACCTGTTCAGGACCGAAATGGAGAAGATTCTTCGGGGTGAGGAGCCCATCATGACATCCCCAGGTGCAGCCAAGACTGTGGTGAAGGCTATGAAAGCAGCCAACGCTAAAGAGACCCTCGAAGGTGACTATCCGACGTACACGGTTCACCTAACCCCTTCTGCCAACTGGGATTTCGAAACTACCCTCATCATCCGTCGCCCCATCTATACCCCTCTCTCTCCTTTTGGCAGAGCCACACGTGGGTATTTCGCATATGATATAGGCAACCGGGAGTTCCGTTTCTTCAAAGACGTCTGGCGTATCGATCACCACTATGTCGAGCCGAACCCTTCGGACGACGTCTCCGAGGAAGACGAGCCTATACGACAATATCGCAGCGAAGACGAGTTCTATACATTCATAAATGGTCTGGACATTCCCAAGACAGGCCTCCCTAAGGTTTACTACGCCGCCGATGTCAAGAATAACGACGGCAGTGTGCAGAAGACACGAACGAACGAGCTCCCTCTTGATGACCCTGAAGTCAATAAGTGGCGCAAAGCAGTTGCAGGTTTCAGGGCTCACATCCATCATCAAGTCCTACAAGAGATCCTTTGCCCATTGGAATTGTTCTCGCGCTCGCGGGAGCTGGTTGGCATCATGCTCAACGTCCTTCAGAGTAAGCAGTTAATTGTCGAACAGAAGACTCTCCTACTGACGCCACTTTTAGCCATGAAATTGGTTCAGTATCACGCTCAAATTCTCCACAGGGATCTCAGTGCGGGAAACATCATGTTCCGTATCAACGACCAGGGTAAAGTCGAGGGCGTATTGAACGATTGGGATAACAACGGCCCAGATATTTCCGCCAAGCGCAAGGTCGGAGCATGCAGAACGGTGCGTATCGACTAGACATCTTCAGAGAATATCACTCTGACGTGACAACAAAACGCACAGGGAACCTGGCAGTTCATGGCAATCCCACTGCTACAAAACACCAGTGTCCGACACCAAATAGGACATGATTTAGAGTCCGCGGCACTCTGGGTCCTGCTTTACGTGGCTTTGCGCTACCTCCAACACAACGAGAGCAGGAGGTTCCACATGGCGATGTTCGACTACGTGGACTTGCCACCAACACCTCCCGACTCGGATGTTCATTACGATCGAGGGGGTGAGCTTAAGCTCGGATTCCTCTGGAAGCAATATCATCACAAGACTCTCCGATTCGCCGCCAAGCCGCTGGATAAACTGCTACAGAAGATCTACCGGGATTACTACAGGTACTATAACTACGCTGGGGATCGTTCTTCTGACTCGGAGGGCGATTCAGACGGGGGTATCGCGTTAGCCTTGCACCAGGCTTGCGTCAGGCGTCTGAATGATGTCGACCATTTCATAAAGCTCTTCAAGGACGCTTACGACAATGTCGCACAGTGGCCCGAAAGCGACAAAACCGAAGACCAATTTCCACCCTGCACACAGGTCAAGGCAGATACTGAGCGTCGTACACTCATATCCGCATCTATTCACGCCAGCGATACAAGCCTACAACGCTCAAAGCTCTCCAGCGCGAATGCAGGGCCTGACGCGTCTACCGGTGCTCCTCTGGGTCATTCCGACGTTGACTCAAATTCGACCCTCCTCCGTACGGTGAGCGCAGAATTCCCGCCCCTCTCAACCAGCGACGGGAAATCTCAAGTCGCCCAGCGTGAGCTCGAGATAACCTCGGCCTCGTCGCCGCTTGAATATCTTTCTCCGATAGCCTCCAACGGTGAGCTAGTCTCCTGGGCTACTAAGCGCAAGGCGCATTCATCCGACGACGAGGATGATGACTCGAGCCGACCGAACAAGAAGAGCAGGAAGGAAGATATCTAATTCAATCTACCTTGCCTCATGACCGCACATTTCACGTCCTCTGATTCTTGTATATCATACGCGTTTGACCATAATCTATATTCCAATGTATGTACGCTAGTGTATCTCGACTTGACGATATCAATATTTATTGTTTAGAGTTCTTGACTTTCGAGGACAGACATCGGGAAATGCGGACAGCGATGTTGAACGAGTGAGCGTATTTACGAATTTTAAAATCGAGTCAAATATGCATTGCTATCAAGCGTCCACAGCTTCGTATGCTTTGAAGTGTTCCAATACCTTGGCCCATTTTCCGCCATGAAGCCCCTTCGCCTTATCCCAAACCTCCGGACTCACCACCCTCACCCAAGCAAAATACGACACGATCTGGAGGTCTGCAAACATGACCTGCTTTCCTCCCAGAAGTCCGTCATTCCCCTCGCCATTCGCCTCATAATATCCCTTCAGCTTTCCCAGACCCTCCTCGAGCGCTGTCCAGTTCTGCTCCGTGCTCAACGCCTCGAGCGGCGCGCCGACTTGCCACTCGCGCTTCTTGCGGTAGTACGTCTGGCTCGCGGGGTTGAGGCACGAGCAGGACGCCACTGCGAGTTGTTTGGAGAGGGGAAATCCCACGTTGTCCCACGCCCAGTCGAGGAACAACGTCTGCAGCGCCACCGTGCCCGCGGGGAAGAGCGTGGGCGTGTCTGGGTATGTCTTGTCGAGATACTTCGCTATTTCGGCCGAGTCGGAGACGGCTTTCTTCGTCGAGGGATCGTAGATGACAGGGAGGCTGTAGTAGCTTGTGCCGTTGGGCCATTTCCCTGTCGGAGGGGCGCCGATTCGCTTGGAGAGGGCCTCAATGTCGGGGTACTCGATCCACTCGGTTTTGTACGCGATTCCTTTGAGGTTCAGCGCATACCTAGACGCGATTTCGTTCAACAGATCAAGTGTTACAAATGTAGTTCTGAAGACGTACCTAGCCTTCCAAGTATTCGGAGACCAACATCTCTTGCTGGGGTCGGCGGCGGGGATGTCGTAGAAAATGATTGAGTCAGACATGACTGGTGACGATGGGTGAGTACAAAGTCCCACATCGGAGGTTTATATGCGCCAGCCAAAGATGCTTACAGATCCAATATCATTCGCCTAATGTCTTTGCTTTCCCCAGCGACAAGCACCATCAGACTACCGTGTCGTTTCTCCCCCAACGGAGCAGTGACGCGACTTCCTGTGTGCATGAACGCTGAGTAAGCTGCCGCAGTCTAACATACCCCAACGTGACGAGGGCTCTGATTAGGCTCTTGATCTGACGCTGGTGCAATTGCAACTAGGTTTCGGCTCTATGTCCTTGTTATATCCACCGCCAATGGCACAGTCAATTGTCCCAAAAGCGCACATGTCCGCCGTCGTGGCCTGCGTAGCACTAAATGGTGGCGTAGACGGGGCTTTGGGGATGGTGGCTGTAAGTGTCCAAAGTCTGAGCGTGGCGACGATAAAATAACACTAAACCAGCCAAATGCGTGTACAGAGAGACCCATAGGGGCTATATTCGCTCAGTACGCAATATAGCCTGCATGATACCGATGAGCGTCGAGCGTTGTTCCGTCCTCATGCTCATTGTAGCGACTCACGGGGCATAACGTCAAAATATGGGCCCCGACATGCTAGCATCTTTGGTTGACACGCTTTCTCTGCAGAGAGCATCAGTGCGCGCGGTGCAGACGACAATTTCGTGGAGATGAAGATGGTCACTTTCAAATCGCCGGCGCTTGCTCGCAGCCCCGACGCAACTGACTCGTGTGTATCGGCTACGCCATACTAACCGATCCCCCTCAGCGCGGACCCTGCAGTAGGTGTTGGGTCCCAAACACACCTAGATATCATTTCCGTGTAGATACATATGTATATACTGCAGTTTCACCGAGCGTGGGTATGCTCAGCCAATACTAATCTGCGAGGGAATAACTCTGTAGGCACAGAGGACAAGATACCCAGTCTGAAACGTGTTCGATGTGCCGTTTGCTGGCTTCGAGAGTTAGAGATCCGGGACGCCTGCGATTCGCGGCTGGCGCCCTCCTTCTTTCTGCGCGTCGAGCATGGCTTTGAATCTACTTGCATAGGACAACAGTCTGGGGATGGTGCTAACATTCATTACCGCTGTTACATCCGTTCCCTTGACGGTGAACGTCAAGCGAACGCGTCGGTCCTCTGGCTGCATTGCGTCCGTGAAAGTCGACCAGTCGTCGTAGATGCGTATATCTAGTGGTTCCGCACTGCAGGATCAATAGACATCAGCAAATTCAAGCGAATCGCACAGGGAACATATCGGTAAAGGAGGATCTTATGATATTCTGACTCCAAAGACACGTCGAGTGAGCCGCTCGTCATGCACAAGTCGAGCATTTGACTTTGCGCGGACTGCTCTGTCAGATGCACCGTCTGGAGCGCGGATCCGTAGGCTTTCGGATGTTCCCTTGCACCTAGATATCATTCAGTCCAGTAGCTCGTGCTGGGACAACGGTGGTTCGTGTTGGTGTCGCGGATTAAGGCAGGAAAACGGGATCGGCGCTTGCACGCTTTCCGGCAACTGCCGGACAAGGCGGATCACCTGGAAAAGGCAGTCTACCACCGGACCGTTGGCGAAAGCGAGCAAACACGACCAAAGTTTGCTACGACCGTCACGTGTTTGGAGTAGGTCTCCTACAGATTGTTAACCGATCCTTTTTAGGGGATCGGAAGTTCTGATGCGCCGCCCTACGGGTTTCGGCCGAGAAACATCATGATCTGGCGCTGGGCGTGCTCGCAAGAGTATTCAAAAGCAGAGTGATTGCTTCTCGTCAAGAGCCTCGTAGACTTACATACAAGCACAGAGTAGAATGTCCGAATCAAATCCCAAGCCTGCTCAATCCGGAATCACCGAACGATCGCTCAATACCTACAGTCAACCTTAGTTTAGCGTCATATCATGGATATCCCATGGCACGTCGCAATGGTGCACGGAACGATGTTTTCGTTCTGCCTAAAAGTCCCTCTCAGTACATAGTCCCGCTCGGGGATGTCTAGCGAATGCACTTACGCCTCGGGCCCGGGGTCGGCAACGGGTGACGCCGCGACCAGAGTAGCAGCCATGGCGAGCAGAGCGAAGATGGTAGCGGAGAAGCGCATGTGTGTGGACGGGGTGGTAGATGAGGGGACCAACAAAGGTACGAGCTTCTTATATAGAGCCATGGAGCCCCTAGTCTTGCGCGCCTTCGGGGTAGAGACGTTCTGGAGAGCCGCATGGTTACGCTATGGGCGCGTGCACGGAAGCAGGGTGGCGCACATGCGGACCCCAAGTGTTACTCGCGCAGCTGAATGTCAGCGGCGCGGGGTTTTTGATACCAACTCTGCTTCGATGCTTGGCGGAGAACGTGCGTTGTACGTAGTAGTCGCCGTGGCGTGTTCGGTTCGTTCTACAAGCGAACGCCACGGACTCTAGACCACTCCAACTCATGAATTTAAGCCTCGAGATACCGACATGCATCGCAGCGCTGGTAGCTTTGGGGTGGTAGATGCGACTTTCGCGGGGGTCTTGTCTGTACGTCTGTAATGTCGGAATTAATTCGGCAACCCGTACGAATAGAGAGGAAACAAGTCGTTGCCGCTGATACAACATTGCTGCACACTACTTGGACACCGTGGGTACTCGACAAATAAACAAGTCGAAGACTTCCAATGTGTCCGACTCAGCTACCTAATATCGGTGAATGAGACACCTTAGGCCTGAGCATCTGGTAATCGCAGTTGCGATGTGTACCAAGCTTCTGTTGAAATGCACCCACAGAAAGGTGTACCAATTTGCACCAGAGATATACGCCATATAGTTCCCTTAGACTATCTGCGGATACATAATGAATGATTCAGGTCACAACCGTCGGCCAACGGAAATTCAGCGTACCTGTGATGAGATGCTGGCACACAAGGCCCTGGTCCACCAAATCTAACCGGGGCCAGAAGAACCGAAGAGCTTCATGAGTCGGGTGGCAGAATCGGAGGCCTCCACGCTTCAGCGACGGGTGCGGTCAGGACGGAGGAAGCTGTGGTCAACACGGCAAAGAGCACATGTCGGTTTACGTTTAGTGAAGGTTGGCCCGAGGTTTTCGGTAGTCGTCCGTATCAAACTCGCTTTAGACGTTGCGAGCTCCTCTGTTGTTTTTCTTGAGTTTTGGCGGAGAATGGAAGAGTGGACATTCGAGTGTTTCGTAGACAGCTTTCTGTGTCATGAGGTAACCGCTGACTGCGCTGAGAACGGGGAATTTATTAGTAAGTGCCATCGAAAAGAGAAACTGCCCTGCGCGAATACTAGAGCGCTGCTGTAACTTTGAACACACCGCATGAATTTCCAAGTCCTTGTCCCAAGATAGGCGACACTCAGCCACATTACCCTTTGAGGCTTTCGGATCCCAGGATAAATGCCGCAGTGTCCGGGGCTGGCCTCGCGCAGTGAACAAGACACTGGTCCTTGGAAGTCTAATAATATAGCAATCAGCCGTTCCACGATACATACTATTGTTTCCACTAGAGCCACGGGCACTGAATCTGTACAGTAAGCGAATCAGCATGAACCCGAATACCCATACAAACAAGGAAACAAACGCACCGCCGACGCCTTGTCTGCAGAAGCACGGTAACGTGCCTTCTCACGAGCCGGTAGCGTGGCGCCCGGCTGACATCTAAATGACGCACGCACTCGGGGATGACGAAGAACACTGAGAGAGTGCAATAAACAAGGTGGATAAAGTACATCGTACAGGTACATGAGCCGAGGAAGATGGAGGTGTAGAGGACGGGAGAACTAGTGTGCATGTGGCGGTGTATCATGTCATGGCATGGCAGTCCATAAAGCCCCGTGCAGGTGCTTCTCTTCTGCCAGCGTGGCGTAAACGGTGAGTCTATGACTCCTCGAGCGGCGCAGCTGCACCCTGACACCCGTACCCGGTGCCGCGATGCAGCGTCGACGGCCTTACGCAAACACCTTGGATACCCAGCCCATGATGCGCGCGCCGTTGATACCGCTGAGGACGAGGGCGAACTGCGAGATCGCAATTGCGAGGAAGAACGCGAGGATGGACGCGAGCGGGAACGTGCGCTCGGCAGAGGCGGGGGAGGCCTGTGCGATGACCTTGCCTTCTTTGCTGTGGTATGGCGGCACCACTTCGGTCGGTGTCATAGGATCCCCGAACCCGGCATTATGTGTCAGCACACTCGGAGTGTCGGGCGTACGCGGGCGACTTGGGGGTTTGAGCGTTGAGAAAAGGCCAGTGTTGAGCTGGAACGCGACGCTTGCTTCGTCCAGGATCTTGGCTGGGGGACGAGTAAAATGAAGCGACAGGCACAGGAAAAATTGTACGTCACAAGGTGAACAAGGACCATGAAAGAAGACGGAACGTACACTTGAGCGCAAGGTCATCGCCAACACCAGCGTTCATGCCGTCGCGGTACCAGTCCTTGATCTTCTTCATGTCGCCGATGGTGCTCGACGCGTTGCTATGGAGTTGCTTGAAGTCGTAGAACGCGAGCCCAGCCGCGTCGTCGAGACCGTATGCCTTCGCGATCCGGCGCTTGATGAATTGGCCACCACTGAGGTCGCCAAGGTAGCGGACGTACGCGTGTGCGAGCAGAGGGGCGGGGTCTGCGTCCGCGAGCTTCTGGAGACGACCCGTGTATGCGGTGAACGATGCTGGCGGACGCGTCACCAGCTCGGTATGGAGCGGATGCGCCTGCCAGGACGATTCGGGGGTCTGTAGTAGGAAGGCGATGTCGGCGCCGAGTCGTTGTGTTCGCGCGAAGAGCGTTGGGTTGTAGGTCGGCGCGAGGACTGGGTGTGTGGCGTGCTTGTCGAGGGCCTGCTCGAGTGTACTGCGTGAAAATGAGCTGGGGACACGATGGGAGGGTGGCGGGACGTACTCGTAGACATGATAAAGCATCATGAGGAACCGAATGTACTCGTCCTTGTCAAGCTCTCCGCGGGTTAGCCAGCCTGCACCCTCGCTATGTTCGGCCTCTTCGTGGGCGGCGGCGGTCCCGCTCTTGAGGAGGGCCGCGATGGGCTGAGAGTAGTCGGGCTTGTATGTGGCAGCCATGGTGGTGGGGGGAGGGGAGGGGGAACGCGTAAGCGATTCTGGGAGGAAAGGGTCTTATGAGTGGTAGTCGGGAGGAAAATCAAAGGAGGCATTGTCCGAGGTCGATCTTCGACTTTATGCAGGAGATGGCGAAATCCAATGCAAGGTAACCGCACCGAAATAGGCGCCCAATAGAACCACCAAATCACGCCATCTTATCTTATCAGATATGCGCTGCCTTCCTCATCAGCCGAGTTCCTCCCAGCCGTCTTGGCCCCCTTCCTCCATTCTGCTCTAGTTCCGCATTACGGCTCTTCACCAGAGTCGGACGCTTCCGCTACCCAGAGGCGTGCAAGGGCGGGCTGGATGGCACTGGGTGCTGCGCACGATCAGCCACAACCAACTCAATTATCAAGGCACACATCACACAAATTCGGCCGGTTCCGGGATCGTCAACCGTCCATCTGCAAGCTCTGTTCTTGGAGTTTCATGTCGGCCAGTCCACCATCGACCGTATATGTGCTTCATAACCTCCTTGAGTTAGAGCACCTTCCGAATGAGTCCCGTGCCCTCAATCACCCTGATCGAAATTCAAGACCATGTTAGGATCCTGTAGTCCGTCTTATGGTCCACTCGCAGCGTCAGCCGTGTACTGTCACTTCGCGCGTACCATTGCACGGATATATGCAGGGAACACCCAAAGGCCATTTCTAAGAGGTCAATTGTTGTACAGAACCTTGCCGTGCGCCATGGCCATCCCGAGGGGTGTGAACGTATTATTTGAGAGGGTGTTAGGTCATTCCGACACACAGTAGGTTGACCGACCGGGTCATATCTGAAAAGTGTTACGTGAGGCTATGACAAGAACAGGAAATTACACGCTAGAGATACACCAGAGCTTCAAGGAAATATTAGTCAATACAGCACATCGAAATTAGTTTTCACGCCATTGGTGCCCACATCCCGCGCATCTGCAGGATGATTATACGTGAGCTGATGATAGTTCGCTCACAGGGACACGTTTCATACCGGTAGACTAGAAGAGTAGACGTCAGGATGCGACCAACGACGGGTGACTAAAATCTTACAAGTTGTCATAGGTTCATCAGCGGAACGAATTTGGAGCATGTAGAAGTACGCTCTGTTGTGGTCACATTTCGGGCACGTCGCTGTGTACATCGTCAGCAGACCTTTCGATATCACACGGCAGGAATACCGAGAAGCGTACCTGCTGTTGAATCGGCGTGCTTCCACATGTCGTCACCGCCGAGGACGTCATCGACCTCTTTACGCTTCAGACGTGTTCTTGAGGTCATCTGGGAGAAGACAAAACAGATAATCGTTTGTGTGTTAAAATTTGACACCGCTCTTACCTGTTTTGTGATAGGAAACTCGTACGCACAGGTGTTGCATGCCCATTTATTCAGCCCTGTCTCGGTTGAGATGACCAGGAGATTGGCGCATGTCGGGCAAAACAACATGCTCTGTCTCTACAAATATTTTCAGTATAAAATTTTTAGCGATTTCTCTGAGAGCGAGGGCTACGAACGGCGAAGCTACCTTGTTGAAGGAGGTCCGTGCAGGGATCGAACTCCCCGTTCGAAAGTTGACGAGTCCGATCTCGGTGATGGCCAACGGTGATATCCGATTACATGAACAGGCGCCCATACGCACCCAAACTGAGGTCTGTCCGAGGAGTCGAGCTCAACGACTCTCGTCTGGCCAACATGGCATCCGCTACGTTGGCCTCGCAGGCAGAGGTGCTCGACAGAATATTCACCGGTCTCAAGGACAAAAACCCCGACACTCGTCTTCAGGCTGCGATAGACCTGCAGCGATATGTGCGTATGCTCTGGACTCGTAGTCGTATGTTCCCTGCTGACGCGTTCCAGGTCTCCAATGCTGTACCGGATATGTCGTCGGACGTGGCGGCGAAGTTGTGGGAGGAGACTGTGAACAAGTTGTCGGAGCTCGTGCACAGTCAAACGAACGTGGAGAAGCTGGGAGGCATACTAGCCATCGGTGCGCGTGCTATGCTCTTCTATCTTGTGTTGTGTGCTGAACGACGGGGTCGTTCTAGATCATCTTCTGGACGCCGAAACGGACGGCAACATTGACCCCAAACGAAACCTCTTCCGGTTCTACAATTATGTCAAGTACCTCCTGCCCAACCCAGACATCAATATCATGCTCGCCGCATCCAAGACCCTTGGTCGAATAGCAGAGATCGGTGGCTCTGCTTTCGGTGAGCGGTTCATGGACCTTGAAGTTCCTGCCGCTATCGAACTCTTCGACAAAATGGAGGCCGGTCGGTATGCCGGTGTCCTGATCCTCAAGGAGCTCGCGCGCAACAGCCCCACCTACTTCCACCCGCACATAGACCTCGTATTCGAGAAGATCCTTACTCCGCTTAGAGACCCGCGGACAATCGTTAGAGAAAGCGCCGCCGAGCTCCTCGCCGCGTGCCTCGAGATCATAACGCAAAGAGAGAGGCAGACGCGGAGTCCGTTCCTGTTCAAGACACTCCAGGACGCGCAAAATGGCCTGAGACAGCCTCAGCCAGAGGTCATTCATGGTGCCCTCCTTACATATCGCGAACTTCTACTACACGGCGGAATGGTCAGCCTTTTGGACCTTTGCCACGCACCATCGTCTAATACAATCAATTTAGTTTATGAGAAACAACGTGCAGGATGCCGCAGAGCAAATAATGAAATTCAAGACACACCGAGACCCGCATGTTCGCAAGATGGTCATTACGTTGATCCCTACCCTCGCTATGTATGACACGCAGACGTTCACCGAACATCACCTCCACAAAGCGATGGCACATCTGCTTGCACAACTGGAGAAACCTGCCGAACGGTCAGTAGGTAAGTAAGTATCAACACTTCAGTCGACCACACTTTGATGCCTCGTTTCTAGCGTATATCGCCATTGGTCACGTTGCTTCTGCTGTGGGCAGCGAGATGAAGCCATTTCTCGACTCAATCATGGGTCCCATCAAGGCAGGGCTACAGATGCGGGGGTGAGTACCCTGTGTTTCTACTACGGTATCTGTCTGATTAGGAAGCAGGAAAAAGAACGCGCCTTCAGAAGAGCCCATATTCCAATGCATTGGCATGCTTGCATCCGCGGTCGGCCCCAATCTCACGAAGTTACTCCACGACCAACTCGATCTTATGTTTGGTTGTGGGTTGAGCGAATCTCTACGTGAAGCCCTCGTTGCAATTGCCCGTTACATACCGCCACTTCTGAGAACCATACAAGGTGAGCGGCGTTGACTGTTCGTTACGCAGGTCTAACGTGGGGTCTCCCATAGAACGACTCTTGAACATGCTGTCACAGATTCTGTGCGGCCAGCCGTACAAACCGCTTGGCGCTCCCAACGCTTTGCTTCGTGGCGAGGCTCTGCCCATGATGAGGGAGAACAGTATTCCGGAGGTACGTTTGCTTACACGCTCTGTGAAACGACACTCCAACTTCTTGCTATAGAGTGTCCCGATCCAGAAGACCCCGGAGCTTTTGATGCTTGCCCTAGACACACTGGGAACATTCGACTTTAGTGGTATGTATTTAGTAGCGATAGATGCACGAGACCCTAAATTGGTTCCACAGGGCATGCACTCAGTGCTTTCCTCAGCGAGGACGTCCTGCCGTTTGAGGACGATCACCCCGGAGTTCGACAGGCGGCGGCGTTGACCTGCTGCCGTATCCTCAGCAGAGACCCCATTTGCTACCAGGCCAGCAACCATTCGATCGAAATTGTCAGCGGCGTGATCGACAAGCTGCTCACGATTGCTGTAGCAGATCCAGGTAAGTCGTACTTCCAAATTCAAATCCGCGCACTAACGAACGCCCTCAGACCCCAAAATTCGCCAGGTTGTTTTGTCTTCGCTTTCCGAGCGCTTCGACAAGCACCTTTCACAAGCGGAGAACGTACGGTCGCTATTCATCGCGCTGAACGACGAGGTGTTCGACAATCGTCTGACCGCAGTTGGTTTGATTGGCCGTCTTGCGCTGCACAACCCAGCCTATGTCATGCCGTCCTTGCGGAAGATGCTTATCCAGCTTTTGACAGAGCTCGAGTATTCGACTACTGTGTGAGTCGCATCTACTTCCAGCTTCGCTTGTTTGCTCACATGTTGTACTCAGCCGCAACCGGGAGGAATGCACTCGTATTCTGGCATTGCTGATCAACGCCACTCAGCGCCTCATCAAGTCATACGCGATTCCAATGCTGCGCGTGCTGCTCACCAAGGCGAACGACCCAAATCCGACCGTCTCAGCCAACGTGCTCATGGCCCTCGGCGAGCTGTCGTGCATCGGCGGTGAAGACGTCATGCCACACGTACCAGACTTGATGGCAGTCATTCTGTCCAGTCTGGCTGATCCTACGCTGGTGAAGCGGGATGCAGCTCTGCACACGCTCGGTCAAGTCTGCTCGAGCACCGGCTACGTCATTACGCCCCTCATCGACCATCCGCAACTCCTCCAGACTCTTGGTAGAATCTTGAGGACCGAGCCGACCCAAGCTGTGCGTAGAGAGGTGATCAAGGTCCTGGGCATCCTAGGGGCACTCGATCCGTACAAGCGAAGAGTAAGATTTTATCTACATTCAGCGAGAGCCTCCCTCAACTTTTTTTGCAGAGTAGACCTGAAGACGAGGCCGCTGCAGTCGCCAGCGAACTGGCGGCGAATCCGGTTCCAGCGCATCGCACGATCACTAATCCGGACGATTATTACCAGACTGTAGCGGTCAATTCGCTGCTGAGTATCCTGAAGGACCAATCTCTCAGTTCGCAACATCACAAAGTCATCGAAGCGATCATGTCTATCTTCAAGACGCAGGGTTTGAAGTGTGTCTCTTTCCTACCACAGGTTTGTTTGAATTTCTTTCTCGGAGGTTTATGTTGACCTCGATACACAGATCATTCCAGCGTTCGCGGACGTCGCCCGGATAGCCACGGCCCGTGTCCAAGTGTTCCACCTCGAACAGCTCACCATCTTAGTTGGCATCATCCGCCAACACGTTAGGAAGTACACCACCGCCATCTTCGAACTCATCAACGAGCTATGGGAGAACCAGATTCTTCAACTCCCGTTAGCGTCGTTGGTAGAAGCACTGGGCAAGGCTCTTGATGCAGAGTTCAAGCCTTTCCTGCCCAACGTGCTTCCTCTGCTGCTCAAGGTCTTCGACGGCGACATGAACGAGAAAGTTGCTGCTGTTCAGATGAAGGTCTTCGACGCGATGTTGACGTTTGGCGCGAGCATCGAGGAATACCTCCAACTCGTTGTGCCTATCCTCGTGCGCACGAGCGAGCGCCTCGATGGGTACAACCCTCTACGCAAACGCGCTATCCAGACCATCGAGGGTCTCACGCGTCGCGTCAACTTCTCAGACCATGCGTCTAGGATCATCCATCCGTTGGTTCGTGTCGTCGGTCAACCCTACAATGAACTGCGGCAGGCCGCATTGGACACGCTTTGCGCTCTCATGATGCAACTCGGCTCTGACTTCGCTATCTTCGTACCGACGATCAACAAGGTTTGAAAGTTGCATTTTCTGCGCCAAACTATGTACTAACAGCTGTTCCATAGACTCTGCAGCGAACTGGTGCCGTTCATCCTAAGTTTGAGTCACTTCGTGCCAAGCTTCTCAGTGGAGAGCCACTTCCGCATGACGCAGGTGCCTACGATCTATTGTGAGTTGAACTGGCGTCCCCGTCCCCGTACGAGCTAACTGTGCATACAGGGACGCCAACAAAGCACCTGAGTACGCGCCGCCAGCGGAAGCTACCAAGATGGTCGTCAACCAGCACCACTTGAAACAAGCGTGGGACGTCTCCCAGGTGACTACTCGCGAGGACTGGATTGAATGGATGCAACGACTGTCGGTGGAGTTCATGAGGGAATCTCCTTCTCATGCGTTACGCGCTTGCATGAATTTGGTCGACGTTCATACACCATTGGCCAAGGAGCTGTTCAACGCCGCTTTCTTGTCTTGCTGGAGCGAGCTGTACAACCAATACCAGGCACGTCCACCGTCTTAGTCTTTTCATTTTACTCATGATCACCACAGGAAGACCTTGTTCGTGCGATTGAAACCGCCGTCACTGCGCCTGGAGCCCCTCAAGATCTAGTGCATCGTCTTCTAGACCTTGCCGAGTTCATGGAGCACGAAGAGAAAGCGCTACCCATCGGAAATGCAACTCTGGGCGAGTATGCCATGCGATTCCACGCCTACGCGAAAGCTCTGCACTACAAGGAACTCGAATTCTTCATCGAAACATCTCCGGCCATTATCGAGGCTCTTATCAGCATCAACTCCAAGCTTCAACAGCACGATGCCGCATGGGGGACACTCATTGCTGCACGAGAACAGTACGATATCAGCAAGCACGAAGAGTGGTACGAGAGGCTCGGTCGGTGGCAAGAGGCGCTAGCCACGTATGACAGGAGGGCCGCGGACGAGCCAGACAACTTCGAGCTGGCGTTAGGCAGGATGAAATGTCTCCACGCTTTGGGAGAATGGGACGCCCTCGTACAGTGCATCGAGGAGCACTGGGCCGAGGCGAGTCACGACGACCGCCGGGAGATGGCACCGCTCGCGGCGGCAGCTGCATGGTCTTTGGCGGATTGGGACGCGATGGACGACTACATCGCTACCATGAAACCTGACTCTGCTGACCGGCCCTTCTACCGTGCGATTCTCTCCGTGCACCAGAACCAGTTCGGCAAGGCGATGGCGCAAATCCAGAAGGCTCGTGATCTGTTGGACCCTGAGTTGTCTTCACTGGCCGGGGAAAGCTATGGGCGATCCTACAAGTAAGGAAGTGCTCTCGTACATGGCGTGCTTGATTGCTCATTCCGCTCTTGCAGTACAATGGTCCGCGCCCAGATGCTGTCGGAGCTGGAGGAGATCATCCTGTACAAGCAGAACGCCGATCAACCTGACCGGCAACTGAGCATGCGGCGAACTTGGTCCAAGAGGTACGTAGATAGTATTATAGGGCTAGCTGCCCTGCTAACCATGCTTCAGATTGCAAGGTTGCCAACCCGACGTGGAGGTTTGGCAACGTGTGCTCCAGGTCAGATCTCTTGTGATCGACCCTGAAGACGACGCCAAGACGTGGATCAAGTTCGCGAACTTGTGTCGTAAATCGGATAGGACATTCTTGGCCGAGAAGACACTGAACTCGCTGATGTCTCCAGATCGAGTGAGTAATTTATCTTTGTATTGTCTACCCTCCTTGCTAACTCACTGGCAGCTACACCTACATTACCGGGACGAGAATATCATCAAACCTCGGGTGCCACCTCACGTCGTCTATGCTCACCTGAAATTCCTCTGGTCGAGCAAAAGGCATGACGAGAGCTTGAAGTTCCTTTTCAGGTTCACCCATGGCCTAGCGAAGGACGTCGTGCCGGAAGTCGATCTTTCTATCCCCGGGAACAAGCAGAAGCTCGATGAGTTGTCTCGTCTACTCGCACGATGCTACTTCAAGCAAGGCCAATGGCAGGTGGCACTCCACAAGGACTGGGATACAGTATGTCTCCTGCCGATAGCGAGGCACGTCTTCTGACAGTTTCTCCAGCGACCCATCAAGGAGATTTTGCACGCGTACTGGCTTGCAACACATTACGACCCCCAGTGGTACAAGGCATGGCACACATGGGCTCTCGCCAACTTCGAGGTGGTCGGGTACTATGAGAACTTGACCCCGGACAAGACCGATGTACCAGAAGGCCAACTCGCCGTTCATATTGTGCAAGCGGTGGAAGGTTGATATCCTTTGATCGATTCTAATCCTGTGACCACTGACCAGTTTCGTAGGTTTCTTCAGATCAATCGCGCTTCAGAGGAAGACCAATGCGCTCCAAGATACACTGCGGTTGCTTACATTGTGGTTCAAGTATGGCGCGCACGATGATGTCAGCAACGCCATGTCTTCTGGTTTCACCGACGTCGAAGTCGACACTT
Source organism: Bjerkandera adusta (assembly GCA_027924225.1). NCBI lineage: Eukaryota > Fungi > Basidiomycota > Agaricomycetes > Polyporales > Phanerochaetaceae > Bjerkandera > Bjerkandera adusta. The sequence goes on along the minus strand of BSCZ01001961.1, from coordinate 275,473 downwards.
GGATAGAAGTGATTCCACAGATCATTGCGCGTATCCAGACACCCAACACCAACATCCGCCGCAATATCAACAACCTCCTCTCAGATGTCGGCCGACACCATCCACAGGCGCTGATTTACCCCTTAACGGTGGCATCGACGTCCAACAGCCAGCACCGGAAGAAGGCCGCTTTGTGGATCATGGACCGTATGAGGGAACACAGCCCTGTCATCGTCGAACAGGTATGTCATTCGTCTGATATCATCCATCGGGCTGGGAGTAATCGATTGTGTCCCTTGTAGGCCCTCATCGTCAGTCGGGAATTGATTCGCGTGGCAATCTTGTGGCATGAGCAATGGTTCGAGGGTCTCGAGGAAGCGTCGAGGTTCTACTTCAACGATCATAACCCAGACGGAATGATAGCACATTTGGAGCCCCTACATATAATGGTCGAAGACGTGAGTCAAATGTCGACACTCAATGTTGATTGCGACTGACAACTGTTTCAGGGTCCCAAAACAGCTCGCGAAACATCCTTCGCGCAAGTGTTCGGTAGGGATTTGCTGGAGGCTCGCGAAGCATGTCGACGCTACCGAGTCTATGGTGAGCTACGGGATCTGGAGAAGGCATGGGAGATCTACTACGGGGTATGTCTTTTGGTGCAAGCATTCTATGGGTGAATACTGACCAGGGCATAGGTCTTCACGAGAATCAAGAAGCAACTCGAGTCACTCACTACGCTCGATCTTCAATTCGTGTCACCAGAGTTGCTCAAGACTCGAAACCTACAAATCGCTGTACCCGGTCCGTCTAGTCGTAATTCTCGCCATATCCTCTCTAACTTCCGGGCAGGCACATACCAGGCTGGAGTTCCCGTAATAACGATCAGCAGCTTTGTGCCGAAGCTGACGGTCATCCCATCGAAACAACGGCCACGACGACTCGGAATCAAAGGCAGCGATCATATGGAATACCATTTCTTGCTCAAAGGTACACATCACTGGTTCAACTGTAGTCGGCTACTTACATTCAAATAGGTCACGAGGATCTGCGTCAGGACGAGCGTGTGATGCAACTCTTCAGCTTGGTCAACAACTTGCTGTACCAAGATGTCGACTGCTTCAAGAGGCGGTTGCACATCCAGCGTTTCTCGGTCACTCCGCTTGCTCCACAAGCTGGTCTTCTTGGATGGGTCGGCGACAGCGACACGCTTCACGTCCTCGTCAAAGAGTATCGCGACTCGCGTAAGGTGCTCATTGACATTGAGCGACGACTTATGCTCCAGATGGCCCCCAACTACGAAGATCTCATCCTGCTGCAAAAAGTCGAAGTCTTCGAATATGCGTTGGAGAACACGACGGGTCAGGATCTGTATCGCGTACTCTGGCTAAAGAGTGCGAACTCGGAACACTGGCTCGAGCGGCGCGCAACGTACACACGCTCGCTTGCGGTGAACAGCATGGTCGGACACGTCTTGGGGTTGGGCGATCGGCATCCGTCAAACTTGATGCTGCAACGTAACACAGGCAAAGTCGTCCACATCGATTTCGGCGACTGCTTCGAGGTTGCAATGCACCGCGAGAAGTACCCCGAGAAGATTCCTTTCCGGCTCACACGGATGCTCACACACGCGATGGAGGTATGACTCAACGGCATCCGCCCTACGTGACACGCACTGATGAATGGCTTACAGGTGAGCGGGATCCATGGAAGCTTCCGCATCACATGCGAGATCAGCATGAGGGTCCTGCGTGAAAACAAGGAATCTCTCATGGCCGTTCTGGAGGCCTTCGTCTACGATCCGTTGATTACCTGGAGGCTTATTCAAAACGATGGCGACAACCGTCGCGCTGAGCGTGAGTCCCTTATTCCCGGTTTACCTATCCGTGCTAAGCGTTCATGCCATGCAGTCATGAACCCTGATCGAAATGTCGACGATTTCACTGGAGGCGGAGGCGCACGACGTATGCGACCGGACGAGAACGATATCTTCAATGGTAAGCCGACGCGACACCAAGAAACTTCGAACCTGACATTGACCTCCACGTGCAGAGGCGCAAGAAATCCGCAATGAACGCGCTCTCGCTGTATACAACCGTGTTCAACACAAGCTAACGGGCCGCGACTTCAACCCCGACGAGGTCCTCACGGTCGCGGAGCAGGTCGACAAGCTGATCTCACAAGCGACGTCGATGGAAAATTTGTGCCAATGCTTTTCTGGATGGTACGTACCTCGCGAGATGTGCTGCAACAATGACTAACTTCTGTACTTGAATAGGTGTGCTTTCTGGTAGATGACTGCAAGCTTGCTTCGTATGTTGTTTGTTTTCGTATGTACGATATTTTACTGCTCGCTTTGTTTTCGATATTGTATCATAATGCATCATTTCGTGGCACGGACATCTGTTTGTATGGGGTTTTCGTTAATTCACGGCGTATACAGGTATCGTTCATGATCATTTGTCGCACTACAGAGCGATCACACAATGTCGTGGGTACACAAGAGTTCGAACACGTCCGGATTCAGTGCAAATCAGTGACTGTGGGACCAAGTAGTATCCGTCATCAGACGTCCTCCCCTTTCAGCCACCGGTTCACGAGCGCGAGAGCTTGCTCGGGCTTGTCGTACGGAACCTAGCCATAATGGTCAGAACATTGCGCGATCATGGCCAGCTAATCCATTTTGAACTTACCATGTGTCCAGCCTCATGAATTGTGGCAAAGGTGAATGGGCCCGAAGAGCGCGTCTTGCCGGCGGGCTGTCCATTGACATTCCAATCCTTCAGAGGCTGGGCTCTGAACGCCTCCTGGCCGGACCATTCAAGTTCAAGCGTCATCTGTTGGTTTCCGACCTGTACAGATAGTTTGAGCACAAAGAAGATCACAGTCATGCCTTTCCGTATGACGTACCCAATTGCAAGCCCAGTCGTAGTCGCCGACGTAGATCAAAACGCGGACGCCCCGCTCGAGTAAGCCGGCGATGTAGAACTGCGTTGGGTAGTATGCGTCGAGGTTCTCGTTGAAGCGAGTTCCAACGGGGTCGTTGCAGCCTTCGAACTTCCCGGCAGAGGCGTTCACGCCAAGATCGTCACGGATGTTCTGCTGGTTGAGGAAATCTTCGATCGTGCTGGAAGTATTGGTGTGAATTTGTATGTAAGTAGAGAAAGAAAGAAAACATACTCAATGATAGCGTAACAGAGGTCGCCGACGCTGTATTCATCGTGTGAGTACACATCGGCGAGAGAGATTCAGCGGCGAGGCTCACCAAGGCTCGACGAGATTGTATACGTTGATCCCTGTAAGAAGCAATTAAGCGGGAGAGGTAGAACCATTGCACATATACCCACCTTTATCTGAAATCGGTTCTTCCAATAATTCGGAGCAGAAATTGTCCGCGATGGCGCAGGTGATAGGATCCTTGACGTCGTAGCAGCTCTCTTTGATCGACTTTTGGCAGTACGGCAGCTACCACACGCCCGTAAGTCAAGGTCTGAATCCTCCATGTAAATTGATGCGTGAATATACCTTGCGTTTCATATCCACACACGTCCTGAAGAACATGTATGAGTCAACCAGGGAAATTCAAGGATATATGCTGAACCCACTGAATATCCATGACAGGGGGCACAGTGATATTCTGGCATTGCACCTCATAGTACGCGGTCAGCATCGTGCGGCGGTCGGTACAGCCATTTCCTGTGGAGCGATGAGGAGCTGCTTCAATTCGCTAATCCTGGATAAGACCCACCGATCATGACAGACGTGAGGTTAATGGGAATATTTCCTTGCTTCTCCAACTCAATGTTCTGCTCTAGGATCGACGCGGCGAAAGTAGGTAAATACCGTCCCTGTTGACAATGTAAGACCGGATTTGAAAAGGAGTTCGGCAAGACCAACGCACCCCGTACGATTCGCCCGCCATATGGAACGGGCGGTTCTGGAAGTCGCTAAAGTGGTCAAAGAACATAGCGATGAACACAGCGATGTCGTGTGCAGCTTCCTCGGTCGTGCCCTATTCAAGGGCTCAGCAACAGAAAGGTGTGAATTGGGAGCTGTGCACGCACGACAGTCTCGTTGTAATCAGCGTACGAGAACCCGACGCCGATAGGTTGGTCGACGAAGAAGACGTTCGCATTGTCGTTCCAGGCGTACTTGTTGTTGACCGTGCTGGTGGTGTCGTTCACCCTGCAAGGGCCTGGTCGAGCAGTTATAAGAAGATGTTTTGCAGTTGTACTATGATTTCTTTACCTAGCTCCATGAACAGACCAAGCGAGGAGGCGCACCCCGGCCCACCGTTAGTCCAGAATACGACAGGGTCCGTATCGGGCGAGGCCCTACTTTCAAAGAAGTAGTAGAACAAGTGACGCGCTCCGATGTCGATGTAGCCGGTGTACGACCTACACGCCGCGGTAAATACTATCGCACGCGTTGTAATTGGGGAGAATGAGCATACTTCGCAGAGGGCTCGCAGAACGAAGCCGATTGCTTGATACGGACGGCATAGTCGGGGAACGCGGGGTGTCGCAGGGTCGCGAACTCATCGGAAGGGAGGAGGTCGAGTTTTCCGAGTGGCGTAAACTGTGCGGGGTCGTAGGGCTGAGGCTTGGGCGGGCGTGAGGGAAATACCGACTGCCCAGGAATAGAGAAGCGCTGCTGAGCAGTACCACTCGCAATTGAGGCGAGGCCAAAGACGGCCAGTGTCTTTAAAATGTTAGCGAACATGTTGGACACTGGTGAGATGAGCATGAGGTGGGCCAACGAGGTCCTTTATACCCTTTGTATGACAGGTCAGTCGCCGCGGGGCACCTTCCATTGGGGGTCCTTGTCAACTGGGCGCATTGTTTTGGCGGAAAATGGCATGCAGCCGCCTCATTAGGGACCGTTTACTTTCTGGTTGCAGTTCCCAACTTCTTGGTGCTCCAGCTGATTGGTGGCGAATCCCTTTTCGGTGCATAAATAGCTGGAGTTATACCGACTGTCCATCAAGAACAACGGACAAGTTGCAAGATAGGAAGGAAAGCGCCTTGTGGCGCACGGGGTAAGGAGCGTATGACTTGAACGAACCGAATGGAACCTTCACTGTTACGAGGGTCAGTGATGGATGAAGTAATGTGAGCTATTGACTGCTCTAAACTTACCACACGTAATGATGTGGAGAATTCTTGACTGTTCGGAAGTGAACGGTGTCAGCACGAAGGTCATACGCTAGATTTCCCGCCAGAAAAAGCTGCCAAATCGCTCGCATCGGCATAGCTGGATCGGAGGTGTTTATAGAGTTCCTAATCCGAGGGTAGGTACAGGTCAGAGCTCCTCCCCGGCGAGCCAACGCTTCACGAGCTCCAAGGACTCCTTCGGCTTATCATATGGAACCTGCCGAGGAGATAATATAAGCAAGGTTTCGGGGGTAATGACTGCCCACGTACCATGTGTCCAGCGGCAGCGATGGTGGCGAAGGTAAACGGTCCTGAGCTGCGAACCTTGCCCGCCACCTTGCCGTCAACTGTCCAGTCTCGAAGAGGCTCGGCCACGAAGGACTCCTGACCGGACCATTCGAGTTCCAGTGACATTTTCTCGTTGCCGACCTAGATTCAAACGTAGATTGAGCGGTGAACCTTTTCGATCCCTCGCACCGGCTTACCCAGTTGCAGATCCAGTCGTAGTCTCCGACATACAGCAATACACGGACGCCGCGTTCCAACAACGCAGCAATGTAGTACTGCGTCGGGAACGTATGGTCTTGTGTGTAAGCGAAACGCGCCCCCATGGCGTTGTTGCATGACGAGAAGTTGGTAGTGATAGACGGGTCGACGCCAATCTTCTCGCGAACGTCCTTGCGGTCCAAGAAGGATGAGATCTGCGTTGTGATTGGGTAGCAGAGGGTATCCTCCAGCTTGCCCTCGCTGCGGATACACGAGTCAGAACTCCGTCGCGAGCAAACATGGACGAACGCACCATTTTTTGCTCAAGTCGTACGGGTTGTACCCTGTGGCAAACATAGGCAGCATAACAAGTTCGGTACAGAAGTTGTCCGCCACTGCGCAGTTTATGGGATCCTTTGAGTCAAAGCAACCCTCCTGAAGCCATTTCTCGCAGCGAGCAAGCTATGATTATCATCAAAACCATATGCGACATCTCTTTATAGAGGGAACCCCTTACTGATCGCTTCATTGTCACGCACGAGGCAATGTCGGTGATTGGTGGAACAGACATGGGCTTGCATTGCATGTCGTAGTACGACAATACCATGGTCTTCTCGTCGGTGCACCCATTCCCTATGATGCTCGTAAGACCTCCAGAATCCTTTAACCTGCCAAAACAATGCCTACCTATCATCGCAGACGAAAGGTTGACTGGAGTCATCCCAGCCTCCACAAGCTTCGCGTTCTGGTCGTAAACCGCCGCAGCAAACGCCGGGATGTAACGACCCTGCAGAATTGCTCAAATAACGGTCTACGGCTAGATATGACACGCATACATACCCCGTAAGACTCGCCCGCCATGTGGAACGGCCGCCCCTGGAACTGGCTGAAATGTTCGAAGAATATCGCGACGAACGACGCGATGTCGACGGCAGCTTCATCTGTCGTGCTCTGCCATTACTCTCAGCACCAGAAAATCAACGCGAAAGAGCAGGAAACATACGACGTATTCTCCGTAATCCGCGTACGAAAAGCCGACGCCGACAGGCTGGTCAATGAAGAATATGTTCGCGTTATCGTTCCAGGAGTACGGGTTAAACTTTGTAGCGTTAGCCTGCTCGACTCTGCATGGGCCTAGACAATACAGGCACTCTCAGTGGCTTGCTGCGGCGCAGAGTATGACCACGCACCGAGTTCCATGAACAAACCAATCGACGACGAACATCCCGGCCCTCCGTTCGTCCAGAATATCACGTCGTCCTTCGCGGGGTCACTCCTACTCTCAAAGAAATAGAAGAACAAGTGCCGGGCCTCAATGTCTATGTATCCCGTGAACGATCTGTCCCAGAGCTCACTCAGTCCCTGTACCGTCGGATAGGCAGTCGAACCAAACACACCTGACAGACCCGTCGCAGAAATCCGACTGTTTGATGCGCACGCTATAGTTGGGGAACGCAGGGTGCCCGAGAGTGGTGTACTGCGTCGTGGAGACCAAGCCAAGGTCCTCGAGCGGACTGAACAGGCCCGCGTCGTAGCTGTCGTGGGAGCCTCCGAAGGCGGAAAACGGCTGCTGGCTGCCGCTCACGGCGGCGGCGAGCCCGAGCACGGCCAGGGTTTTGGTGAGGGCGGCGAACATGGCTGTTGAGGTGCAAGCAACCTTGCGAACGAGTCAGGAACGGCCATGGGAGTATCGGCGGGTACCATGTGAGTGAGAGGTCGTAATGACCGCAGCGGTCACTTATCAAGGAATGCTTCGTGTGGAAATTCATGATAGCTTGTCCGATCTATTCTATACGTGATTGGCTACAAAGCGCGGTTCTATGTGTCTATGAATCCGATAGTATGGTAAATCTAAGGTGTCCCTGCAACTCGTTTAAAAGGCCTGGAGTAGCTCGAGAAAGAATCAACTGATCACAAAAAGGACGACAGGCACCACCACAGCCAGAAGGACTGAGAAGGAAGCGGCCCTTTCTCTAACGGCCCCGGAAGTCTCCTTGGGCTGTATGGCACCTGTTCCGGTGATAGAAACGGCACCAATGTGACTCTGGAACGCCGCCACAGTCGCAGTGGGCCAAGCAGTCGAGCCCGCAGTAGTGGATGAACCATAGACGATATCTGCTTTGCCGAGAATCGCATTTTGCTGCAATGTCGGGTTCTCACCGCCTACGACGTTGGTTGAACCGTTCGTCGTGACCACGAGACCTGTCTGGTTGTTGCCGAGGACGAACTCGCGCAAGAAGGTATATGCCTACAAACCCGTTAGTTCGGGAAATTCAGAGGACCGGCTCGGACGTACTGCGACGGGTTTGTTCATAGGTACTTGGTGGCCAGCTCCGTAGAATAGCGCATATGTCCAGTTGCGTTCTTGATGGACGATGCCTGCCCACTCTCCACTATCGGACCACCAGGGAGTGCTGGGCTGTCTCGTAAACCCTTGAATGCCGCCGAACGTCGTGTTCTGCGACATGGTTAGCACCAAAGGACACTACCCAATGAGATCTCCGCACCTGAATCGTCACCTCGGTTCCAAAATGGGGAGAAATACCGTCATCATTGCCAACATACGTGATAATGCGCACGTTGTTGTTGGTTGCATTTGTGGCCAGCTCCGTGAAGAAAGTCATTGGTCTGAGGTAGTGTTAATACTATGAGCGAGCAGAGAAAATGCAATACATACTCTGGGCTAGGATCGCCGCCGGAATGTTCTGAATGTTCAGTATGGATGAGTGTCCAAAGAATGGGAGAGGGCTGACGAGACGTACGGGAGTTCCATGGATAATCAATTGAAGTCGCCCAAACCACATCCTTAGGTGCATGCAGGGCTTTGATGACCTTCGAGTCTGTGCAAATCAAATAAGCGACAATGGGCGATTCAGCGTAATTTCGAACGTACCGGTGAAGAAGAAAGTTGGGTCATCCGCGAGTTCAGGGTTGAGCGCATCCGGTGCATTGAACGTCTGTACGATGTTGAGTCACGTATCCTCATCGGTAAACGAGTCTCTTACATCAAAGTCGCCATACGCCGCTGTGAACATGGTGAGTCGACGCCCAGAAAAATAGAGGGCACGTCAAGACTCACTCCAAGGGTACGTGTAATTCAAAGCGAAGTCGATCATCTCATCCCAGACATCACACCCATAGTACGGATCGACAGAGTTGTTCGACCGGCCAGAAAGATCGCGTTTCCACATACCCCTCTTCCTGTGGCGCTCTTCTTGGCGCAAAGGGAGTGTTCCCTCTTCACGGCGCTCGATGTACCGCGCTGCGACCTCACCGAGGAACCCTCTGGAGTTGTGGCGGCCTTTGTTTTTATCTGGGTTCGTGTCGCTGTCGTTGGAGGTCTGGGACGCCGGGAGTGCTCCGCTCGTCAGGTTTATAGAAGCGAAGTGGCCGCCGGTTTGAGGGTACGACAGGTTGAGGTCAAGACCGCATAGATGGGTTCTGCTGGGGTCAGCATCACGAGATGTGAGATGGTGACGTCCGACTTACTGAGTTTTGAAATAATCGTAAACGTCAGTATCGTAGCCGATGAGCTGGGGGTACGTCTCGATGAGACGTAACTGAACGAAAGATGTTAGGCAAATAATAAGTGTGAAAACGTTCGAGTGAGCTTACTGTGGGCATGACTTTGAACTCCGCGTTGGAACCGAAGGCGGGATCCCCAACCATCATGACAGCTAGCTTCACCGGAGGGTTGGGGTCTGAGAAGAGCGCCTTCACAATATACGGCTACACAAGACGACTCGGTCAATCAACGTTAGTAGGCAAGATACAAGAGGCTTACGATGAAGCGTCCGGCATAGCTTTGACCAGTTAGATAGAAGGGGCGGGTTGCCAAGCTTGGGAACACCTTGACGAGGTTCCTCAAGAACGAGACAAAGTCGTCTCCTACTTGATCTTCGTCTACGACTATGAAGGAGGCGTTAACTCGCACCAGCATCAATGCGCATCGAAGTACGTACCATATCCATCAGCGTCTGCAGTGGAGAACCCGACGCCACTGAAAGTTTGTTAGCCAAATAAAAGTACCCGAAACGCGTGAAGTGCATACACAGGCTGCTCGACCCAGATATAATCAATGAGCTTGCTCCACGCATGGTCGTTCTGGACAAGCTTCGAGTCTTCGCCCGCCACGACTTTTATAGGCCCATTCTGAGTCATGAGGCCATTCAAGCTCGACGATCCAGGTCTGTGTATCATTGAGTATACACATCCACACAAGAGGGTATCGCATATACTCACCCTCCCTGCAACCAAATCGCCCACGGCACACTATCGTTAGCCCCCGCCGCGGCGGTAAGCGAGCCCTCCGCATGTTCAAAGCCCCAGAAAAACAGCGTATCGTTCGGGTGCCCGCTGCGGTTCACATTGATGTTCCCCGCGTAGTTGTTCGGGAGGGTAAAGTCCACGCCAGGGAGGCTATCCGTGACCTGAAAGTCTAGGACGAGAAAGCCTCAGGCGCCCGAGCGTATGGAACGAAATCCTACGAAAAGACTCACAAGATTGCCAGTCCGAACTGTAGTCCCCGCTCGGCTCTCCGCTATATTGCGTCGGCCAAGTGGAGAGAATCTTCGAATTGCTGCGCGCCAGCCCGAGCCCGCATCGCGCGAGCACGGCGACGAGGGGTATTAGCGTTGAGGGAAGCATTTAGGGAATCAGGAGATCCTGTAAAACTTTTGCATAGACAGAGCAGCCATACTGCGCCGCTTTATAGCAGGATTTGCCTCCGCGGCTGTGCGCGCGGATCCTCACACGGCTGGCGATCATGGTCGAGGGAAAACAGGATGTGGAGGGCGGGATGTCCAAATCGGGATACCTCCGTCGCGCTCTCCGGTATATCCGAGCTCGCCACGTGTCTGGGGCGCCACCCATTCAAGCCGTCCCGCTAACAAACGTGCGACTATGCAGTCAGCCGCATCCGAGAGGACGTAAACCCATCGGTTTCGAAAGGGGATATTAGTAGGCGTGTTCTCTAGATAAATTATTCAGACAAAAGAGTGGCGTATTTTAGGGGGTGGTCATTTGTTTTGGCCTCGCCTCAGTTCCAGTAATTGCTACCTGACCGATATAGCTCTTGAACGCAGCGACAGTCTTTGTCGGCCAGGCGGTGGATCCCTGCGTCGTCCTCGATCCGTAGAAGATTGCGGCCTGTCCGGGAATGGCGAGCTGTTTGAGCGTGGGGTTCTCGCCGCCCACAACTGTAGTCGAGCCATCGGAGTTCGTCTTCACTAAGCCCGTCTGGTTATTACCGAGCACAAACTCGCGGAAGAAGGTGTAGGCCTATTGTTCGTTAGCATCTATATGACAATGAATTGTTGCCGAGACGTACAGCAACGGGGTTATCACCAGGAACTTCGTGACCAGCTCCCATGATCAGAGCATACGTCCAGTTGCGCTCCTGATGAACGATTCCAGCAAAGTTGCCATTGTCATCCCACCATGGAGTGCTGGGTTGTCTCGTGAAGCCTTGGATACCACCGAAGGTCGTATTTTGGATGGTCACTGCCGACATTGAAAGCGTTAGTCATAGGAAATCGGTCAAGTATGGAACGGAGTCCTCACCCTGGGTTCCAAAATGCCCTGAAATTGCGTCATCGTTGCCGACATACGCAACAACCGCGACGTTTTTCTTCGTTGCGTTCGTAGCCAATTCAGTGAAAAATGTCATCGGTCTGTCCGAGCCGATGTCGTCAATACAGTGTCTGTATATTCGAAGGAACTGCTTACTCTGGACTTGGGTCTCCGCTGGTGGACTCTGGACAGAGCATGAGCACATGTATATGTCGCTTTGAGAAAAGGAAATAACTGACTTGAGTTCCATGGATAATCAATTTTCGTTGTCCAATTTACGACCTTTGGTGCATGAAGGGCGGCGACAACCGTCGGGTCTGCGAGTCAATTGTTAGAGCATGTTGTATGGATGGAGTCGATAGTGAACGTACTGGTGAAGAAGAACGTCGGATCGTCTGCCGGCTTCGGTTTCAAGGCGTTTGGAATGTCGAATGACTAGTTCAACTTAGTTCACAACCCGAGAACACGCTTGGAGAAGGATATTACGCACGTAGAAACCGCCTTTTGCTGTCACGAGCGCATTGATATCAGCATCGTCGCAAGGAAATTCCGGCTGAAGACTCACTCCATGGGTACGTGAAGTTCGTGGCGTAGTCGACCATCTCGTCCCACACGTTGCATCCGTAGTATGGGTCGATCGAAGTGTTCGAACGACCAGATAGGTCGCGCTTCCACACCTCCCTCTTTCTGATCCGCTCTTCGTGACGTGGAGGCAAAGCACCGTTAGCTGATTCCTGGGCATGGCGAGCGGCCACTTCGGCTATGAATCCCAATCCGCTGTCGCGCCGCTGCAGGTTCGTATGTGCTGCAGGATCTAGGTTGATGGATGGGAAGCGGCCGCCTGTCTGAGGATACGTGAGGTTGATATCGAGTCCACAGAGATGCGACCTGTGGAAAACTGTCAATACAATTTCATCAGAATTGCAGACGATAATTAACGCACTGCTTCTTGAAGTAGTCGTAGACGGCGGTATCGTAGCCGATGAGCTGGGGGTAGGTCTCGAGGAGACTCAGCTGTCAAGACATTTGAGCAGCCTGTCACGAGGAAAGCTCACTACACTTACAGTGGGCATCGTCTTGAACTCCGCGTTGGAACCAAACGCGGGATCGCCAAGCACCATTTTTGCCAACCTCACCGGAGGATTGGGGTCGGAAAACAGAGCCTTGACAATGTACGGCTGCAAAATGTAAGTACCAGTGTTTATGTCATCGCAAATTCAATTACTCACAATGAAACGTCCCGCGTAGCTTTCTCCTGTAATATAGAATGGCCGAGTTGCCAAGCTAGGGAACACCTTGACTAGGTTCCGTAAGAAGCCCACCTACGCGCAAGGTCAATATGAAAGCCTCGGAACAGATGTTTCCGTAAGCTTACGAAGTCTTTACCGACTTGGTCCTGGTCTTTGACTATGAAAGTGTCAATTATTTCCAGCAAATTTGATGAGCCAAGCTATCCCCCCTACCGAAGCCATCGATTTCGGACGTCGAAAACCCGACTCCACTGAGAGACTAAATTAGCGTTCGACCAGCCATAGACAAGATCATGCGCTCACACTGGCTGGTCTACCCAAAAATAATCGACGAGATTACTCCACGCTTGATTATTCTTAGCAAGCTTCTCCCCGCCGACGATGATATTGATAGGGCCATTCTCAGTCATAATACCGTTCAGGCTAGAAGACCCTGGTCTGCGGGAATGGTTAGCCGAACGACCGCGTACGGCGAACGAGCCACGTACCCTCCTTGAAGCCACACAGCCCATGGCGCGTCCGAATTCTCGCCAGCAGCGGCGGCCAAAGACCCTTCCGCATGTTCGAAACCCCAAAAGAAGAGCGTATCGTTGTCGTGGTTCAGACGTTGGACCTTGATGTTTCCGGCGTAGTTGTTCGGCAAGGTGAAGTTCACACCAGGAAGTGTCGCTGTGACCTTGTAGTCTGCGCCCGCTGGCGCGTGAGGGGAGAAACAGAATGAGCGCAAAACAAGCTCACAAGCTTGCCACTCCGGGCTGTAGTCTCCTGTAGGCTGCCCAGCATAGGCCGTGGGCCAGGTAGAGACTGGGATCGCGTCTCTTGCAAAGACGAGCGCGCGATGCGCGAGGGCGGAGGCGAGGATTATTATTCTTGATAGAAACATAAGTTACTGTAGGTAGAGGATGTGGCGATGGTTATATTTGACCTACGCACCTCTCGTCGGCGATTTATATTCGTCTCGACTGTAGACGGCACCCGAAGAGTTCATCGAACACAGAGTGAACTACCGTTTAGAATGGTGTGTCTTCGCGTACGGCCTGGAGGCGTCTTCCTTCGTCGTTCCAGAGACGTCACATGGTGTCTTCGCATCGCCAAACAGGACATTTCCTTATCCCCGACGTGCCCTGTGCCCTCAAGGCAACCGCCTTTGGAGCGAGCTGCGTGCAAGTCTGGACCAGCACTTCGCGTGAGTGATGAGTGACGTCGAATGCGGATGTTGGCGACCGTCGTGTAGACGCTAAAACCACGTGGGCGCCACAAAGTGATCGCTTTCCCCTTTCCTGCCTTGCGCCTTTTCCTCCACCTCGCATTGCGAGCCGCGTGGTTCCGATGCAATTTGACGACCACTCATGCGAAGAAATAAATGTACAGTGCAAGTAATCGCACTAATTCTTCAACTGAACATGCTGCCCGCGTAAATAAATAGCGTCACTCTCTCAACTATGCGTATAAGGGTAGCCACTGCGATCCTGAGGTAAGCCGTGAAGTGGTATAATAAATAATTTCAGCTTTTAGGCACCATCCACCGAGGTGATCCCTGAACAAACGCGCGACTGTACGGTTCGTACCATCCGACAAGACGCAGGGGCGGTCGCTCGCAAGGGAGAATGTCATTGGTCAAGGTCCATTAATCAACAGTTTGGACAAAAGGATGGTCTAATTCATGCTGCAGGGGTCTGTGCAGGCTTTGACTCTGTCCCGGTAATGAGTACCTGGCCGATGTGGCTCTTGAATGCGGCAACAGTCTCTTTCGGCCACGCAGTCGATCCAGCCGTAGCCCCAGACCCGAAGAAGATTGCGTCTTGCCCGGGAATGGCGTCCTGTTTGAGCGTAGGGTTTTCTCCACCCACAACCATGTTGTCCGTAACCAAGCCAGTGGGATTATCACCGAGCACGAACTCGCGGAAGAACGTGAATGCCTGGAGACTGTCAGCTTTTACAGAACTTCGAATGTTTACGAAGACGTACGGCGACAGGGTTCCCACCGGGGACTTCGTGACCGGCTCCCATGACCAGAGCGTATGTCCAGTTACGCTGCTGGTGAATGATCCCACCGAAGTTGCCGTTGTCGTCCCACCACGGTGTGCTGGGCTGCTTTGTGAAGCCCTGGATACCACCGAAGGTCGTGTTTTGGATAGTCACTGAAAAGTCCGGAGACGTTAATCAGGAGAAACCCAGTATCTGTGCGATCCTCTGACCTTGAGTCCCAAAATGCCCTGAAATCGCATCATCGTTACCGACATACGCGATGATCGCAACGTTGTTCTTGGTTGCATTGGTCGCTAGCTCACTGAAGAAGGTCATCGGCCTGCACAAAATCAGCACGTTGACATCCCAGCACTAATAATGCCACTCACTCTGGACTAGGATCGACGCCGTTCGACTCTGAATGCACGTCATCAGCAGCCGTATGTCAACTTCAGAGCTATACACTCACTCGAATCCCAAGGATAGGGAATGTCTGGTGTCCACTGAACGACTTGCGGTGCATGAAGCGCGGCAACGACCTTCGGGTCTAGAAGTTGAGAAATATTAGAGTGTATTGTAAAGGAGGGAGAGTTCAAATTACTGGTGAAGAAGAAGGTAGGATCATCCTTCGCTCTCGGGTTCAATGCATTTGGAATGTCGAATTCCTGATAAACGTGAGTTTGGGACTTGCTTTCAAGCACAAATTTGACACACAAAGAAGGCTCCTTCGGCTACCATGGAGCTATTAGTTTCGTCGTGAACTAACATAGAGTGAGAACGCACTCCACGGGAATGTAAAGTTCTTGGCGTAGTCGACCATCTCGTCCCAGAGGTCGCATCCGTAAAATGGGTCGATAGAATCGTTCGAGCGACCAGTCAAGTCACGTTTCCACATGTCCCTCTTCCTGATCCGTTCCTCGTGGCGCACATCGGCCATATCTTCAGCATGGCGAGCCGCCACTTCAGCGAAGAATCCCAGTCCGGTATCACGTTTGAGATTTTTGCCAGTGCGCGCTACGGGCTGTATGTTGACCGACGGGAAATGGCCTCCTGTTTGGGGATAGGTGAGGTTGATGTCGAGTCCACAGAGGTGGGACCTATCGAACACAGTTCATACAAATTCAAGTGAAAAAGAAGGATCAACGCACTGTTTCTTGAAGTAGTCATAAACCTCAGTGTCGTACCCAATGAGCTGAGGGTAAGTTTCGAGGAGGGTTAACTGTCCACGGATGTGAGCATGTTGTCACAAGGAGAGAAATTCTGTCTTACAGTAGGCACCACCACGAACTCCGCTTCAGACCCGAACGCGGGGTCACCGACCGCCATTTTTGCTAGCCTCACTGGAGGATTCGGGTCGGAAAACAAAGCTTTGACAATGTTCGGCTGCAAGATGTCAGAATTGGTTTCAACGCGTCGGGACTTCAGGTACTTACAATGAAGCGTCCGGCATAACTTTCTCCTGTGATATAGAATGGGCGAGTAGCCAAGCTGGGGAACACCTTGACGAGGTTTCTCAGGAAGCCCACCTGAATTCGAAATTGATATGTGAACTAAGAGTTGGTATTTTTCAGACTTACGAAGTCTTCCCCGACTTGGTCTTGATCTTTGGCTATACAAGTGGCAGTTAATTTCAGCAAATTCGATGAACCAGGCTATGTTCCATACCGAAGCCATCGATTTCCGACGTCGAAAACCCGGTTCCACTGCAGTAGGAGGTTAACAGAGGTCCAACCGGAAACGAAATTGAGCACTTACACTGGCTGGTCGACCCAGAAATAGTCGACGAGGTTACTCCAGGCATGATCATTCTTGGCAAGCGTCTCGCCACCAACCACAATATTGATAGGACCGTTCTCAGTCATGATACCGTTCAAGCTAGAAGACCCAGGTCTGCGGAGACATATTTAGTCAAACGATCGAGTACGAAGGACGAAATACATACCCTCCTTGGAGCCAAATCGCCCACGGAGCGTCTTGATTCTCGCCAGCAGCAGCGGTCAAGGACCCTTCTGCATGTTCGAATCCCCAGAAGAAGAGGGTATCATTATCGTGGTTAGGACGTTGAACCTTGATATTCCCGGCGTAATTATTGGGCAAGGCGAAGTTTACGCCAGGCAGCTCCTCCGTGACTTTGAAGTCTGCAGGTGGGGTATGAGTTAAGAGATTCAATTGATGACACAGAACAAACTTACAAGCTTGCCACTCCGGGCTATAGTCTCCTGTGGGCTGCCCAGCGTAGACCGTCGGCCAGGTAGAGATTGGCTTCGCATTTTGGGCAAAGACGAATTCACAATGCGTGAGAGCAGAGGCAAGTAAAACGAGCGTTGGTGAGAGCATCGCTCACAAGGTAGACACGGATAATGAAATTCTCAAAAACGCACACCTCTCGTCGTTATATGTTCATTCACGATGCTGCCCGCGCCGATTACGCTGCAAACCTCGACTCGGGTAGTTGGGTTGCGCAGCGAAGAAGCTTCCTTCACTGATTCGTGCGCCCGCGACGAGATCGCGGCCGCCGGGCTCGCGCCGACGCAGTCTAAAAAAGGCGTCGGCGCCGATTCACAACATCGCCTGACGCGACGCGCGACGTGCCACAGTCCTGAGACAAGGTGTGCGCTTTGGAGCGTCCACGGACGTCCCCCGGGAGAAGAAGGACAAAGCCTAAGCTAAGCGCGGCCGAGCTTCCGATCCGTGCGAGATAGGCGGGGGCAAGGTTTCGAGCAGGATCGTCCGCGGCGAACTCCTATCGGGTCGAGCTCTGTCGAGGCAAACGCGCGTATCGGTGCGAACGGGGCTTGAGCGTGCGCAACAGGGCTTCGGCACGAAGGGTTTCAATGGCAAAAGGCAAATGTGCCGACGGGGACCCTTCACGTCGAAGCTAAAGCTCGATCTGGAGCCTTTTCTCAAGCCGAGTTGGCGCAGAGAACTCTTCGTACGGATTCCTCCTCTACAAATCCCTTGCGACCACGGCACCCCGTCGGCTATTCCAACGAAGGATATTTTTAGTGCCGAAAACGTATGGGCTCAAGAAGAATCGCTCACCGCACTGTACACAAGCCAATCAGCGGCATCGCACCTTCGGCGCGACTCGCCTATACCCTGCAGGAGAACCGTCGGCCGTTCGCAGGGAAGGACATTGCGCGGATACCGCCAGAGGTACGTCCAGACTCGCGACAATCAGCGTCCAGACATCAGCGGCCCGGTGTCGAGGTCGGAGGATGAGGTCCATTGGGCAGAGTCGCGCCGGGCCGCGTATAGTTTGTGCGGCGGAGAGTCAGTACGTGTTGCGCTCAGGGTCGAACGGCGCAGATCTTCTTGGTTTGGCAACTCGGCCAATAGGGTCCTCTCCTGATATTTTCCGAGAGAGGGCACATTGCGCGTGTTGGTTGCCGTAGTACGTGATTCGCCGCGCTCTCTTGGACGAGATGAGGTCGAGAGCGAGGAGCCCAGGGACTCGCGGGAAGTACCTGACGCCTGAGTACGTTCGTCGCTGAACTGACACACGCGTCCAATGATGTCCGAGGACTTGCAATGACTGTATAGAGCGAGGAGCCCTTCATTGATAAGAGGCGTACACCCAAGACCGCCCTGGAGAACAGTCGGTAAAACTCCCCTGATGACATTACTGTAGAGTTTTTGAAACATACGGCAATTGATGAACTTCATCCATATTTTCCGAGGTGGACTCGTTTGCATACGCCCAGTCGGCGACGAACATCCGTATTGCGACGCCTGCATCGATGATCGCAGTGAGTGTGCCTGCAACGCAGAAAGTCAACGCCGGCGTCCGTATATGGAAGTCGTTGATGGGATGCGGGATCAAATCCCAGCGGCGACGAAAAAACTCAGCAAGGAAAATGCCGAAGACAAGGCGAGATGTCGGGTTCCTTGCGCAGCCCAGCGATACGGAAAAAACATCCTGGGTCGCTCACACAGCAAACGTTCGCCGAACACACATGCGCGCCGTGCTAGTGCGCCCCGACCCTGCAGCCCGCACCAAAAATCAGTGTGGTGCGCCTGATGGTACCGTATCGAGAGCACCCGGAAGAAATGCCATCACGGATGGTACTGGCATATTCGGAATTGCGAGGGAAAAAAGAGGAGGCATCTTTGGAGCTGGAGATATTACCACAAGTGTTCCCCAGGGCAATGCCGTATGCTGCGTCGGGCACTGATTTCTATGGGTTGGAGATCGTCAAATGGCGTTCGCGAACGCGCACCGCCAGGGCCTCAGTGTGCGCGTTAGGCCGCCCGCACCGGGCGGCGTCGATTCCGAGGAGATGTGTGCCGTGCTGCGATTGCAGGGTCGCGCCTCTACGACCGCAGAAAGACATGTCCGGTCCGGAAGGGCTCTCTCGGCTGCCCTGATTGCTCAGCGGGACAGGGGTGGTAGGGTGTTGAATGCCGAACGGGCTGAGATGTCTCGCCTGTCACAGCATGAGGTGTGAATGTTTCGAGGGGGGCCAATCCCTCTTGTTCCTGAGGATAATCCGTCAGCAAATCGGCCGAAGAGGGGTTAAATGTCTGTTTACCTCTGACGGCGACAAGATAACAAACAAAGCGTTGCGGGGTAGCAACTAAGCGAATTGTATATGAGCTGGGGTCTAGACCGTGCGTTTAAACAGGCAGACACTAAACAGAAAGAACCAACCAATCGCATCTCCCGGAAACCAAAACGAGCGAGAGAAGCCCCTTGGTGGCGCACAGCGTCCGCTCGACCAATGGACGGTCTCCCATGGCCGCCACGCTACCGACCTCCTTCTCCCCACACGTCCATTCGCAACATCCGCCTCGACCTGGGCGATGCACAGCATATGACGAGCCAAGCGGGCCCGGTGACGTCCTCTGTGAGAACAAGGCGGGGGTGCAGTAAGCCCTGCGTATTCCCGTTGCACGCTGGGGAACGCTAGTTAGGAGCCGAGGCTGCCAGACAGAGGCACAAATGCACATACCGTTCAATAAGCACACTCCCACGGCGCACCGAGCCAGCAACGCAGCCAGCCTATCAGCACGCGGCGCCGGCTTCGAACGCGCGTCGCGTGCCCACGTCTAAATCACCCGGTCATTCAGTCGTGTATTCGCCGGGCGTCGCAGGCTTTGTTGAGGGAAACCGCTGCAGCCAGTCGCAGCGCGTCGTTCGCTCCCGCCCGAACGTACGAGCATTCAGTTGTGGTCGACGTCGGGACACGCGACGCGGGACCTGGGGCGGCATCAAATGCGGGGTAAGTAAGAAGCCGCGAAGCACCGGGGAGAGAATAGGAACTGTGCGGGGTAATACAGTTTGTCGCTGTGCGCGGGGACAGGCCAGTCTGCGCCCGTTGCCCACGGCCGGACGGGCTCAACGCCTCGCGCGGAAGAATGCTTTTGCTGGTCGGATGCTCCCGCGTAGCATTCTGAATGCGCAGGGCATCGCAAGTGCGACCTGGGGAGGCCCAGGGACAGCCCGAGGGCGACCTAGAGTAACCACTAGCACCATCCGCGTCGGCCGCGGACCATGGTATGATGCTTTATCAAGGCATACCGTAACCCGTCAGCCATGGTTTGACAACGCGCCATGTGCCCGCGGCCGCCCTCTGTCGTTCGCAGCAGCAATGACAAGACGTCTAGCTCACGCAGCGTTACGAAATGTTCGTATGTTTGCAAACCACCGGCCGGTTAAACGAATCTGCAATGCTCGGAAGGCGCAAGGAACGCACACGTCCGTCGAATAACAACGTACATGGTTCTCAGGTTGTCTAATCCCCGTATTGGCTGTCCCGTGCCCGTACGGGACCCGACCTTGCCGGTGCGTGGTCCACGAGTAGAAACTGCCCGACTGGATAACGCGATCAAGAAGAGCACATCGCGTCCGTGGGACAGCCAGACATCGTCCTCGGATCGGGCGAAGCGGCGCACCAGTCACCAGCGCGTTGTCGTGGCGGTGGAAACCGCAGCCAGGGTATCGTCCGGGAAGGGATTTTACTTCACAGAGTGCCCGCGGCACCTCCGCCTGTTCAACAACCAATACGAGTTGGTCAGCCCCCGAGCAGGTCATACATTTCCGCTCGATGACTCACCTAAACTCTCCCCAGCGTTGCGAACTGAGGCCGGTGAACGATCCCAAACTTTGCATTCAGGAGACACTTTCAGCACGCTTCGAGCCTCGAGGCGTTCCTATCATCCTACGTCGTGTTTCTAACAGTGGTGACATCACCTGCGACGTCTGTATCATCATCAAACGCTGAAGCATCTGGAGGACAGGCTCGTACCTATCATAACTCCACGCGCGGAGACGTTGTGGCGTTCGCATTTGGATTTGGACAACACACACACGGACACGGGTCTCCAGGCGAAAATGTCGCTCGGAGGACGGTGCGACAGCGGGCCCAGAAACGCGGAGAGCGAATCATACACGGGCAGCCATGACACCGCACTCACAGCCCACGTAGTCATGTCATGTCCGGGGCCCCCGCCTGGCGGAAATGGCGGAAATGATGCCTCGTGGGGCCAATAGGCAGCACGCCTGGACACAGGGCGGAAGGGGGCCCAGGGCCTCAACGCCCGTTCGATTAAAATGCGGGGGTGTGTGCTGAATCTGCTGATCCACATACGTGTGTGGGGCGATGCGGGTGTGGGGGCGCAGAGCGAGGCGCACGCGACGTTCGTGCGGGGCAAGGTATCGACGATCGCGGCTTCGCGCGACGAGATCGGGACGCCGTGGGAGCCACGCGCGTCGGACAGGGCTCGCCCGACGCTGGTGTGGGCACGGGCGACGGGTGGATACGCGCACGGCCGTGCGGGACGCTGCACACTGCCCGCCCGCGGACGATATTTCTCGCGAGGCTGGCCATTGGCCCGTCGTGGGGGACGAGGAGACGGTACGAGGGGATCGGGGAGGAGTCCGTCGGGGATTGCCTGACGGAGGGCGGCGCCGGGGCGCTCGAGGTCGCTCGGGGAACGCCTAACGCTGTCGGTGGACCTGCAGCGTTCGCAGCGCTGTGCGGCCGGCAGCATTCGCGTTCAACGTGGGCGTGAGGCACCTCACCCAGAGACGGTCATAAGCGGAAACCGACGCCAGCGGTCCGAGAAGTCACCGACTGTTATAGTTTTGGCGCTCCGCTGCGGACGCGGGGACGTTTGGGCGGGAATTGAAGCTGAAGAGCCTGAGGATATGTATGGCAGCTCCAAGCATGGGCAGTGGTACCACCGTCGCGGGGGCGGCAATACAATCGGCACCTGGAAATTCGTAAATGAGGCGTCGGACGAGGGGGTAAATGGCTCGGCGCACTAACTTGAGCCAAAATGGCCGCTAAAACGCGGGGCCCCGCGTCCCACCCAGCACCAGTGCCGAAAACACAATCTGACACTCTCCGCAGCCCACGAATGTTGGCGTCGCGAGCCCCCTGGGCAGGCGTGCCGCGCAGCTTGGTCAACACTCGAGTCAGCCCCGCGGCAGAGATAGGACCACTATCACAAGGACAAGTAATCAGTAATCAACACCCAAGATGGGCGCGGGCTGAGGACTGGGATGTGGGGCAGCGCGGAGACGGGATGGCATATGCTCTCTGGCAGCCGTGCCCGGAGATGTCCTTTGCGCAAACTGTGTCATAATTCGATGGAGACGAACATGATCCCTGAAGTGCCTGATGTCCGAACTCCGTCGTGCGAGGCACCCCCGACGAGATGTGATCCGCGCCCGTGGCTACAGAGTGTATGAGTGTTCGGCACACACGATCGACGCCCACAACGCGCGGCGTACCTCGAAAGGGGGGTCCACCCGGGATCGTCGCCCTCGTCGCACGACGCAGCTGCTTCCGTCCGACATGGAACGGCCAAATGAACGGGTGCCAGCACACGACCCGTCTGGATCTGTCCCAGCCATGTGTTTCCACGCAGCTGCCCAAAGGGCACAAATGCCATAGGCCATCTTCATCTCGATCATGTCGGGCATCAGGACTCTGGGACAGCGACCCTGCGCCTTCGTGGCGTCCCCACAACGTTGCCGTGCCAGCAAGAACCCCCCGTAATCATCACCTCGAAGTCCCCGCGATGCCTACGACGCAAAAAAGCCTGCGACACGGGGTACAATCAGTTGGCACCCCGCGTTCGTAGGACGAAGGAAGGCGCCGCGTACCTTGATTACTGACTTCCATCCCCCCTGATATGTTCTAAAACATAAGATGCAACCCCGCGAGAGCACCTCCTGGAGATGTTCCCGCTGATCGTCTGTCAAAAAGACAACAGTGAGACAGAGCGTGCGCAAAGCGGGGCGGAGAATGGAGAAACAGCACACACCGACGAGCCTGGCCATGGCACCAATGATCGTCCCCGCCAAAGGAGACGTTTTCTAGAGTCAAAAGCGCGAGACCTGCGCACGTCTGCCGTCAAGGAGACCCTAGGCACGCAGCGGGCGATGCAGTCCAGGCAGACGGGGCGCGGCCGGTGCACATGGGGGCGAAGGCACGATCACATACGCCCGGAAAACCTTGTTACAATGAACTGCGCCTTCGCCCTGCGCCCCTCGCCCTTCTCGTCACGGTGCACACGCTGTCCATCGCGGGCTGATTCTCCCGGCCATGGAGCGCGCTGAGCGTGCCCCCTACGAAGCCCATCGTGCGCGCCTGTGGCACGGGTGGTAGGAAAGGGCGGCGCCGCCACACGATTGGCTGGACTTCTGGATGGCGAGTCTATGGGACGAGGCCTTGATTTCGTGGATGAGCAGATCATCGAAGACGATGCAGAAATACAAAGCCGCTCACATAATGCACCCGCACGGTATGGGCGAACCGCGCTGGGGCACGGAAATACACATAGCTGGCCTTCTCATGTCAGAGTCGATGAAAGACTCCCGCCCGCGCTCGCGCGCCCGTCTTGGCGCCCATTTCCCCTTTCGGACAGCGCACTTTCACATCCGCGTCTCGTCGTCCAATCAAAGCACAGAATTCCATTCGTTTCGTTCTTCATAGTTAAGACACACACGCAAATGGTGTACTAATACATTTACACTTTCACGTCCATTTTGAACAGAGGCTAGTCGGGAATCGGGTGATTTACTCCATTTACTCGAGCGTCGGGGGCGAAGCGCCACTGCCCATCATGACACGGACGCCCTCTGCCGTCACGTCGTCGATCTGCAGCACCTGCGTTAGCAACCATGGAAGTATTCCATCCGCGGAGGAGGACTTACGGTAAGGAAAATGACGCCAGGGCCAGGCGGGAATACCCTGCCGCTCGGCGGAGTGGTGAAGGTGAGCGAGCGGCGGTCGCGCGAAAGCGTGGCCTCCATGAAGACGAGGCGCGCGCTGGAGTGGAAGGCGTGGCTCGAGAAGCCCAGGTCCATCAGCGCGACTAGAAGAAACAAAGGAGAAGGAAAAACAAATGTTCAGCATCTTTGCTGGACCGCAGAGACTCTGAGATAGACGCACCTTGCACCTTGTCGGCCTTGAGGCCGCGGGGCACGCTGACGGGGACGGTGATCTTCTGTCCAAACGCGAGTTTCTTCGGGGTGGCACCGACGACGGGGCGGGGGACGAACATGAACGGCGGGTCGAGCGTCTCGACGCGCAGC
The DNA here is from genome assembly GCA_027924225.1 of Bjerkandera adusta. Taxonomy (NCBI): domain Eukaryota; kingdom Fungi; phylum Basidiomycota; class Agaricomycetes; order Polyporales; family Phanerochaetaceae; genus Bjerkandera; species Bjerkandera adusta. The sequence goes on along the minus strand of BSCZ01001961.1, from coordinate 251,519 downwards.
TCGCTGTGGAACTTGACGCCGGGCGCGGGCGCGGTGAAGTTGGGGTTCGGGTTGTTGCCTGCGATGAGGAAGTTGCCCGCGTCGGTGAGGGTGACGCTGGAGTGGTACATGCGCGCGATGTTCGTCGTCGGGAGGCCCGCGTTCGAGATGCGGCGGCCGAGGGGCGCGGACGGCGTGTAGAGCGACGGCGTGAAGACGGGGTTGTCCGCGTTGGAGTTGCCGACGGCGTCCTTGACGCCGCTGAGCGCGGCGAAGCCCGTGCGCCCGCCGTTCGTGATGAGCACCTGGCCGTTCGGGACGTGCACGAGCTCGGGCATGATGCGCGGCTCGAGCATGTGCTCGACCTGCCACCCGCGCGCGATGCCCGCCTCGGTGAGCGTGATGCGCGAGCACTGGCTCGTCGCGGGGTGCTGCGAGCTGAGCTGCTCGACGGGGATGTTCGTGTCGACGACGGAGCCGCCGCACACGAGGACCTCGGGCGTGAAGTCGGGCGGGGAGAGCGGGAGGAGGATCGCGGAGCCGTCGAGCGGGTTCGTGATGCGCACGCCGTTGGGCACGTCGGGCAGGATGCGCTCCGTGTTCGCCTCGATGTCGTAGATGATGGACTGGTTGTTCGCGACGATGAACACCTTGCCGTCGGGGAGCGCGAACGCGCGCGGGAAGAGGTTCGCTGGGAGGCTGCGCGCGAGGAACGCCGACGGGCGCACGGCCTGCTCCTTGCGCGGGAAGAACTCGAAGCTGTTCTCGGGGTCGACGTTGTAGAATTTCGCGGGTGTGTGCGTGCCACCGACGATCATGAGGCTGCCGTCGAAGATACGGACCGAGGCGGGGTACCAGCGCGGCGCGAGGAGGTGCAGGGTGTTGCCGTCTTCGAAAAGCGTGCAGCCCTCACCTGAGGGCGAAGCGCATGGCTCGAAGATACGAAGAGCGTTGGGACCGCCTGCTTGTGCGACGTCGACAGGATCGGTAGTCGCGCCAGGGTTCCCACCAATACTTACCTGCAAAAATACGATGAGTTACATACCCGACCTCATCGACAAACAGATTAAACGCTTACCATAGTTCCATTACTGAGCAACGCACCACTGGCGCAGAACGAGTCCGTCTTGACATCGAGGGGGCGTATAGTGCTGGTAGAGAGGTCCCAAAGGCCAGCCCACGCACTCTTGCCATTGCTCGTCTTGAGCGGCTGGTCGCCTGTGGCGCGGTCGAAGAACATGACCAGACTCGAGTTGACGACAATGGACTCGAGCGCGACAATGCCCGAGTCGTTCGGCTTGAGGTCGAAGCGCCATTTGGGGGCCTGCGGGGCAGAGAGCGCCACGCCGAGCAGCAGCGCGAGTGTCGCGAATGACTTGCTGAGCATCTTGTCGCTGTGTGCACCCTTCGCGTCCTGCGGTGCGTCACACCCTGTTCAGCCTTGTCGTCGCGTTCTTAAAAGCTTAATGACAAAGCCAAGGCGCCCGGGGCGGTGGAGGCGTTGTGGCTGCTTAGAATGGCGGGGAGAGGGAGGGGCCCTCGGGAGTGTCGCACACCGGTGTTTCGTGTCCCATGCTCGTGGGTTATTTTGCACCTAATGTTTTCGTGGTCACACCAGGCGCAGTGATGGGACTTGGCACTGTACCTAAATGCCTCACAGGATGGCTTGGAACGGCCTTCAGATAGTCTAAACGACCTCGCATCGGAAGCCCGCTGGAGAGACTTTAGCGTCGCTTGCACTTGCTCGTTCTCGCGGGAAGACTCTTGGTATTGTCACGTTCGTGGTCATCCCACCATCCTGCAAGGTTCGACGCGTTAATCCGTGCAACCGTCGCGTCGACGAAAGACATACGCACCGCGCGACCGCCAAGGGCACCTTTGTGGCGGCGCCGCATTGACAGATTCTATCACACAAAGTTATTGTGCAATAATGGCCCCGCAGGTGATAGCACAACGGCGCGGCGGAACAATGCGCGCTCCCGTGTTCGCACCGCTCAGGAACAATTCCCAGAGGAGTGTGTGTGTGGTGTTGCCCCGGCAGGACGCAGAGGGAAGAAGCGCCCTGGTATGGGAATAGTACCTTGATGCTGACGTGAGCGCGCGTCGGGCCCACCCTTCCCGCCGGCACTGGCTTCTGTTGAACGATGAAGACTGACAGACGTGCCGATGACGGTCGAGCGACGTGCCGGCGAGCAGGGCGATGGAACAGCGCGGCGGTGCGCCTTGGCCCTTTGGCGATGTCGTGGCGGGGACGTCCTGGAGCCTCCAGCCGTATCTGGAGCGCGGGGCGCGCGTAGGCAGCACTGTTGGGCCCTGCAGAGTGCCGACATCGAGGAAGCATGGAAGGGTTCGCGGGGGCGATTCAGCGCGTGAGGCGCTCGCCGTTATTGGCTCAGCGGCACACCTTGAATGAACCATGCCGTACGCTGGCTCGACAGCGGGCATGTCCGCTTTGGAGGCGCCGCAGTGGGGCAGCTGCCGTTTGGATGGCGCCGCGACGTCTGTTGGAAGAGCTCTCCTGAATTCTGCCCCGAACGCGTCCTGTGCAGGATACGTGGTGCGGATACCCATGGCAGGCGGGGCGAGGGGTGCCCGACGATCTTGAACTTCCGCTCGGCCTCGGAGCAGGGGCAGAGGCCGTAACTGTATCACATCCGCATTTCCATCTATCCCGCGAAAGCATTGAAGGGGCGCAGCTAGATCACTGGATGTCAATCTTTGTAGGACAACAATTCAATGGATAGAGGGACACCTACAAGTCGAAACGACTTCCAAAATCATCGCGAGACCCGGGCCTATGCCAAAGGAGATTCGTCGGGTGCGCGGGTCATGGTCTCCAGAGACCAATGCACCGTGTGCCTCACAAAAGGTGCGGTGTACCAAGATACGTCGAGTACCTGAGATCGTCGCCACTACACGAAACAAAGCTGACAACCATAGACGACCCCCAGATCGTGGAATGGACACCCTTGTTTATTCTTCTGCGATGCGCGAAAGATGGCGGCGAGTCTCGACCTAGCGTCGAGAGCCCCGGAATGCAGGAAGGACAGACCATGCCAGTGACCATCCGAGACATAGTACGGCCGACAATAACGACTGCCACGGCGAAACATACGCGACGATGATATCAGCCCTTCCACTCCCAAAAGGCACGCGCACGCGGAACACGTATGACATACCGCGACACAACCCTCTCCGCGGGTCCCATCTGCGTCCCATCTGCGTCCCGCCTGCCTTCCGCCGCGCAAAAGGATCCGCGTCGCGTCAGCCGACACCGCTCGAGGCCCATACGCCAGCGGCGGATGACGCGCACGGGACCGACGCGGGCCTTAATGGGGATCTGCGGCGGTCACGCGTCGGCGCACAGGGCAGTAGAGCGTTTGAAAACGCATACAGACGAAGCGGGATCCCTGGGCTGGTCGTCCTAGGCTCCCAGAGTCGAGCACAGCAGCGCGACTAGCACGGCGTTCGTTCCCAGGCCCCGTGGCTCACTGGGCGCCGTCCCCGCGGGGGTCGAGACCGCGCAGGGCAGACGCGCGGAGTAACAATCACTGTGCATGAGTGGGCGTAGGATGCGGTGACGTCATGGTTATACGGAGGCGTACTGGGCGAGACCTGCGGACGCCGTCATGGCTGCAAGGACCCTGTGTGCGCTTGACGTCAGCCCGAGTGAGACGGCCTGGTGTCCCCAGCAGCCACGGCGATCTAGACCAGCATCGCGCGCCCCCAACGCACGCATCGACCAGCGGGGGTCCTGCGCACGAATCAGACCTCGAAAGAGTGAATAGCCCGGGATCCCACGCACACATGGCGGCCCTCGCCCCCTAGAGCAGCCAGGCCAATCGGCCAGCAGGACGCTGCCCAATCGCGCGCGGCCTGCGCGAGTCAATGGAGAATCCGAGGGGCGTCGCTGTACATGCAGCTGGACTAACCGCACCCTCGCGAGGTCTCGACCTCGGGCAGAGCGTTGCGTTGTCCCCACCGCGCGACGACCCTAGACGCAGAACCCACCCCACCGCGGACGCCCCTTCTGTGCACGCGCCGGCCTAGCACAACGGTGTGCTACACAAAAGGGATGGTGCCAGGCACCGACGCCGGCCACCACAGCTTCGCAAAGGCAATCAACCGCGCGCATTTCATGCATGGCGACGCGAATCGAGCTCGCGTCGCCCCCTCCATGGACGCCTCGGTGCTCTTTCGGTTCTCCAGCCCATTCAGTACCATTCAGTACCATTCAGTCGCCAATTGCATCTGTCCTCTTTTGTAGATGCCCCGGTTTCTCTCTCTGTCTCGTGGCATCAGAGCGTGTTGAGAGAATTTGACCTGGTGGGATATTTGACGCAGCGCAGTGGACGAATGGGCGCGTGAGAGTGAGATGCGCCTGGGGGTCTCGGTGGGATTGGCCCGCGCGGGGGTGTGGCAATGACGAGGAGGCCGTGCGTCGATACGGTCATAGAAGGGACGTCGGTGCAGCGCGAACCTCGTGCAACGCGCAGAGGAAGTGGGAAGGACGGAAGTGAGAACCCCCGGCTCCGGCATACCCTGCGCAACCTTGCCTCACCCTCGTTGCGCGCGCGGACGACTCGATGAACGCGGTCTCCGTATCGGTATGGACCTGGTGGAGCCGCTGTGTGTCGGCGACGATAGAATGGGGAAACGTGGCAGGCAATCAACGCTCCCCCGAACAGACTCTGGATTAGACTCACGCTCAGGCTCAGGCTCGCGCACTGCACAACGTACGAGCGATGGCAACAACGCATGTAACACGTAAATCGTGGCCCACCGAGTGCAGATAGCAGGGCGGGCAGATAGCAAGGCAACAGAGGGGACGAGTACGCAAATGAGTGAGAGAGAGACAGAGAAAGAAGCGCAAGATAGAGCTCGTCGCGTCGTTCGCCCAATCGAAGCGCCTGATCAAAGCGCGCCCGCCCGCCGTCCCGATTCAGCCCCCATCCCGCCCTCAGGCCATCCACCCTCCGACATCTGCCCGAACCTCAGAAGAAAAGAACAATTCACCCAGTTAAACCCATATGTCCATCCCTTCCCCACCCCACAAGTCCAATAGCTTATTCTCTATTTCTTCATCCAATTACCCTGCCCCGCTCGCCCGACGCCCTCGCCCGTAGCCACCCCTTCCCCATCTCCATCTCTCATCCATCCCCATATATCCACAAGGCAAAGGCATCGTCACCGCTCGTCATCGTCATCGCCCCCGATCCCGAGGACCTCCCGTACCTCTTCGTGCCTTTCTCCTCTCCTCCCTTCTCCTCCCGCACACGACACCACCCACCATTTCCTTTTCCTTTTTCCCTTTCACTCCACTCCACACGGAGAAACCCATCAAAAAAACATGTACGTACGCCAGGACTCGGGGAAATGGACCGGAAAGCCTTTCCCAAAAATCGCCCTGGGTGGTTAAAACGTCGCGACGGGAACGCGAGATAGATAGGGGCCTGGGCTGGGCCCCTCCCTCCCTCCCTCCCGAATCCCGATTAGCCCTCTCTCATCTTCTCCCCTTACCCCGCACACCACCCTGAAAAAAAGAATGCTAAGTTGAAACGCACCTCTGTACGCCAAAAACCCTCTACCAGAGCGCAGGGCTGCGCAGCTGACTCGGCCTGATCAACTCAATTCCAAAATCACGGTCCGATTCAGAAATTCACGTTATTCTCTCCCGTACGCTTCGAAACCAATGGTAACGAAAGACAACGAAAAGTAGAGAAAAGTAGAGAAAGCGAACGAAAGCGAGAGAAAAAGACACAAGATCACGGCCCAACCGGGCCAGCATCAACAACGGGGGTACCAAAAGCCAAAAAAACAACAATCATTTCGGGTAGGCGGGGCGGGAAGATGGCCAGGCATGTTCGGGCCTGCGGCCGGAGGCGGGGAGGCGAGCGCAGGAGACGAAAGGAGTAACCGGGCAGGGCTGATGACTACGCTGCGCGTGGCCGCGCGATCTCTCTCTCTCCGGGCCTCGCACGATCAGTTACTCCAGACGCGCGCGCGCGCGCGAACGGGGTCGGAGGGCAAGGGCGAAGCAAGCAGTGTCCGCCTGTGACTCAAATTTCACGTTGCCGTTGGGTACTTGCTTTTTTCCACGAGGCCGGCCCATCACACGCGGGGAAAGCAGGGCGGTGCAGCAGTTGACGTGATAACTTCGTTATTTCGATTGGTGCCCGAAGAGACTATCCTACAACCATGCGACATGATAACAACCGACGATAATGGTCCAGAGTCATGATGAGAGGGTAACACAGTGCGTGGGTGAGAGCGAATAAGGTACGTAGCCGAGTCGTGCATCCGTCGTAAGGACGATGCGGAAAGCGTGGGGTAAAGGGGGAAAGAGATGACCGACAAGAGAATGCGTTAGAGTACAATATATACAGATGCATGGAGAGATGCATGTTGCAGAGCGATAGCGAGTCCGATGAACGATGGCGACGACGAGCGGGATGGGGTAACAAACGGCGCCGACCGTCCATTAAGGGCGTGTTGTTGACAGCATCGGGGGTGATATCCAAAGCGAGGAGAGAGAGGACCAAGAAGGAGCGCGATAGGCGTACAATATCGTACAACGTTCCGCATGACAGACAGGCCGGATGGAATAGGCGGGTATACGGTATCCAGGTGGTAGGGTAGGGTATGATAAGGCCGACGATGGGGGGTATAGCATACGATGATTAAGATGATGGTGACTGTAGTGATGGCGGTGTTGTGGATGAGTCGTGTCGTGGCCTCCTACTTGCCCGCGCCGGGGAAAAGGAAAAGACGTTTGCGCTCCTTGACAGGGACCTCGAATTCGACAACCTTCTCGACCTCGCGCTCCTCGTCGTGCTCCTGGCCATCAGGGCCAAGGACGCGAACGATCTCCTTGACCTTGCGGCGCTCGAAACGCTTCTCGAAGGTAGGGAGATCGAGGATGTCATAGAGAAGAGTACCCTCGGAGTAAGACCACATAGGTGCTGGAACAAATAATAAGTACAGTGTATGAACATGATACATAGAGGGACTTACGATTACCGCGAGTAGTGCGGCCACCACTCCGGGAGGAAGTCGTGCTCGACTCAGTGCGGACACTGGCCTCGCTGCCTCGGCGGGTAAGGCCTCGACGCTGAGCGGCCTCATCCGCGCACACAGCGCACTGTGCACACTCAGAGCAGTTCTCGTCGGCGAGTGCGGAGGCAGCGCGGAAGCTGGCACTCGAGTCCGTGCGCTTGAGCATGACGTCCGGGACGACGAGCTTGCCCTCGGCACCCTTCTTGAGAATGGGCACCTCGCGCTTGCGAGGGGTCGACGAGACCAAAGGCAGCGAGCGCGTCGAATGAGTAGGGGAGCCGTAACGCGCCATGCGGTGATTTGCGTGGTGACGGCAAGAAGGTTGTGGGGGTGATGATGGCTTGCGGCCGGACCTCGACTCGCTGCGGCGAGTGAAGGACATGTCCCACTTCGCGTAGAGTTCAGCAGCCTCACTCTTCGCGCGTTGGCCATCGGCGGAAAGGGGCAGACGACCCCTGCTGGCAGCTGACGATGTCGAAGCCGCGTCGCTTGATGACTCGCCGAGCGTCGAGTAAACGCCGCGAGAGCGGAGAGGGGTGGAGACCATGCCTTTGCAAGAGTAGATGCGGCGGATCTGCTCGTCCTCTGCCTCCTGCGCATCGATGTCGTCGCCTGCTGTGGAAGGTGCAGCAAGGCCGTACACGCTCGCGCGCCATCGATCACTACCGTCGGTCCATCCAGGAACAGTTCGGCTCTTGTTCTGGGCGGTGGCAGTGACGTTGAGAGCGTAGGCAGTGCTGAGCATAGAGCTCGGGGTTGCCCAACTCGGACGCTTTTTCGGTGCAGGCTTAGTTCCCAGGGCGTCCTGAATGCGACGGGCGGCCATCATGACGCCGGAGGTATAGTCTTCAGGACGATTGAAACGATGTTCGTCCGAAGCATCGGATGAGGGAGAGGACCTCGATGGCCCAGAGAGGGGTGACTTCTCCGACTTGGTGGACTTCGTCGAGGATGAAGTCTCGGTGCGGATAAGCGGAGGTGGAGGAGGGCAAGGCGGCAGTTCGTAAACAGATGCCAATGCAGCGTAGGCGCGAGGAATCGGATACGTCGGCTCCTGCTTTGGCCACTTGAACCCCCTGATAGGTTGGCTCTCGACGCTGCTATCGCTAGATGCGCTAGAGCTGCTGGCAGCGGCGAACGAGTTGTGGGGGACAGGTGGCATGCTGGGGCTGGCGACGACAGGAGCGTTGCGCTCGGGAACGTAGTTGATGTCGACGCCGACAGTGGTCTGCATGTCTTGGAGGCGGCACTCGTCTGAGCAGTAGAGCGGGGCTGGCGACTGGTCGATGACGGTGCGATGGCGGATGATGCGAGCCGGCTCGGCGGCAGCGACCTGCGGCTGAGGCTGAGGTGCTGGCTGTGCTGGAGCGGCCTTCTGCTTGGTCTTTTTGGAGGTGTTGGAGGTGGTGGGCGAGACACGAATGGTGCCGTCGCGCTTGACGCGACCCATGCCTTGTACGAAGCCACCGACAGGGTGGGCGCGTGGAGCGGCCTTCTTGGTGCGCGGGGCCTTGACTACGGCTGGCGGAAGATGAGAGGAGGCGCAGGCAGGGAATGGAGTGATGACTTACGGGCAGTGGGAGTAGTGGGTGGGGGAGCCGGGGCAAGCGCCGGCTCTTCTGCGGGGAGTTGTTGTTCTTCTGGCGCTTCGTCGAGCTCAGAGGGCGGGATGGGGACTTGATACCTCTTGGGAAGGATCTGTCTGCTGCAGACGAGACACCAGGTGGCGTCGAAAGAGATATCCATTGCGGACGGGCACTGGGCGCGGAGAGCGTTGGGCGGGGGAGGGCAGCTGGGGAGAGACGGCAGTGGTTGGGCAAGCGGCGTCTTATATGTTCGGGCAGCCGACAGCCAACCACGGCCCTCCCATCATCCAGTCCAGACCGCCAGATCTCCATCTCCTCATCTCAGATCCGGATCTCGATGCCCTCGGCACCAGTCCGATGAGGGACCTCGGAACCCCCGAGAGGCCCTCCGTCGTCCACCGTCCAATGCCCCGCGGTTTCCCCTGCCCAATCCCTGTCCCATCACGGCCCGGCATCGTCCGCGGCCCTCCATTGGCCGCCGTCATTACGTGCGAGACCACACCTCCTGCTCGGCCATCCACGCTCGCTGCCCGCGCATTCATCCACACCGGGGCCACCCTCCTGCCCGCACGCCCCCGCAACAACTAACACGGGCGAGCACAAAACGCAGTCAGCGGACCAATGGGCGACAAGGCGTCATGTGCAGCTTGACGCGTGCGGCGTCGGCTCCCGCACCCGCGCCCGTTCTGGGCTCGCGTCGGGAAAACGGTGCGCACAGCGGCGCAAAGCTATCTGTTTAACCGTGCGCCTGGCAGGGCAGGTCCTCCCGCCCGCCCGTTCGTTCGCGTCGCTCCCGCCGCCGCCCTGCTTCTTTGCCTCCGCGTCGCTTCTCGTCTAGCGCGACGGTATATAGAGCGTCGTGCCTTGCCAGTACGCTCGTTTGAGCCCGCCGTCCCGTTCCCACGCTCCAGAGTTCGCAGTGTGTCTGTCGAGAAGCGAGGAGGTGCAAGATTACCCCGCGCCCCGCCCTGCAGCTTCTGAGCCTCTCGTCTCCGCACGTCACTTCGTTGCCTTCTCGCCGAGCACACTCGATCTGCTGCATCGGCGCGCCCGCTGCACGTTTGTCCACCGGTGCCGTCTACACGAAATGGCTGCTCCAACTGCCCCTTGAGTGCCGCAAATTCCCCTCAATGCTCGGGATACTACACAAATAGGACGGCGGGGATCTCGGATAGCGTGATAGGAGGGGACGGACAGCAGACGGAAGCTGATCCTCGCAGCTCGCTTTCCGTCATAGCCCAGGTCGGCATCGACGGGGAGGGGCTCTCCTTATTCTGCGACACCCCCGACGCTAATTCACCCACCGTCAGCCCTCCGTCTTCCCGACGCAGAACACAGTTCCTACCCCGGATTGTCGTCTTCTGCACGTGCGCGGCGCAGGCCATATTGAGCGTGATCGCCCATACGTCGTCGCCAACTGCGACGCCGCCTCCCGACGGCCCGCACGCCGCCACACGACCAGGGGCCGCCGCGCACAGGCATCAGAGAGAGAGCACCAGAGCCCGCTGCGATTGGCTGCCGCGCGCGCCTCCCACGCTGCGATTGGACAATAGGTTGCCGGTCGTCGAGGCGCCCGCGTTGGATGCCGACCGCACGCGATCCTCCCGCTGATTCCTTGTCGCTGGCGACCTTCGTGAACGCGTTCGCCCTGCACGAGCAGCGGCGGAAACGTTCCCTGTTCGTGCTAGCTCGCTGTCGTGTACGAGGACGGAGCAGGGATGCCTCGCAGGGCCGCTCGCCCTTGGCTTGCCCCCACTCGGTCGCCGGCTGCGCGCTTGCCGCCCTGATAAGCTCCTCAAGCGTGCAAGCTCAGGACAGCTCGGTTATCAACAGCCCTTCCACCAGAAAACACGTACTCGCCTGTGCTGCCCATGCAGCCTCCAGCTCGCGACGCAGCTCGCGCAGGGTGCGACATGCCTTATCCGGGCTGCCCCGCACCGTTTTCGGACGACCTCCGTCTCCAGCCAATCACCACCGCCCGCCCGCGCACCGCGTGTTTCAGCGCCCGCCCACCTGCTGCGACATCCCAGCCTGCGCCACACAGGGAACAACGGTGCAGCCCCGCCGCCCAGCACTAGTCGTGCCAGTTCGCATTATCCTCCAGGGCGGCGGCAGCCTCGACCGCCGTCGGCCCAGCGGCAGCGTGTCATACTTAGTGTCTAGGGCGGTGGCGGCCCTAGCGTCGGCCCGCGCGTCATATATCCCATATATTGCCATGCGCACCCATTGCCGATTGGCCCCTGCGAGCTTGGGTGAGGAATGATTGGCTGGCTTAGCCGCGACGACGTTCTGCATGTTGCCATTGCACGCCACCCGACCACGGGAGCGCGCGGCGCACGCACCAAAGCAGACGGGCCCGCCATCCCCAACCGTCCCGCGCTCAGCCAATCACGCGCCGCAATTACCTGCTCCGGGAACCTCGCATTTGTCACTTCCCGGCGCGGATTTTGTGTTTTTGGTGTCGCGGGTAGGAGGTGCCTCGAGGTGCAGACGTACGACATGCCGAGTGCTGGCTCAGCTCAGCACCGCAGAGAACATCCCCGCGCACGGACACATGCCCGACCTCAACGATCGCGCCGCAACAGGGTCGTCCCGTCCGGGCACTGCTCTTTGTTCTCGTACGCCCGCACACGTACAGTCTTTACACAGCAGACGCGCACTCGACGGCCGACGCCTTTTCGTCACCTCTTTTTTTTTCTCTTTTTGCTGATCTCTCGACGGACGAACGCCCAGACGCGCCATCGCCACCTCCGTCCGCAGACCGCGTCTTGGTCAACGCCATCAACGCCCGCACAACGTCCCTACGTCTTTTTGACGATCTCGAATGCACCTCCCAGGCTCAGCTATGACGCGCGCCTGCCTGGCTTCGTCCGCGCCGAACCCAAATCCATCCTTCTACGCGCCCGCGAAGTCCACACTAAAGCGCTACCCCTACGAGCGCGCCACGCACAGTAATCCAGCTCGCACGTACGTCCCTTGCAATTCAATCCCACCCTACTTACAAATATTCGCTGTCCGGCCGCCCAGGAGTCTTCTTCCGTCGAAGCTGCTCCTGTGTGGTTTCTTTGTGTCGCGCCTAGGCAGGGCCCGAGGGTCTGAGACTGAGACCCGCTGTGTGGTTGCCGCTGGCGGAGAGACTTGGACTAGGGGCGTTTGCATGGCAAACTCCGCTGCACGCCCTCCCGTGGTGTGCAGCGTGGGTTTTCCTACTTTCAGCACACGCGCCCGCCGCGCGATCCCAACCCCGCATGACCCCGCACCCCGATCCCGCCCCGCTTGTGGCTGCCCCTGCGGGGTCGGAATTCATCACATACGAGCTCCACCACACCCAGACCCTATCCAAGGGAAATCACGGGGAGTCCCACAGAAGCGTCCGCCTCGAGCTTCGGAATGCTCTCGGGGCGGGAAGGAGCGAAGAAATCGACGAGCCGCCACCCGAGCTCGCTTTGCAGATCCCTTCGCTCGTCAGAACACGCATTGCGAAGCAAGGTAAGGCAGGGTAAGGCACGTACGTACGCGCGTATGGTTTCCAAGGCTAATGTTTATCATCATCATTGGCATCTAGGCGTAAGCGGGAGGCTGCGCCATCGCTAACGAGCGCAGGCGACGGCGACCCCGCAACACGATGTCTGCTGACACACACGCTGGCGAGGGGCCCCGTGGGGCACCTGGAGGTCTGTCGCCGCCTCCTTCAAACTCCTGTGCCACTGCAATTCCGTCCTCAGTCGGCTCGGTTTCAGCCGCCGCCGCCACTGCACCGATTTACAAGCTCGCCGCCGGGGCAACTACTCGACTACCGCAACACGGACACGAATACGAATACGAATACGAATACGAGTACGAGTACCAAGCCACACCGATGTGCTAGACCGACCGCCATTGAAGCACCTCCGTCGGAGGTCCGCCGTCCGACTCGAGACCGCCGCTCCGATTTACCTCTGGCACTCGTCTCGCCGTCCTACTGGTCTGACGGCGATTCCAGTGCCTGGGCGAAATCCGAAGCGTCACTCACTCGCTCCTTCCTTCCTTCCTTCCTCTGTCATCCATCCCCAATCGAAGACAACCCACCGGACGACGGATGATTCATACATCAACCCTGTATGCGGAAGGTACGCCTACCCCGCACGCGCGCGCCCGCGTCCACGAGCTTTTAACTGCTACTACCCCGCATTCTTCATCTTCCCGCTTTTTTGTTCGCAGGTCCAGGGGGGCCCTACCCGTCCCCCTGTTGGTTTGCTGATGCGGTGGGTGTGATGCGGGTTTCTGAGTGGTTCGTGACGCAGGGCTTCTTTTCTGCTTCCTGTGGCGTATGTGGCACGTCCTCCGACGCGCACGGCGAAGAGGGCCTAGACCTCTCCTGCAGATAGTGCTGTCTTCGTGCTGGGGTATCGCATTGGATCGACGATTTGCAGCTTGGAACCTCGGGTCGGGAGATGGTCGTCCCAATCTGTCGGGCGGGGTGTGCGGGCCAATGGGGCGACGAGACCAATCGTAACAGGTGCGTTGCTTCGACTATTGTTGACTGGAGACCACCGTAGCTGACATGGTATGCTAAGTCCGCTCCGACGCAGAGACCCAGCCCAAACACGCCGCACTGCCCTCGCGATTCAGGTCGTCTAGCGACGTAACGTCGCCTCCTGCCCACCATCGCCGCGTTTTCAAACACCCACCTCGTGCATTTGCACGCCGAGATGGCCACCGAGGGGCGTACGGTTAGTCGATGTGAACTGGACTGTCGTCGTGCCCCCATACAGCCCGTCCAATCGTTCTCCCCCCACTTCTACCGTTTTGCCCGTTGTATTTTGCAAACGGGCGTGCCGACTACTGGCCAATCGCGTGCGGCGTGCACACACACACGCCCCCGGGACGGCCATGACAACGATTTCCGAACGCCTGAGAGTGTACCCCGCGCACTCACGTCAGTTACAGTGTGTTCACCCCGCCCGACTTCCTCCGCACGTCAAATAAACCCGCACGCCTTCGCAGCATCTCGTCTTCTGCGCATGTTATATCAAAACCCAACCCAAATATCCCGTCTCGCCGAATCATAGCGCGCGCACACTCAGAAGGGGCGTGTACGTGCAATCAAATATGCCGTCGTCCTGTGTCAAATTCGTCAGCCCCGGGATCTTTTCGTGGGCGGTGTTGCCCTGGTGGCTTCGTCATGTACATGTCATGTTCATGTCCGCGGGTCTGAGGCTTAAGTTACGGCCGAACGTCGAGAGGGGCGGGATGCCGTTACGGTCCTGCTGCGTATGGGTCCTTCGCGAGGGGTGGTGGGATCTCCCGCATGTGCTTCGACATTGACATCCCCATCTGCTTCCGGGGCAATGACAGAGATGCCTCCGTATCAAGGCACGACGCCCGCCCGACGCCAAAAACCCAACGAACGTATGGAAGGACGCCCCCCCCGCCTCCCGTTGCCGCGGACGCAGCGCGTTGCCACGCACGGGATGCCGCAAGGGACGATGGCACGGACGCATCGTGCGTCGCATCACACATCCCATCAGCTTAAAATCGCAGCAGCAGCAGCCAGCTCCTCCTCCATCGGCGCGGGGATCTCTCTTTCATCAGCTAGGTTCTCCCAGTCCACCCGTGCCCCGCCGCCGTCCTTCACGCCCAAAAATAAATAAAAAGAGAGAAAATCATGTGTGTGCGGACCCGCGCCCGACGACCGACCTAGCGCGACCCCGCCCGCCCGCCGCCCGCTGCGCGCCCGGCCCGCCCTGTTTAGGCGCGGACGGCGCACGTGGAAGAATCACCTGCGCGCGGAGCCAAATCAGCCGATCCCCAGATTCGCGCGTCGCAGGCTCAGATCTGGCGTCCCCAGCAAATCTCTCTCGCCGCGCACAAGGGGGAAAGAAAAAAAAATCGGGGGTCGTTGCGATCGTCTCGTCTCGTCTCTTCGTCGCGGCGGCGACGGGACAGGTGAAAAAAAAAACACCCGCCAAAAGTACTAGTTGCATCTTTGGCCAGGCAGCAACAGGCAGAACTGCGCGGCCAGCGTTGGCGTACGTAAAGGAGCGGCGTCGGCGGATATTTGCGATTGGCCAGCGCGGCCGGATGGTCGGGGCGGCGCAGGGGGGCGTGACCGGTGCGTATGGGTTTTGGAGGAAAATTTGGAGCCTCGAGATGAGTTCTGGGCTGGGTCTCAGGCCTCGAGAGCGTGCTGCAGCTGCTCGTACGCGAAATTGCACCGCTGATGGGAGCGACGGGAGGGAAGGCGGCGACTGTTACGGGGAGATGATTGGGTGGGCTGGGCTGAGGGCTTGTGCAGGGAGGGAAACGGACAGAGGGGCGAATCAGCTTCGGGGTCGTCAAATTCGGGCACATGAATTTGACCGCGCGTGGAGGACTCGGCCGAGGATGCGCGACGAGGACCTATCAGCTGCAGTCTCTATGACGAGGTGTCCGCCAAGGGCCAGCCGTCAGCAGAATTTCCATGCCCGCCCACGCCCATTTGCTCTTGGACAACGAAACGAACGGCCGATCTCCTCTCGCTTTTTTTCCACGCGCGACGGACGTACGTTCTGGTCTCGTCGCGTACACCAGATCATGGCTCATGTGCAGCGTATCACGACCCTAGCTCCCTGACATTTTCAATTCTTCACGTTTCAGAATTTCCGACCAGGACGGCAACGACCGACGCGTCCTGACGCGTATGGCATCGTGCGATGCACCGACTGGCACGATCACCCGCGCACCGGTCTCGCGGCGGACGGCTTCGAAAAACGGACGCGGTGCCCTTGGGTACCCTCGACGGACCATCGCGTCCGCGCCCCCCAGTGGGCAGCGTGAACAGCGTGCACGCCGTGCGCGGCCATACAGCCTGCTTCCGCGGCTCGTGGTGGCCTTCCTCATAGCCGCACCGCTTCACACGTCCCCCCGCATGACTGGCCCACCCGCACAGGCTGGCACAGCGAGCGCACCACCCCTGTCATGCCCCCGGGGCCACCAGACGACCTATCGATAGTCGATAAGCCGTCGATGGAACGCGATGTCGATCGGCCTTCAATTTTTCGCAGACGTATCGTTTTAATCACCCATCTCTCGCGTCGGCCATAAGTTCGACCATGGGCATAGGGCTCCCTGCAGAGAGAGACCTCGAGAGACCGAAGCGTGGATGCTAAACGTGAGTTAGATGGCATGACGCGCCGTGCCCCTGATCATCGCATCGATGGCGCGTCGGGACTGCTCTTCCGCGCCGGAGGCGAGGTTTGGTCTGCACCCCTCCGAACGGACATCCGTACGTAAATCCGCGTCGTGCCCGGCCGCCCTGACTCAACAACTTGTCTCTGCAGCCTTCGCGCCGCGTGTACCGTCCACTCTGTCTATTCAGTCATGGTTCGTGCAGTCCACGTCGTTCGATGCGTGCGGCGCGCGTACGTACTCAGACAGGGGCCCGCGGTCCGACATTGGGTGTCGTCACACCCCAATGGCATATGCATCCTGGGCCCGGACGGTGCCAGTAGTAGTGTCCGCGCGGGACGTTGGAGTGCGGTCGTGTGCCGTCTCTGCTCCTCACCCACCTGCCGCGCGCGTCCTATTCCACACAACACAGCACAATATCCCTGATTGCACGTCTCCTACGGATTCCTGTGGATGGCGGATGGCGGATCCCGCGCGAGCCGGACGTGACTTCCGATCGCGAGTGGGCCGCCGGCGGGGAGACCTTGAAGACCCACCCCAGTACAATCAACCGCGTCTTTGTCTGTGCGTCGTCTCTCCATGCGCGCACGGACAACATCAGTGCAACCCGTGTGCCCCGGGATATCGGGATGGGATGGAGGACAAAGGGGAGAGGGTGTTTTTGCTGGACAAAGGCGATCGGGGAGTCGACAAAGACCACCGTGATCGATCGGCTGCGCATCTCTTTCACTCTCCCTCTCCTCCCTTGCTCTTCTGCTCTCTCGTTCACCTATCGAAACACCACCTCAGATCACCAGCATCTCATCTACACACACGACCCAAGGTACGCGCGTTATTGTCTGTCCTTACGCTCCCGAACAAGAAAATCAGCAGCAGTCCGTACATTAATCACGCGCTAGCGTCCGCTCCGAATAAACGAACCTTACGAATAGGGAATAAACAAAAACAAAATGAACGAGGACGGAACGAACACTAGCGTGCTCGGTTGTCATGCTCGACCAGCTAACATCCAAACGGCCAAACCCGCCAGACGCAGCCAGGCATCCCTATCGGGGGCGTCGCTTTTGTGACAGACAGTGCCCGTGTTTTGTTTTGATGTTGCATGAGTCGAGTCGGCTGATGCCTTTGTCCCTCTTGTCTCCCCTGCGCGCGCAGTCCCCTTTGTCGCGCGTCCTAGGTGTTTTAGGCTGAGATGGCGCGATGAGATGGGTGTTGTATGAATATACTATGAATTGTATGAACGCGGGCGGGGGCTGTGGCCATCGCCGGGGGTTGGGTTGGGTTGGTGTTATTCGGGTCTCCCGCTATGAAGTGGCGCTGCAGATGTTTCCCTTCGTCTCCGCCTTGCTTAGGGTGCGGAGGAACAGAACGCCCAGACGAACAGAGATACCCGGTGGCGATGGTATGGTCTGGCGCGCAGCAGTTCCCGCCGCAGCGGGTCATGAGAGGACAATTGCACGGTGTTACATTGATGGGGGATGGGGCTACTAGTGGTAGTTGGATGTACGATAAAGAGTAAGATACTGAATAATTTCATGGTGTGGAGGGATGTATGGTGTTAGTCTTCCTCCTCGGTGGTGAATCCAAGGTCGACCCATGCGCGCATGCGATCTCCGTAGCGTATAACAAGCAGCACAAGACTGTAAGGGGCCCGTTAGCACGCGACGACACTTTCGACGATTACGGAAGACTTACCCAAATCCGACCCAGGCGATGACAGCAGAGCCGATGAAGGTGGCGAGGAGGCCAAAGGTATTAATCGAGAATATGATGAATCCAACAGTAAATGCGACGATGAGATTCCGGCATGCCCTGGAAACTCGGGTGTCAGCACGGGTCTTTTCCAGATTGCTGGGTCTACGTACATGTTGGCTGCTGTGACCTCGGCACTCTGCGAATGCAGAATGTCTACGAGATAGGCGTTCTGGGGGTTGAACACGGCGGACACCTAGAACGAAGGTCAGGATTCGCCTGAAGGAGCGTGGGGCAACGCACCCCGAATCCGTTGACGAAGAAGAAAAACAAATTGAATGCAAGAGACACGTTGCTGTCATCCCCGAAGTGCGTGAGCAAACCGGAGGCAACCATGGATCCAGGGACGAGAATGAGGCCGCCGAAGAGTGACGCTCTGAGACGGTCTTCGGGAACCCAAACTCCTTCGCGGTACTTGCGCCACTTGACGAGCATCTTGTCCGACAGCTGTCCGGACCATGACGATCCGACTACGGGCTACTTCAGCGCACGTTGGTAGATAAACGAAAGGGCCACGTACAAACATTGCCAACCCCTACGGGAATGCAAATGGCGCCGAGGATGGCCTCGTTCGTAATGCCATACTTCACGCCCATGGTATAGGCGATAGGAGTAAGCAGCACTGTACGTGAATCTGTCAGCTACGGTAAAACATGAGATAGGCATAAAACTGACCGTAATCCGTGATCATGATTAGGCCTTGGGAGAGCGACTGGTTATGAATGGTTAGCTTCTCCAGATCTAGAGATAGAACCACGGCTTTACGCACAATCAAAAGCACATTTGGGCTTCTCAGAAGTGCCAGACCGCCGAAAGGGTTCAGCCAAACCCATCGTGACCGGCCTTCTCTCTCGATAAGCTCGTCGACTCCGCGCATACCGGGCTGACTCGTCTCCGGTTGGAGAAGCAGAGTCAGGAAAAAGGATAGAAGCGCCGCGCCAGCCAAAGCATACTGGGTAGTACGCCATGAGGAATAATACGCAGTGATGCCTCCGGCAGCGGGCGCGAGAGACATGCCGAGCAGAACCGCCTTTAGAAGGAACTTGGTTAGCTTCTGCGGTATGGAAGCAGATAAATACGCACTCCAAAGAATACACCGGAGGAGCTACCCCGCTCCTCCATCCTGTATATGTCCGCAAGCACGCCGATGCCCACAGATAGTCCACTGGAGGCGCCAAAGGCTTGGATCACCCGCCACACTAGCAGCTCAGTGACCGTCCCTGCGAGGCCTGTCATCACTGATCCCACAGCAAAGGCAAGCATGGAGTAAAGCAGGACGTTCTTCCGCCCATCTATCGGAGCGATTAGCGACCAAGAAAGACGCAATAGTTCAGAGAACCCACAGAATCCGGAATAGGACGCCCAGATCAAACTTCCTAGAGCGTTGGCAAGAATTGACAGGCTCACAGCGAGACTTTGTTCTCCCTGTCAGATGCTGGCAGAGATAAGGGGATTGCAGCCACACACCTGACCACCTCTCCGCTGGAGTCAAGGTCCTTTGCAATCTGCGGAATCAGAGGAATGAAAGATCCAGACGCGACCACTTGAATCCATTTAGCATGCTATGCGGGAATCCAGATATACACTTACTCGGCCATGTTCCAGTCAAGGCCGTGACCGCGACGATGACGATTTTGCGCGCGGGGCTGAACCTGTTGTAGACATCGTCGCGACTGTCTGCGGGCTTGAGGAGCGGAGTCTCTTCAGTAGCAGGCCCCATGGAGATTCGAGGTAGCCGTCAGACGGATTAACAAAACGCTAGGAGAGCCACCGGGAGGGGTAGGGCACAGGTCGTTGTGGCTGTAAAGAACGAAGGGATGAGGAGGGGAGACAAGACGTACGCGATTAGAACATACCTGGCCAGTCGCGAGGAGGTAGATGGGGGTGAGGAGAGGAGTCCCTGGGTCCTGCGCGGGGGAGCTCTTCGTCCTCTTATACACGGGGGGTGGGGAGCCATTCTACGCGTCATGGACGTGCGTCTGCTGGGTCGCTTCTGGACTCGGGATTGCTTCGACGTCGGCCCAGAAAATGACAGTGCACGCCCAAATGCGGGCAGCATCGGTCAGCGGAGTTTCTCTGGAAATAGTTGAGCCCGTTAGGCTCGCCTCGGATGACAGCATGGAATGCTCTGCGCTGATTCTGGCGCAGGGCGATGGCAGCGCGCGGGAGAAAACGCATGCATCGCTCGGAGCATGTCACCGCGTCTCGATACCGCCTACGTTGGGACAACGCACCCGACCGTGCACCGACGCGCCCCGACGACATATGTCAATTTGTTACCGTTCCTCGCGCCGTGGACACAACTGTGCCGGTCGCAGAACGTGGCTGGGCGACCTGCATCAAGCTGGAAGACTGGTGGCAGAGGCGGATCGGGCCCGCTCGGCAACCTCCGGGCGTCGATCCGATCCCTCTGGGCGCACTTCCGTCATCAACTCTCTCCGCGACACTCCGCCATCTCGCCCAGTACTGGTGAACATCCTGCCCTGCGGTCCTCCTACGGCAGTCCAGCTTATAGCAATGCACACAGCTAGCCATGGCCTACTGTGCCAGATGCGACCGAAACTTCCCCAACGACCGTGCGCTCACGCAGCACCGATACAACTCTAACTTCCACATCATCTGTCGGGCCTGCGACCGCGATTTCAACACCGTCGAGGCCCGCAGGCAACACTACATCAACAGTCCCATCCACCACTACTGTGTCAAGTGTGGAGATCATTTCAACGACGACGACGATTTGCATGAACATTATAAGGAGCGCAATTGGTGTCGACGTTGCGGGAGGGTAGGCCACTTCGAGCGCCGTCCGACGCTACCTACTGACCCACTCACCCAGTTCTTCGACGACTCCTACGATCTAGCATCCCACATCGAAGAGAGTCACCACTACTGCGACCCATGCGACCGCTTCTTCGACTCCGCCTCCAACCTCGAAGCGCACCGAAGATCCGCCGTCCATTCAGACAGGGACCATCACTGCCCTGCG
Organism: Bjerkandera adusta; assembly: GCA_027924225.1. Lineage (NCBI taxonomy): Eukaryota > Fungi > Basidiomycota > Agaricomycetes > Polyporales > Phanerochaetaceae > Bjerkandera > Bjerkandera adusta. Next base: position 231,011 of record BSCZ01001961.1, on the reverse strand, counting down.
AACGGGTGCGAGAAAGCGTTCCTGAACGACGGCGATCTCGTCGCACACTGGGAGATGGGGGCCTGTCCGTCCGGCGTGGATCGCCATCGCGTGAACGAAGCATTCGTCGCCGTCGACTCTTCCGACTTCACGGACTCGGACTTTCTTCGTGTGGACTCCGATGGGGACTTCGTGGCCCCTCTTCCTTCCAAGGAACGTGTGCCCGAGCGGATGTGGAACGGGAATGCCTGGGAATGCAATCGCTGCAACCGCACGTTCAATTCCAGGGATGCACTCCGTACACACCTGCGGGGTCCGGCTCATGCGCTGCGTTTTTACCGTTGCGCCGAGTCTTATGATGGATGCAACGCTCATTTCAGTACGCTCAGTGCCCTCTTCAAACATGCCGAAAGCGAAGCTTGTGGCGTGGAAATTTGGGTTCTAGGACGACGCTTGGAGTACACGCAGGACAATCTTTTCTGAGGAGATGCAAAAACACGCTCAGGTCGCGGGAACCTGGGCTTTGAATTGGTTATCTTTATTCTTAATATCATCCATGTACTGTACACCACCATCGGTGGTCTTTTGTCATTTGTTGTGTCTTAACCGTTGCCTGAGTTGCGCGGAATGCTAACGTTCACGAATCGGCATCATTGCCGGATCGGAGTGGTTGTTTCCACCCTGTTTCACTTTTCCTCGACCGCCAGGGGCTTTCAGTCGGTTGTGGGTAAGAAACATATTCAATGGCGCCGTAAACACGACCCTGCCAGTCGCAGAACATAGTTGAGCAATCCGAGCTGCCCGCCAAATTGGAAGAAGAGGTCTCGGCAAATCCCGCGCGCTGATCTTTCGTCAATCACCGTCACCAACAACCCAGCTGCTCCGCGACGGTGAGCCCGACCTTCATCCTACGACGACAAGAACTGATTCAAAATGTAGGCTGCTATGGAGGTCTGCTACAAATGCAACCGGGACTTCGTCAACGCCCACGCTTTGATACAGCACGTCTCTACCTCTCGCAACCACGTCATCTGTGGTTCGTGCGACCTTGATTTCGACACCATCGAGGACCGCAAAGAGCACTACATCGAGAGTTGTTCGCATCATTATTGCAATAGCTGTGATGCCCACTTCAGTGACGATGTTGACTTGCAAGACCATTATGAGGACAGTCATTACTACTGCCGTCGTTGTGCGAGAGTAAGTCGGTCGTGTCCTGACGCAGGTTTACTCTACTGACCTACTTGACTAGTTCTTTGAAGGTTCCGGGTACCTCCAAACCCACTTCATATATGACCACGACTACTGTGAAACATGCAACCGCTTTTTCGACTCCGCCGCCAACCTCGACGCCCACTACAAATCCTCCGTTCACACAAACAGGACATACGAATGCCCCTCCCACCTCTGTGGCAAAGCGTTCCTCAACGACGGGGACCTCGTCGCGCACTGGGAAGTCGGAGTGTGCCCCTCGGGCGTCGACCGTTTCCGCGTCGACGAAGCGTTCGTCTCAATAGACCCCCGCGACTTCACCAATCCGGACGTCCTGGACATCGACATCTACGGGTGCCACGTACCCCCCTTGATTGTCGACGAACTCGTCACCCAGGATATGTGGGATGGCGCCGCATGGGAGTGCCCCTATTGCCGTCGCGCATTCGACGCGAAGGACTCGCTGCGCGTGCATTTGGCCAGTCCGGCGCACGCCCCGCGTTTTTATCGCTGCTGCGACGACCTTTCGGGGGGCTGCGGCGCGCACTTCAGTACTCTCAGTGCCCTTGTGCGCCATGTCGAAAGCAACCGATGTGATATGGACAATTGGAGTATACGCAATCGTTTGGACGAACTCGAGCGTGATCTGTTTTTCTGAGTCGCTCCTGGCACCTCTTGATTTTTTCTTGGGACTTATACTTTGACTTATCATAGATACTTTCTCGTGTGTGCATATTTCTTGACGAGTAATACTACCGTATAGCATGCTAAACATACAGTGGCGACGCTATGGAATTGAACAACAGTCTGAAATCAGGCGAATTATGTCAATTCGGCAACGTCCGTGCACCGATCTGATCCCCATTCTGTCAACCAACCCCGTCTTTCCGCGACACTCCGCCGTCTGGCACGGTATTGGTGAGTATCTGCCATAGCCCGCCTTGTCTCTCGCCCTAGGACGGTCTGATTTATTCCAATGTACAGCCTATCATGGCCTACTGTGCCAGATGCGACCGTAGCTTCCCCCACGATCGTGCACTCGCTCAACACCGACACAACTCCAAATCGCACATCATCTGCCACCCTTGCGACCGCGACTTCGACACCATCGAAGCCCGCAATCAGCACTACCGCGACAGTTCCAAGCACCATTACTGTTTCAAGTGCGAGGAGGATTTCGACGACGACCAAGAGTTATACGATCATCAACAGCGGGTGCACAATCGCTGTCCTCGATGCGACAAGGTAGGTTGCTACGAGTGTGGTTTGGGACTTATCATTCACCCTCGCTCTAGTTCTTCGACAGTAGTTGGGAGCTGAGGAACCACCGCACTAATGACCACTTCTACTGCGAGCCGTGCGACCGCTTCTTCCGGACCCTAGACAACCTCAAAGCCCACCAGAGGTCCTCCATTCACAAGGCGCGAGACCATCACTGCCCGCACGTCGGCTGCAACAAGGCATTCCTCGATAACGCGGACCTAGTTGCTCATTGGGAGACAGGGACATGTCCGTCAGGCGTAGACCGCCATCGCATCGACGAAGCCTTCGTCGCCGTCGATTCCCGTTACTTTACGGACCCGGCCGTCCTCGTCGCCGATTCCTACGGGAACCACAGGGCCCCGCCTCCCTCCAAGGCGCGTGTGCGCGACAGCATGCGGGACGGTGACATGTGGAAGTGTAGTCGTTGCAGTCGCACGTTCAAGACCAGGGATATACTGCGTCAGCACTTGAGGGGTCCGGCGCATTCCCCGCGGTTCTATCGCTGCGCTGAAGCTTACAACGGGTGCGACTCTCATTTTAGTGTCCTCAGTGCCCTTGTACGACATACGGAGAGCGAATGCTGCAGCCTGCGGTCGATTTTGCTGCGACTTCAGCTAGACACTATGCGGCGGAATATCTTTTGAAGGTGGCGCTGTGCGTTTGCACATAACGCCGCCTTTCGCGGAAGATCGATGTTCTATATCACTCCACTCATTTCTACCGTTTCAATTGGAAGAGTTATGTATGTACTTCTATCATGTAGGGCCTTTCTACCGATTTGTAGTACTATGCTGTCTTTTAACTGAGTGCCTTTCCGTGGCGTTTCCTAGAATCCAGAGTATATCGCGGACGTTGAAAGTAGCTGGCGCCGGAGGTTTATTGAGAGTCGCAGACCATAGCGTTCGATGAATATGTACTCGAATAGATTCAATTTCGGACAATGTGGAGGGCCTTGATGCGATGGGAGGTCGTAATTGGTGGAGAGCGGTCGAGGCGCACACTGGAGAAATGAAAACATAGCATTAAATCTACCGACCCCCCTTCCGGATCCCTGTTTGCAATCACCCCCCGAATTTCCGAACAAGTGGTAACACCCGAGCGCCGACATGCCGACACGGTTTAGAGTGAAGATTTATTCTGGATGCCCCAATAAAATGCCACGGAAAGGCACTGTCGAAAATACATAAATGTATGTTCTCGAAGGGTGTGCATCAATGACTATCGGCGATTGCCGGAACCCGGACTTCAGCTGCACCTTTACAACACTTTCTAACTTGCCGAGAGCCCCATCGTCCACGGTAAGAGTTCACTCGATAACGTGACAATTGTCAGCTAATTCTAAATCCTAGGCATCATGCCACATTGCGAACTATGCAACCGGGACTTCAAGGACGACCAAGCCCTTCAGCAGCATCGGTTCTCTTCGAATCGTCACGTACCGTGCCGTCCATGCCAACGCGAATTCACTTCCGTGGCGGCCCGTGAGCGGCACTACATTCACAGCTCCCTTCACTGCTATTGCAAAAAGTGTAAAATCCTCCTCGACAAAGAACCGGGAGGTCTGGGCCGCCATCTCGTTTCCACTCCGGAACATTTCTACTGCCGTGTATGCGACACCGACTGCGCCGACATGGCGGAGTTGACACTCCATCGCGCAGAGGCCCATCCATACTGCTACACGTGCAACATGGCGTTCAACTCGCCAGCGGAGCTGATGCATCATCAGGGCACGACGCATCACTTTTGCAAGACCTGTCAGACGCTGTTCCCCGACGCCGCGGCGCTCAAGACACATCACGCTACGCGGCACTCTGAACGCTTCTGCGGGGAGTGCGGATTGCTTTTCTCCGAGCCTAAAGACTTGCGGGATCACTGCGCGTCCAGCCCTCGTCACCAGCACCAGTGCAATGCATGCCGCTCTGTCTTTCCCAACGATGGGTCGCTCAAGGGCCACCAGTCCCAGAAGCATCAGAGTCTATACTGTCGGAAGTGCAAGCTGCTCTTCGATACGCCGGAGGCTCTCGAGAAACACTACGTCAAAACATACATCGTCGACCATTATTACTGCGAAGAATGTCGCATTCTTCACCGGAACAAGGATCTGCTGGAGGAGCATTACGTTAGAAGTCTCAAGCACCATTACTGTGAAGACTGTCGCTACCTCTTTGGCACGGCCGCGGAACTGGCGTCGCACTACGACCTCTCCAAGTCTCATCATTATTGCAGCAAATGCGAAGTGGCGCGTAACTTTCTTCTGGCTCCTTTGATCCCAAGACTGACTACATCGGAGTAGGTGTTTGACGACGAATGGGAACTTTACAGCCACAACTCAGAAGACCATTGGCATTGCGACGAGTGCAAGCGTACCTTCATCTCAGAGGCAAATCTACAAGCACATCTCGACTCGTCTGTCCACAATACTCGCAATCACACATGTCCCGCACCTTTCTGCTCCAAAGCCTTCCTCAACGAAGGCGACCTCATCGCGCACTGGGAGACGGGAACGTGCCCCACGGGAATCGACCGCCAGGCCGTGAACGACGCTTTCGTCCTCGCTGACTCCGACTGCTCTTTCCTCGACGCGGGGCTCCTTGTCGAAGTCTCTGATGGGAGCTGGATTGCTCCACGGCTGAACCACCAACAAGCCACCCAAAGCGCGCGGGTCGGCGGGACTTGGAAGTGCCCGCGGTGCAACCAGAAATTCCCCGACCGCACGGCGTTGCAGGCGCACCTCAACAGCCCCGCGCACGAGCCAGAAATATACGTCTGTGCGGAAATGTATGACGGATGCGAGGAGGAGTTCTCTACCCTCAGCGCGTTCGTGCGCCACGTCGCGAGCGAGCGATGCGACTTCCACGAGAAGTATCTGGGCTATGCGCTGGCGCGCTTCCGCTGTGAGCTGTTTCGTGGAGATGAAGATTGGATGGATGGAGAGTCTGTCGCCTCTGATTCAGAGTCGGCCCCGGGGGTAGACTATATTTTCGCGAGTTGATATTGATGTCTAGGAAAACGTAGCGGGAATCTGCGACATGTGTTTTGATTTAGGTTTCCTTGTATGTTCGGTATTTTCCCCTTCGATCGGATGGACTTCTCTGCTAAGTTCTGGTCTTTGTTTTCTAAATGTCTACGGGTTTATACTGCAAGTTCTGGTCTTGCGCCTTCAGAATGGGCGAGCGTGGTCCACATCAAGCATAGTCGGCAATTGCCGGAGCGACGTGATTCGTTCGCGCACCATTTTGTCTAGTCACTTTCAACCAATCCTCGACAACCCTCCCCACGGTAACAAAGCTTTGACTGGTGGGTCAACCCTCTTCTGATTGTACGCTTCGAGCCTGAAGACCCCTAGTTCAAACGCCGAAGACATGGTCATACATCTGGAGAGACGCTGCGGAGATTGCGGACTGCTTTTCAGGGAGGCGACAGACCTTCAGGTCCACTTGGTGCGGGAGCATCGCCGCTCTTACTGCAAGGAATGTCGCACGCATTTTTCCGGGACTCGGACTCTCAAGGATCATCAAGCTCAGCAGCATCGTAGCCTGTACTGCAAGAAATGCGAGTTCCTATTCGACACTGAGGACGACATCGAGAACCACTACATCCAAAACAGTGTGACCCATCACTTCTGCGAAGATTGCTACATTATCTGTCGTGACGAGGACGCGTTGAAGCAGCATTACTCCAAGAGTTTCTACCATCATCTCTGCGAAACATGCGGCCTTCTCTTCAGGTCGGCTGCGCGCCTGACCGAACACTGCCGCAGCTCGGACGGACATTTCTTCTGCCACGACTGCGGGGAGGTAAACACCTAACTTCTGGGTCCTTTATTCCCCTGTCCGCTGATCATTCTGGAACAGAACTTCGGAAACAAGGATGGTCTCGTCGCCCACAACACAGAACACCATTGGTACTGCAAACCGTGCAACCGCCTTTTCTTCGCCGAATCAAATTTGAAGTCGCATCAAGGCAGCGCCATCCACAACCCTCGTAATCACACTTGCCCTGTGCTTGCCTGTAAGAAAAGGTTCCTCAACGAGGGCGACCTCATCGCACACTGGGAAACTGGAACATGCCCTTCGACAACCATCGACCGCCAACACATCAGCAGCGCTTTCGTCCGCGCAGACCCCAACTGCTCCTTCCTCGATCGTTATTCCCTCAAGATGGGCCCCAGCGGGAAGTTCAAAGCGCCGCGAGTCGTGAGCACGCAAGTCTTCAACGACGCGTGGAACGGTCAATTCTGGACGTGCCCCAAGTGTCCACACAAGTTCCTTGACCGCATAGCACTACAAGCACACCTTGCCAGCGCCGCACACGATACAGCAATCTATTACTGCAGCATGGGATCCGATGGGTGCGACGCGTTGTTTACTACCCTCAGCGCATTGGTGCGACATGTGACGAGTACTGGGAGCGGGCGGTGTCGGCGTTCCAAGGAGGACTTGGACCAGGTGTTGTCGCGTTTCCGCCCCGAGCTTTTCAAGGTCCGAACCCCGCGGAAGACTACCACTCAAATCAGCGGGCAGGAGCGTTCTCCAGGGCCGGGAGCAATTGAATCCACTGCACGATCGGCACAGTAACTGTGAGGGGTAGTGGGTTTTAAACATGAACGTGAGTGTGTTGAGAGTTGTTGTACTCGACGATTGTATTTTCCTAGAAATGAGCCTGTGATTGGACAGATTATGGTGGGTCTGATGCGTCGTTTGCGACCCTTAGCGCGTTCGTCCGACATATGACGAATGCCTGTAGATGACATTTTATCAAGTACGAATTCTCCGTGGCTCTTGATGTAGAACAAACGTGTACTTGCATGGTCACTGCTGTATATTCTCGACCGTATGTTCTCGAAGGGTACATCAATGACCATCGGCATTTGCCGGGTCGGCGTTGTTCATTTTGTCGAACTCTTTTGACTCAACCCGCGAGGATCCCTTGGTTGTTCACTCACGGTGATTTACCACACAGCAGTGTGACAAAATGTTGGCTAATTATGAGTACAGATTATCATGGCTCATTGCAGTCGGTGCGACCGTGCTTTTGGAGACGAACACGCTCTCGAGCAACACCGCTTCTCTTCCAGTCGCCACGTCGTCTGCCATCCCTGCCAACGCGAATTTGTGTCCGTCGCGGCCCGCGAGCAGCACTACATCGGCAGCTCCTTCCACCACTACTGCAAAAACTGCGAGATTCTCTTTAGCCGCGTAGAAGAACTGGTGGACCATTATGCTTCCAGCAACGCCCACCACTACTGTCGCATCTGCGAAACGCACTATACGACTGTAGAAGTGCTGAAGAATCATCGCGCGACGGTCCATCCCAACCGGTATTGCCGGAAATGCGACGTGATGTTTAGCTCCCCAGCTAATTTGGTGGATCACTACGACACTAGTGCACGACACCATTTCTGCAAGCCCTGTCGGACACTTTTCTTTGATGCCAGTCTTCTCAACAAACACAACTCTGACGAACATTCCGACCGGTACTGCAAGGAATGCGCTCTGCTCTTTAGCGAGCCGAAAGAGCTGCAGGACCACTACGTAGAAAGCCCTCGTCACCATTACTGCAATGAATGCCGCACTCTCTTCCCCACCGCTAGGGATCTCCGATCTCACCAACGCGAAAGGCATCGTAGTCTATACTGCCAGAAATGCGAGCTGATCTTCGACACGCCGAAGGCTCTCGAGGAACACCACATCAAGAATGCAACCGATCACCATTACTGCAAATATTGCCGCATTCGTTGCTCGAACAAAGATGAACTGGCAGAGCATTATCGCATGAGCATCAAACACCACTACTGCAAGGACTGCGACTTGCTCTTCGATACGGCTGCAGGTCTGGGAGACCACTATGATGGCTCGGATGACCATCACTACTGCGCTAACTGCGAGCAGGTGCGCATCTGTTCTTGCAACCTTTCTTGTGTTAACGCGTCCGGACATTAGTTATTCGACTATGAATGTGATCTCCACGAACACAACATAGTTCATCACTGGTACTGCGAAGAGTGCAAGCGCTTCTTCCTCTCGGAAGCCAACCTCAACGCCCACCTCGATTCATCCATCCACAACACTCGCAATCACGAATGCCCATCGATATTGTGCTCCAAAGCTTTCCTGAACGAGGAGGATCTCATCGCACACTGGGAGACTGGCACATGTCCCGAGGGCATCGACCGCCAGAGGGTGAACGATGTCTTTGTCGCCGCGGACGCCGCCTGCGCCTTCCTCAACAGCAAGCTCCTCGAAAAGGGTCCCGACGGCAAATACAAGGCTCCGCGGCTGGCTAACGGGCAAACAAACGACGGTGTATGGACGGGCAACCTATGGAAGTGTTTGCGGTGTACACAACATTTCCGCGACCGCGTGGCGCTTAAGGCGCATCTCGACAGCTCTGCCCACGAACCCCAGATCTACGCCTGCACATGGCAGTACGGAGGATGCGATACGTCGTATGCAACACTCAGCGCGTTCGTGCGACATGCTGCGAACGCCGGCAGCGAGCGTTGTCTGTTCTCCAAAAAGTACTTGGACCGAACGCTAGCGTGCTTGCGCTGCGAATTATTCCGCCTAACAAACAAGAAGAATTGAACCAAGATACAGGCAGAACTTCCTCCACTATTTCGCGGTCAAAGATCCACTCATTATTCAAATTTCTCGGGGTATGGGAAGACGATGGAGATCGTGAAGATTGTAATCTCGAACCCTGTGTGCTTGTCTGTATTTCCATGCATGCGTAATGTTTTCCTTTCGTGAATCATCCTGCAACTTGTAGCCTTAGGCTTTCTTCTCTAGCTGTTGTATAGCGCGCGAGCGTGCGAGCGCAGAATCGCATCAATGACTGTCGGCAATTTCCACGACTGGAATCGCTCGCGCATCACAATATTGTCACTCTGCTTTACACCAATCCTCGGACCTCGACAATGGGTCCGCGCACGATGGGTTTTACACTCATTATCGTACTGAATCGTGCTAATTTCCCGCCTCAGTCTTGAATCCCAGTCTCTGTCGTCGACACATTGAGGGACGACAATCTTGACAATCTCGAACGACGCCGTCGCGTCCTTCAGTTCGATTGGCCGGTGGAGGAGCCAATCATTAGGCTGATGCGCCTTCCTCTTTGCTTCTACCAATCCCACTAGCCGGTTCACGCATCCAACCTCCCCGGACCGCACCAGACGGCCCGCTCAGCGTGCCTGGGATGATATCCTCGAGGATCTTCCTGCTCCGAGGATCCCGGGTGCAGCACCCACATTGTCAGCCACCGACCACACGGCCGACGAATCTGAGTGATTTCCACTTATGCTTGGCCCGTCGCAGGCCACGCCCGACGCTATTATGAAGTGATTCATCAGCACAGAGCCCACACTGTTCCGAGGGGCTCCTACAGAACGCGCCACACGATCCCCGGCAGGATGCGCCTCGCAAGATGCCGCGAGACGGGATTGGGTTGAGGCCTCGGACGACGGTCTCCCAGGGGTACACCACGCACAGGATCACAGGATCTCGATGGGTTTTTCTCCCCGGGCGATGCCCTGATCCTACTCGTTCGGGAGGAAGACCAGCAAGAATCCCAGGGGCGCGTGTTATCACCAGCATCCATCGCAGCCCGGCGCGCGCACCCGATGACTTCCCTCGCACTCTCCGTCCCCTCAGCGGGACGCCGTGGGTGTTCTGATTCCTGCTGCAGCAGCTGGCAGGGCGGCCGCGTAGGTTAGACGCGTCGACGATGGGTTCGCCATGGGAAGCCGCTCGCCCATTGCCACAGGCCCACAGCACACCCACATGCCCCCGCGCGCTCGAACCCGTCGTTCTGCCGCTGTGTCTAACGCCGTCGTCCTTTGCTGCAGCCGCCGAACAATGTCCGCTACCGCCGCACCATCTGCGCGGCGAGAGGGGGCGAGAGCCACCGTCCAATGTGCGCCCTGCGTCTCTCGGCCGCGCGCTGAGAGGCTTTGCTGAACTTTGTGCGGAGCTCGTATCTACCGCGGACTTGAACGCGCTTCTGCGATTGGCCCGCGCTGGTCGGTGTTGGTCTTGTGTGCGCTTCACGCAGGGTGGTGGCGGCGTTCGGATCGTTGAAGACTCCCGGGGAATTGTTTAGTTTGCAGACGCGTTGGGATGTATCTCGAAGACGGTCCCACTGGAGATGTCCGAAAGACCAGGGCGTGTAGTCCGCTTTTCGACTTGGAAGATTCGTTGTTACTCGAACTGAACAGGTCCACACCCACCGTATCGAGTGCTCTCGCGAATGAACACACCGCCTCGCTACACCTGGACCTTCATCCTCACGCCTCGTTTAGCGGGTCCGACGAGCCTATCGCCACCCGGGAAATTTCTCACCGACCCACATTGTCACAAATCCTCGCTTCAACTTCAAGCCAGGACATGGCTATCAGCGGTGCCACGAAGGCTCTACCCGCGGCACACAGCACAGCATCTAGGTGCACCAATCATGAACTAAAACCCATAAATTACTACCTAATACACCAGATACACAAAGCACAAGAGACGCTAATGTAAATCCCTTCCTTCTGTATCGTAACACACAAGAAAACTCCCTCCAACACGCACAATAAAAGGCGTGCGAGTCGGTGCTGTAAAGACAGTGTAGTTGCGCTGAACGAGCGACGGTATAGTTGGTGTTGGACGGCGGATACATGGTATTCAGACATCGTACTACAGAGGGTGAGGGGGAAAGAGCATAGCAGAACGAATCCAGGGCGGTGTGGCAAAGCATGGTCGAGATGTCGATGATATGATAAATATAGGGTGGAGGGTGTGGCTAGCACTGCCCAAGGAAGCTGTTCTTCGGGAATGGCTGGTGATAGTCGTCGCGCCATGTAGTGAGGTTCGGGTTGGTGTACGCCTCCTCGTATCTAGAGAAAAGCAAGATGAGATCAGAAAATCGACGCCCACGAACAGACCAAAACAGACGACGCACGTCTTGATATATTCGGCGGTGGGGAAGTCCTCCGGGTCACAACCGTAGTTGATAGCGTCCGGGTCCTGGTACACACGAATCCAGTCGACTGTCATCTTCGTCGGGAACGTCAGATGGTCGAAGTCGATGTCGCCGAAGCTGGGCGATATTCCAAGGTTGGCAATGATGTACATGGGCTCTTGGGGGACGGGTCGTGGGCCGATCTCGACACGCCCATCGGCGGCCATGCCACCCTGCTTCAGTGTCCATGCAACCTTGCCGTTTGCACTCCAGGTGATGTACTGTGAAGTGCAACAGATCAGATAATGGGTAGCGAGGACCAAGAAAAGGAACCCACAGCGTCGTCGAAGCCGGGCAGATATTGGAAGCCGTAGACCTGGGGTACGGCACCGGACAATTCATACGCTTCGGTGGCTAATGGGCATGTGAGTAAAATAGCTAGTGAAGACTATTTTGGAGACACTTACTTGTGTTTGTGATACCGGACGTAGCCTGTTGGAAAACGGAGCCGACGTACGTGTTCAAGGCAGTGCGGCTGGGATCTTCGATCACCAGGTTCCCAGAATCGTTGAACCAATGGTATTCGGCATTGAAAGGCTGAAGTGACATTTAACGATCTGACTAAAGATCAGAGATATTTGAGACTTACTGCCCACTGGCCGGATTGCGACACATGCCCCTCATCGGCGACAACCTACAAACAGATCATGCTGTTAGGACGAATGGCCATGTGTCGAAAAGAGTGAGTCTTACCTGGGCCTCGAATATATCGATTTCAGGCGCTGCTCTCCCGACGTAAGTCTTATCGTCGTGCACGGGGCCAGGATGCGACTCTCCCGGGCATGTGCACCGCGAAAGACGCTGCCCAGGAAGGAAGGACAAAACGCCGTTCTGACCAGAGTCTCCGTTCTCGGTGGCAGCGATAGGGAGGCCCTTGTATGTCTGGTTCGCCACTGTGCCAACGTCGCACGAGTCGTAGGTATACGGCCACTATTCATTCGTCAGCTACAAGCCAAAGCACATGAAGAAGACACTGACCATGCCCTCCAAACTGGCTCCATATCCGGCTCTGCCGAGATTTCCCATCGTCCATATCGCAGGCCAGAGACCAGCGACGTTGTTGACGCCGGGAAGGACGACACTGGCTTCGATCATGCCACCGGTGAAGCAGAACTTGTTCCACGTCGACATCATGCCGCCCTGGTACTCCAGCCCATGCACGTTCTGCTTCGTCAGGGTAATCTCCAGGAACCCGCCTTTGGTCGTGATGGCGGAGGGGTCATACCATTCGAGGTTGGCCGTCTGCCAGTAATGGAGGTCAACTGCCTCCCAGTACGGATCGTCGCCGGGGTAGAAGGTGCGGCCGTCGTTGTTGAACTCGTCGGAGAAGATCAACTGCCAGTCCTTGCCGTCCTTGTAGTCTTTCTTGGTATGCGCCTCTGTCGGCGTGTCAATGTCAATGAGCCCCCAGCTGCCAATCATATCCGGAATCTGTCATGACATTGATGAATAATATTCACAGAACAGCCCCGAGTGCCACATACCTGTCCTGAGGCGTTGATGCCGCCAAAGTTGAAGCCACCGAAACTCAACTGAGGATGCTTGGTGATCCAAGTTATGAACGGATATCCCGCGCTATGAAGGTTCCCGTCAGTTACCTCCATAGAAACAACGCGGGATAGATCATTCTCACAAGAGCATGAAGAAGCCAATGCCCATGATTGCCAGGCACCCAAGGTTCATCAACCCTCGGGTGGTGAAGAGGGTGCCGCCGCCATCGTATTTGCGGTCTCTTCTTGGGTCTGGGTTGTGGAGCACGTCGTCGGGCTCGCGGACGTCCATGGTAAGGTTTGAGCCCCAGTCTGTCGGGTTCGCGGAAAGCGCGAACTGACCAAGATGTCGATCCGTCAATCCTAGTCGCAGTACGAAGGCGGTGGGCGTACCTTATCTGACAAGGAACGCGGGACGGGTGACGGTGCCTTTTCTTTTTCAGACATGTAGCGATCGTCCTGTGACATTTGCTGGTGTTAGCGTTGACTAGTAGGGTATCATGTTCATACATACCGAAGGCGGCCTTTGCGCGGCAAGAACAGACCTGGGAGCCTGTGCAAACGTTGCTTGAACGCCTACAGGGCTGGATCCGCGAGACGACTGAGGAGTCGGGGCCAAGAGGTTCACCGAAGACGGGGATTTGTTCGGCGCATATCGAGGTGGTTGTCCAGGGGCGGCCATGGCGGCTCAAGTCGCGGGCCAGGGGTAAAAGAACGTACTAAGAAATGAACGTGAGCGGGATAGAGACAAGCCTGGAGGAAGTGGAGAAGAAGGAAGCGTTGGGCAAGAAGAGAAAGGCAGGCGACGAGGGGAAGATGGCCGTCTGAACTCAAACTCAGCCCTTGATCTCGAGCAGTGAACAAAGATGTCGGACGGGCGTCGCCATAGCGCATCAGCGTCCAATTTGCCCGGTCCCTGCTGTCCTCTATGCGCGATCAACAGGCGCTTCCTCTGAGGCACTTTATCCCTTTTTGTGCCGTGCCTCAGCCACTCCCTAGTCTGACTCGGAGCCCCTAATGCACGGGGAAAACCAGGTCCTAGCAGCATTTCGGAAAACAAAGCGAACAAAAACTCTCGCACTCACCTCCAGGGGGCACTGCATAGCAACCTATATCGTTTGTATTGCCCCCGGCGGTCTGCGCTGCCCGCGACATCACACACGATAGCTGACTTGCCATAGAGCCAGGTCTCGACAGGCGATCCTTCCGACGCGTAGCGGAATCCGGCGAGGCGTGCCGCTCGAGCCGCGGAGAGACGTCGTGACGAAATGCCGCCGCATATACGACGCGTTGGAGTCGACGATTGCTCCCAGACAGTTTCTCATCAACAGCCGTGGTCGCTTCATGTCGAAAAACATGCCGATTGTTGGCTCTGATGCGACCTAGGGTGCGTAAGAGGCGGGGGTCACGCCTCTCCTCAGAAGCTGCCAGGGGTATAGTAGCCGCCGTCGAGGGGGCACGAGTCTGCGATAACAGTCAGTACCGTTCGCATCGCGAGGTCGCCCGAACTCGGGGGGTGTGGGAAAGACTAGCGCGTTGACGCTGATCGTGGCTGATGATGCAAAGCCGAGATGCCAGCAGGTCGCTTTGTGCACGCTGAGGTGGAGGACGGCATGTCTGTGCGGCGGGGGTGGAGACTGCGGGAGGGAAGGTGCAGTTCCGATTCCCTATGAATCGGTTATTTGTACAGAGCCTAAAATCCGACCGTTTGATGGCAGTCCCCACGTGCGTATGACGCCCGTGTGAGGATGCGCACATGGTACTTTGTCCGGCATGTCGGCCAAGTTGGTAAGCGCTTTGTCAGTTCTTGGTCATCACGCAACATAAAAGGTCGTCCACGATACGGACGGGACTCCTCATTTCCCCTCACCATATCCTCGATATCAACGCTCGACCTCAAGTCTCAACATGCAATACAACATTATCGCTTCCATTTTTCCAGTCATCGCCATCGGTTTCGGTACGTCATTTCTCGCTTTCCCCACTCATCTCTGTCTGACACCGTCGTTCTAGTTACGACCCTAGCTTCGCTCGGTCTCATGTTTTGCTGTGCGCCCACGCGGCGCCAGATGTACGATTTATGTCCTGTCACCCGCCGTGAAGACGGCGGTAAACAGATGTCGGATATACTCGAGTATTTCCCCATCGGTGGAGGTCCTTCTAGGACCGGAGTCCTCACTGCGAGCTCCGTAATGCCTTATCGTATCGCCTATGGCGATATTCCTGTCGGATCCATGCTCAAATATTTATCCACGACAACTGCTTATACCCGAAACGAGGGCGACATGTACGTCGGATGTGTCATTCCGCCGTCGGTCTGTGTGTCTGAGTTGACTGTGAAACAACTCCCGTCCGTGGCCTCGGCCCATGGGATTAAGTTACCCAGAGCATCACGCCGAGACGCTATCGAAAAGGCACTCATATCCCATACTTGTAACCTCGTTTGCAATGATGTTGTAACTCACTTTAAGATCATAAATCGAACCGGCGTGCCTATTCGAGCTAGCACCGCGCCGTTTCCACCTAAACCCCTGTCAAAAAAAGAGAAAATGAATATAGTTTCGGACTGGTGCGACGTGATGAGCCCCGAACGAGTGAATGAGCGGCCATGCGCCGTTTGCGCCAGACTGTCGCCGGAGAGCGAGTTGAAATGCGTACATGAAGCGGAGTTCGACCTCAGCGTCCTATGTAGGCCAGGTGCCTTTGTTACGCGAAAGGAACGGTTCGACAGTTCCGACCCGGTTGACGAGCATTTCGGTCCGATTCTGCACAACGCCGCCGTAAAAATAGTAGACGGAGAGAAAGTCCTTGATATATGTAAGTCCTGCAGAGATAGTCTCAATCGCGGAGGCATGAGTCGCCATGCCCTAGCTAACGGGATGTGGATCGGAGATGTTCCAGAACATTTACGGAACCTCAACTTCGTCGAGAAGCTGATCGTGGCTAGATACAGACATAACATGTGCGTGGTCCGGGTCGACAAAGGTCAGAGAAAGATGTGCGCCAACGCTGTGGTGTTTCCCCAGCCAATCGCCAAATTCTACGATATTCTGCCTCCCCCGAGAGATGAGATCGACATGTGTCTCGCGGTCTTGTTCACAGGCTCTGTAGCACCGACAGGTGAAGACTACAAACGGACACCACTGCTCGTAAGCCATCGAAAGGTGCTCGACGCTCTATATTGGTTGCGTATCAATCATAAGGACTATGAGGATATCATCATATCGGAGGAGAATATGAGCACTTACCCAGAGGACTCCCCGCCAGTTACCGTCCTACACCGACCGAATGAAGGTGACCTTGGCGGCGAGATGATGGCCGTCCACGAGTTGGACAACGAGAGGGGCGTAGAGAATGGCATGTGCCCCTTCGCAGTGCATGGCCTTGCTGGCTCTGAGCTTGCAGATATGTCGTATGAAGCGAAGGTGGCTACGGCTCTCGACTTCTTCACTTCGGGTGGGTCAGCGGTAGCATATGGACATGCGTCTGAACCTGCGTCAATGTATCATAACCCGAACATGTTCCCTGGGATGTTTCCGTGGCTATTCCCGTACGGCCTGGGAGGCATCGGAAATTCCTTGATCAAAGTTCAGCTAGAACGGCCGCGCCAGGTCAAGCAGCTTCTCATGTATGGGGACAGACGGTTTCAAACAGATGAATATTTCTGTTTTATCGCATTCAATCAGCAACAGATAGTGGACAGTACGAGAGGCGGCTACATACTTTCTGAGCGGAAGACTGCTTCGAGCGTTGCCGACAAGATAGTCAACATTAATCAAACCGCGCTCAAACGAATCATTGAAAGAGGGTCAAAGGGGGAGTATCTCAAACCCGAGGATGCCGAGGAGCGTTCTGTGTTCGAGCTTCTGGGTATTATCGACTACGTTTCCAAACGGGTGCAAGGATCCTCTTCTACGCGAAAATTGCTTCGCAATGAGATCTTTTCTCTGATTATTGCAAAGGGCGTACCAATCTGGTTCATTACCTTCGTCCCCACTGACTTCAAGAGTCCGCTGTGCTTGTATTATTGCGGCGTCAAGATAGACTTGCTTAACCCGTTGAAGGATTGGCCGGAGTACCCGAGTCGCATGCGAGCGATTGCAGACAACCCAGTTGCGTGTGCGCGTTACTTCGACAAGATCGTTCGCGCATTTCTAGAGAGGGTACTCAAATTCGGCTCAGATGACCGCGGACTCTTCGGAAAAACAGAAACATACTATGGTACTGTGGAGTCCCAAGGTAGACTGACGTTGCATCTTCACCTGCTCCTGTGGATATCCGGTTCACTATCACCCCAGGAAATTCAGGATAAAATCGTAAACGATCCTGAATTCAGAGACGAGTTGGTCGCATACCTTGAAGACTGCCACCAAGGCGGGTACTCCGTTTCTGACGCTGAAAAAATCGCCGAATTAGTAGCCACAGAAAAGTACGGAAATACCACAGAGCAACTGGCAAAGCACCCGGCTCAGTCAGACCATGATAACGTAGATGAGTGGTGGAACGAAATGTGCATCGTTACCGACTGCGTAGTTCATGCTTCGAACAGGCATAACTCTGGCCACACAAAGGGATGCATTCGCGGTGGATCTCGTCCATACTGCAAGGCCAGATTCCCTCGAGAACTGGTTGAGATGACTAAAGCTGACGTCAGTAACGGTGAAGTGACCATGAAGCACACCGATAAATGGCTCAATACGTACAACGTTGTGTTATCATTCCTGTTGAGAGGCAATAGTGACGTTACGTGCCTTCTATCAGGGACGCAAATCCGGGCAGTAGTCGTGTATGTTACAGACTATATTACCAAAGGCTCGCTTTCTACGAACGTCATCTTCCAGACAGTCAAGTCAGTTCTCGACAAGAATACGGAGGCAGTGAACGGACCTGAGGATGAAGCCGATCGGGCGCGAAAGGTTATCACGAAAATCGTCAACGCCTTGACAGCCTTGCACGAATCGCCAGGGCCGATGATATGTGGTTATTTGCTTGGGCAGCCCGATCATTACACGCCCGAGAAATTCAAAGTATTCTATTGGCACAGCTATGTCAGAGAAGTGATCAAGACGTCACACCCAGATGTACCTTTGCCGTCCGAGTGCGATGGCCAGGATGATAAAGTCATGATATCCATCGACAAAAAAGGCGTGAAGGTGTATGACGACGTCGCACATTATGTTCACCGTCCTGTAGAGTACGAGTCTTGGACGTTGTACGATTATTTGGTCGCAACGGCTGTGAAGGCGCTGCCAAAACAGCGTACAAAGATAGTTATCAGCCACGAAAATGACGCTTCAGATGACGATGACAAAGATGACACAACTTACTCTGACGATGGGGAAGACGTAGACCTAGAAAACAGTCGAGAATTAGAGAGCGCGTCCTCTGCATCAACTGCGTGCTTGCGGTTCTTGCACGGGCACCCTTTGGTAGATACACACGGTGTCTTCCGTGTTAAAGACCGCCGTGGGCATATTCTCAATTTTGCTGGTGGCAGACTTCCCCATGTGGACAAGGACGATTTCCAATATTACTGTTGCGTAATGTTGACATTATTTTTCCCCGGGGGTTGGCGTAGCGGATTTGATATTCGGTCAGACCTAACACCATGGAGCATGATATATGAACGTACCGCGTTCGACCCGTATCACCAGCGGATTATTAAGAACATGAACGCGTTGAACGAGTGTGTCAACGCGAAATACGAGTTCTCCAAGAGGCGACAGGGCCTTGATGGTGTATTTGCCTCACAAGCGGACCGTGTGGGTGAGCCGAACATAGACGGGATAGGTGAAGAGTCAGACGAGCTGCTGGGACAAATAACAGATAATGACGACATATTCGCAGACGAACCTGTCATTGGGAAATCGACGGCTCAGAAGCAAAGCCAGATGGAGGAAATGACCCGAAAGATGTGTCAGCTTATGGGGACATTCACGGACGAGCAGGAACGGGCATTGAAAAATGGCTCCTTACCATCGACACCTTCGAAGCCACCTGCATTCTGGAAGGACCTTTTAGCAAGATGTCGTGCATCGACTCTTGAGTCCAGACGCGTGCGAAACCCAGACAAGGCCGCCGATCGTGCCACTGTGGAAGCCCGTACGAACTGCTGCGGAGAATCCTACTGGGGTCCTGGGATAGTGCGTGTCGTTACGCAAGAATGCATTCGTCATTTCGCCGACTTTCGTTTGTATGTCGACGGCTCTATGCAAGACACAAATATCAGCTTACTACACGATGTTATTACTCAGTTCTCACTTAATGAAGACCAAGAACGTGCGTTCGTGCTGGCGGCAACATACATGCACCATCGTGATCACGAAAACCTGCAGATGTATTTAGGTGGTATGGCCGGTACGGGCAAATCCCGAGTCGTGAACTCACTCATAACTTTCCTCGATCGTCGAAACGAGGGTCATAGATATGTCGTAACTGCTCCAACTGGTTCTGCAGCTGCATTGTTGGCCGGTTCCACATATCACTATGTCTTGGGATTCTCTAAAAACGCTGGAAAACCATCAAAGATGCAGTTGCAGAAGACGCGGGGACGACTCACCGGCGTTGACCTGATATTCATAGACGAAGTTTCAATGGTGTCCTGCCGTCAGTTGTGCGAGATATCAACACGCCTTTCCAAGTCGATGAACACACCAGGCAAGTCTTTTGGTGGTTTAGGCGTCATACTTGCGGGCGACTTCGCACAACTTCCCCCTTCTGGAAGTGGAAGTTATCCTCTGTACTCGCATTCAGTAGGTCTTCTATCAAAAGGGACATCACCTGCCAACCAGGAGAACGCGATTGGAAAGAGTCTGTGGCACTCGTTCACGACTGTGGTTATCTTGACGCAGAATATGCGTCAGACAGGAATTACTGTTGAAGACAGTCAGTTCAGAGACGCACTGATACACATGAGAAATAAGAGTTGTACCAAAAGTGACATAGCCTTGTTGAATTCGAGGATCATTGGTCGCTCTGGTGGCTCATTGTCATTGTCTGACCCTCAGTTCAAGAATGTATCAGTGATAACGGCTCGTAATGCTCACCGAGATGCGATAAATATGTACTCTGTTCGTCGCTTCGCTATCGAGCATTCTTGTCGCCTGGAATACTTCTTTTCCGTTGACGAATGGGAGAGTCCGAACTCCAAGTCGGCTGGAGATCACACTCGATTACTGGCGCGGCTGATAGCTAATCCACGTCAGAATAGAGGGGACCTCGACACAAACATTCGAGAGCTACTGTGGGGCCTCTCACCGTCTGCGACAAATAACCACGCCGGGACGTTGGCTCTGTGTGTTGGAATGCCCGTGCTGTTGAAATCGAACGAAGCCACGGAGCTGTGCGCGACAAATGGCGCCGAAGCGACCATCCATTCATGGGACTTCTTCCTCGATCACCTAGGGAGAAAGATTCTAAATACGCTGTTTGTCAAATTGGAGAACCCGCCGCGGCACGTTAGCATTCCGGGCCTACCAGAGGATGTTATACCACTTACCCGCGCGCGCGAGTCGATACCGTGCACCCTCCCGGATGACAGTATCATGTGGATAAGCAGAGAACAGGTTCATGTTCTTCCTAATTTCGCGATGACCGATTTCGCGTCACAGGGTAGGACAAGGCCGTTTAACCCGTGCCACCTGAAGTTCTGTAGGAGTCATCAGTCTATTTATACCTGTCTGTCGCGGAGCTCCTCACTAAAAGGTACCCTAATTATTGACGAGTTCGACGCTCGAAAGTTAGTAGGAGGACTCACAGGGGCTCTCAGAGCGGAGTTCAAAGACCTTGACATTCTAAACGAGATCACTAAGTTAAAGTATAGCAAGCGCCTATCCCGGAACGTCAGTGGCACGCACCGTGCGCCGCTGATCAAATCTTATCTAGCCGCCCAGAACTCGTTGAATGTCGCAAATACTGGCGCTTCTGACCAGACGTTCCGATACCAAGCCACCGGTACAACCTCAGCCGCAGCGGATGAACGTCCACACGATCTCGCAAGTAGGGGCGACGGTACCGACAAACGTAAGTACGATGACGATGAAACGCTTCATCCCAATAAACGTGCGAAGACATCGGGCGACTTCTTGGACATCGTAGACGCTACACCACCGGTGAACAAGGTTCACATACCCTACGTCGGGGACTCTGAAGGACGTGGCGGTATATTCGTGGAATCAGGACTACACCCCGGGATCGAATGTACGTCGTACCAACAGCCGTTACCATACTATAGGTTGCCCGCAGGCGTGTCGACTGCCTCCTGTGCGTACGACGTCCTGGTCGCATCACTACTGGCCATTTCCCACGACCGAGGGTCTCGCTGGTTATCGAGCATAACACATATGAACCCATACGCTGAAAAATTGTCAGCTATGTTTACGCAGACGAATAAAGTAGACTCTAACCTTGCCAACGTCCGTGATGCGCTTCGGAAAATGCTGACTGCGGCGTTTCCACAGATGTTCTCGCTCGACGGTTCGAAGCTATCCTCTGTCGGGGACCTACTCAGCACTGTATTCAAGAATTACGGCGACGCGACTTACGGCTCTGCATTCCTGTTTTGTCCGGTATGTGGTACACGCCCCGACTCGCTCGACCACAGGATATACGACCCAGTCTGGGATACTGCGTCTGTGATCAGTAGGTTCTATGGTTATAGTGAAATCGACTCACAAGCTGTGCTCGACGCTTTGTTTAATATGCGCAGTGTCTATCACTGTCCTAACGGATGCGGCGCGTACCTTCTCTTCGTCCACAGGTTCGACAGAGAACCGGCAGTCCTTGTTGTGAACCACAGGTACAGCCTCGCTGGAAACGTACGGATTCGCGCCAAGCAATACGTCAGGGTGCGTGTCAATGCCATCGCAAAAGAGTACGTACTTGCGGCCGCTTTCCGTGTCCGAGACGAACACTTTGACGTTCATGGCATTCGAACCTCAGGCAAAACCTGGCTATACGATGGCCAGGTAGACGACGGTAGGTTCCGAGAGATAGCGGCGAACTATGCGGACGACAGCGACCTCAATAACATGTCTGAGGATATATGTAGCATGGTCTACGTACCTGTGCCGTTGTGAGTGACGAGACCGTCTTCTATCTGTATATTTATTAACTTATGCTTGGTTCCGGAGGTCGTAGAGATGTCCTCAGCGAATATTTCCTCTGTTCGCACTTTACGATCGTTGCTCGGCTGTACCACTGTCGCGGGCGACGGTGGGTTGATAAGACGGTGAAGGTGGTGCTATAGCCCGGCTGCGCGACCACGTTAATGCGCGTATGTGGTCTGTTTGGATAGGGGCACTGAAAGGGGCACCTAACCGCCCAGGTGGCCAGCTATTACCATAGCTGGGCATCCGCGGTGATGCGCCATCACAGCGCCCGCCGACACGTGGCTCCTTCCTTATTCGGACAAACTGTATAGCTAGACATTTGCCTCCGGGTGGCTTATGTCTCCAGCTCGGACTAGTAGCGTACCTTACCTTTTACCACATTGCACACGCTGTACCCAGTCCGTAGCGAATATACGCTGTCAGACTCTCTCCGCGTGCGCAAGGTATCTGGGTCTTACAGGCACACCTTGTTGAAGTAGGAACAGATGTCGTGCGCGCAAACCCAAGTGCGACGCCTGAAGACAGTATGCTCCACGCTGCGGGCAGCGTCAGGCTGCGAACAACATATGAAGAGGCGTACCGTGGACTGGATCCCTCAGATGGTAGGCAACATGCGATACTGGGTTCGGCGGCGTATGCGACTTACTTGACAAGTACGCAGTGCCCGAGGCAATCCGTCGCAAGGTCGCCATAATCTGATCACATGTCCGGCTTCATCAGCATCACAAGCCAAATGAGTCATATTACGTAGTCAAGTACCGCGGGATGCCTAGGAGGTCCGCTCATCCCAACATATGGTGGCCTTTCCGATGGCACAGGCCGCGTTCTGAAAACGTAACAGAGACGTCAGCTCGAGCGAACATGATACCGGACAATATACTCGGTGGGTAGATGCTTCCGTTACTTCATTGCGTTTGAAGTGATGTGTATTTGACGATAGAAGCAGCGGTCGTGCTTGTTTGCAGTGTTCACAGGAGCGAATCGACATTTGATTCTGTCCAAAACAGGAAGCTCATCGAGAAGCGCTGGCGTTGTGGCAATAGCGTTTGCGCCGACCAGCCATCAGAGAGCGCTAAACCCATGTGCATCTCTCCTATCGCGAGCTCCCGGTCGTTCCGCTTGTACGTCTCTTCCACCCCGCGCGATCCGACGGAACTCGCGTTTGTCAGATGGTCCTCACATGGTACGTTCGCAAAGTTTCCCAATATGGACTTCATGCGTCGTTAATCGTGCAGACATTCAGCGACATAGCACGCCAGCAGTTCCTATATGCTGCGATGGGATCGTTTCCATAATGGGAACAAGTGTCTCCGTGGACCTATAAATATTGGGTGAGCTCTATTGGTTCAGGCATCCCAAAGTAACTCACAAATCCTCTCCGCATCCAGCTCTCCTCTGCTTTCCCCCAACAACTTCAAGTCGAAGAAATGGCACCCTCTACCGCTGCTAAGAACTCGTACGTCGCTTTTATTTCCACGTACAATCCTCGCTAAATAATTTTGATTCAGTGGCAAGACGCGTGCCTCCAAGCGTGCTCTTGCTACCCCCGACAACGCCGACGCGAACACCAAGAAGGTTCGCACTGTCGGGGACGAGAACGCGACTAAGAGTTCTCTCTTCGAAGACATAACCTCGTCAGTACCATATCCGCTTTGTCAGTACGACTCCCTGCTGACGCATCTATCGCAGCACATCCGATGAAGATACCGCGGACAACAAGTTCCCTGAGGCGACTGCTGTTCGCTTCAAGGTTCCGTCCGTGCCTTCCAAGAAGGAATATACCAAGGTCGATGATTCCGGTCTCTCCACGATTCTCGAAGCCGAGAGCGTGAACGAGGCAGCTTCTCGGATCCTCAAACGCAACAGTGTCCCGACGTTTGTATCTATATCTCGTATTGATGTTGCTGAGACTTACTGTTGTGTTACTAGCGCCTTGATCAGTGGTTTGGATGGACGTGTCACTCGCCCCGACACCCCCATGCCCGGCTCGCCCGTCACCGAGTCGTACTCCGATGCCCCTCCAGCGCTGGAGCTGGCATACCCCGATACGAACAATATCGACGAACTTCTCGACCCAGAGACTGTTGAAATGGTCAAGGCACACGCTCTGGACCGTGTCACTAGGGTGGAAAGGGGTCTAGGTGCAGTAAAATCCCGTTCTAGATGCTTACATCGTGCTCACGTTGTGCTAGATTCTCGCGGTCGTCTTTACAACGCCCGCTTCCCTCGCTCCACCGTTAGCGACGACCAGGAGGATGATCTACCCGTCGTCGGTAAACTCGAACCCGCTCGTAAGGCCTTGAAGCGTACCGATAGCGTTGGTAAGTTTCTCATGCTCGCTTTACCCAGTATTATACTTACCATTACCAGTGACTTATGTTTCGCTTACTGGCGGTAAAGCTATCAAAGAAGAATCAAAAAGCTGGGCAATTGACCTTAGTGAGTATAATCATTCCAAATTCAAGTTATCAGCGTTGTGTTAACGGTTCGTGGCAGCCCCTACCCATGGTGTCTTCGCTACTCCCAGTGGAGGCGTCACTACCAAGACCGAGCCGAAGGTGAAAGAGTTCGTTCAGGCCCATTACGGTTTCGTCAACCCTGGTTACGTGACCCCGGATGCCATGAGGTACGGATCCTTCGGGTAGAAACGATCGACGCTGACCATCCCCTTCAGGCGTATTGTCACTATGGCCCTACGTGACAATCCCATTGCTCACCGTTTTACGCTGTCCAACCTGCCCCTTTCTGCGAAGTGGGGCGGCGCCACTCCAGACGGCGAGGATTTCTCCAGGTATCTCTGCGTCAACAACCATCCCATTCGCGTTACGGTAGCTGGTAGGGTTACCACCTCGTTCTTCTTCATGGCGAACGGAGAACCCCAGGCCCGGGTCAACATCGGGATAGTGCCTCTCCGCAAGGAAGACTACGCGTCTTACAACGCACTTTTGAATGATAAGGCCAACCCTAAACGTGAGTTCGTCTTATATTCATGTCGACATGTCTAATTCTATGGTCTCTAGTGTCGGAGGAGCGCGAGGTAATCTATGCTGCGCGATTCCAGAGCGAGCGCGTGAGGGGAATGACTGCCCAGAAGGTTCGTACAGTATTCTTGATGTGATCAAGTCAGCTACTGAGCAATACGGAACAGATTGTTCCTTACAACCGTGTCTTTGACATGCAGGCCGGTTCGACTATCAAGAGACAGCCTCAGTCGGCATCTATGATCGCAGATGGCGACATCGTGATGCTCGAGTGCAACGTCTATCGCTTCAAGCCCGCTAGCGGCCCCGGCAACCGTCGTTCCAGCCGCTCCTGGGAGACTTGGGTCGTGCTTCTGGAGCTGCAGGACATCATTTACCTCTTCCAGTCTCCCAACGGCGACGAGGGCGCTGAGGTGGGAGAGTTCGTTCCCGACGGCGAGGAATACTAAGAATTGCACCGCAAAGACGGGCCAGAAGTAAGAATTCCGGTGTATAAGTATCGCGTATGAACAAATTGTACAGTATATCGAGTTTCCGCAGACCGTAGCTACCCGAACCAAGCGAAGTAAATAAATATAGACATGGTATTACGGCAAACACGGGGGATATGTCGACTGGTGTCTACCACGTCTGTCAATGCTGCGGCAAACTTGAGGGAGCACAGCGTGCGTGAAACTGCCTCCGACGCGAGCGTATTACTTCGTGGTTGTTCAGATAAGTTCGGTTGACAATATCACATAACAATTCGAGGACATACTTGGGATGGGTCTTGCGCATGTGCCTTGACAAAAGCTTCCACCATACGAACGCGGTCGTCGATGGAGAGGTGGTTTTTGACGCTGCTCGAAACAAACTCGTCAAGCTGCTTCTTCATCGACGAGCAGGATTCTACGGCCTTCAGAGAATGGGAAGCCATATACATCGTGTATTGTGAGTTCTTGTTGATAGCCTCCATTGCCTCTTCGTATTTCTTGTGCATCTCCAGCAGATCCTGACGTATAGAAGCAATGGCAGAATTGTTGACTAGAATGTATGAGATGGCGAAGTTTGCATGCAAGAAAACGGCAAGCTCACCGCGCTCGCAAGAGGCATGCGCCTCTGCGCATTGTTTGCACGTACGGCCTCTCCCCTGCTTAACGCACGGAACGTTCATACGCTGACATCGGGTGCACTTATCGTCGCCGTCGTGCTGTTTGATTGTTGAATACATGAGTACGTACTCGACAAGTCTCACTCACATCTTGTTTGCGGCGCTGACGCTTTGCGTTTCCGGACGGCCCCTGGATGGTCAAGTCTTCATCGTCTAATTCTGAATGGGACCGTCTCAGTTGGCCGTAGCGGTCCTCAGAAATGGCATCAATCTGCTCGCCCGACGGGCTCATTCCTTGACTAGAATCGGTCTGGAACGTCGTAGCGTTGAGGGCGCAAGAGCTATCCCTGGTAGGGGAAACATGGTCCGAGAGCGTAGGTTGAGTGAGATTTGGGTTTGGTACGTCCGTGGGCGTCTTGAGATTGGTTTGTTGCAAGTATTCCTCGAGACGGCCCTGAGCGTGGAGAACATAACGGTAGACATTGCTGTACTCGGCGACGCCAGCGGGCCATTTCTCCAAAGCCTCATTAAGGTCAGACTATAATATCGTTGAGAAAATGCTTGCGTTCCGAACGAAAATTCGCTGACATACTGAATGGTTCCTTATACGCGCGACAACATCAGTTGGATCTTGAATATCGTTCAATTCTAGTCGGGCGTCCATGATCTTGTGAACGATCAAATCGCAAGCTTTCTTGGTTGCGACTTCTTCCGCTGTGGTTGGTAGCGGCATCTGTGTAGCCTTTTCCATACGTAGCCGACGAGAGGGATGCACTTCAACAGCAAGATGTCAGCATGTGCCATCACGCGTCTTATCTAATCCGATCAACGACATTGCGCATAACCAATCAACTGTTACTATTATAACCATACTTCGGACATCTCTTTGACCCTAACATACAATGAAGAACACCCGTGGCAGCCTTCTAAGTAACTACCCCCAAGCCGCCACTCGACCATGTACCGCGGCAACCGAACGTCGCGTCCGGTGAACCTGATCATGCAGCATCGTGTGTCCCTCACACTACGCAATGTCTTCGGGCATGTCGGACTAGACCCACAGGATCCCGTTTCGACGCACGTCTGGATATCGTAACCATTCCCCCTGTCCGTCTCCACCGCGATTCGATCCGCTCCGTCGAGCATGCGAGATGTGACAACTCCTCGGCGATATAGCGTGAGACCAGGATACGCGACGCAGATGTGGTCGAACGACGCGTAATTCATCAACAGGGTATGACGAAAAAACGCGAGGGGAAACACGGGTGAATGGTTTGCCGAGCGAAACACCTTGATAAACCCGGACTTCGTGGTGGCGAATATGGCGCAGGCAGTCGTACCCGGACGACGGCAGAGGCCTTGAACGCTGACTCTGCGAAAGCCCGCTAGAGTCATGTCATTGACGACAGAGGACCAGCGATTGTCTGACGTATAAACTTCCACTACGTTGCAGTCCCAAGGCGAAAAATAATCGAGGATCTTCAGCACAAACATGCCCGAAAAGAAAGCATAGTTTTTCTAAAACCAAATAAGTCTGGCTGCACGTGCGCGCAGATAGGTCAGGGGCGTACCTCTATGATTCGAATCAGCGAATATGGGTTGCCTACCCATTTACCCATTTGGCTGACGAGCCTCGCTTTGAACGTTATCTGACACAGCCTCCTGTTCGTCGAGTTGACTTGACCCAACTTGGTCAAGGACAACGAGTCGAGCTGAGCGACGCTTCGGACCCATACGTCAAGAGGGAGACTGTGTATAATTGAGTGCGATGACTGCATCGTATACATATTGCGACTCACCCAGCAGTCGCCCCCATACTGGAGGACTGTCGCGTACGACCAACGATGATAACCATGATGTGGCGATAGGGTAGAGCGAAGCAATGGCAAGGTTCGGGTGGTGTGCCGAGGATCGATATGGTGTTTAAATAACGATCTAGCATGCTTGACTTGATATCCTATCTCGCTGAGATCTGCGAGATCAATCTAGCTTATGCATGTGCCGTTGCCTCGGGCTTGTGCGCCTTACCGTTCAACCCACGCGTTTCCTTCGTGCGATCAACGTGTCGTGAGTCACAAACATGTAATAGACAGTGGTGTTCTGTTTGTACGCACCAGTGCTAGCGCTAGGTATCCGTGTTAAATGTAGAACCGGTACCTTCGTTACGGATAAATAGCTTGGGCTCTGTCAGACCGGACGTCCATTGGTCACCTGCTTAGTGAGCGTTGACTCCACAACACTACAAAACAATGAAAGGTCAACCTCATAAAGAGCAGCATAGATAGACTATACAATACCAATTCCTCCTTATTCACGAACGACCGCGAGCTCGACCAGACGTTACCAAGATGGACGCCACCAACTTCTCTACCTCTAAACCTTCTCATCGCCGAACGATTACCCAGTTCTATCCGCGCGTGCGCGTGATGAACTACCTCGCCCAATTCGACAAGGACCCCCTACGCTTGTCCAACGAGCGCATCTTATGGGAGGAATGCGAATGGGCCGCCAAAGGATCCGGGTACGTGTTGGCGCGGAAGGAACGTTCGCCCACGGGACAGGTCATCCCGGCCGAAGTGCGTCTGATAGGTGAGATCAGCGACGAAGGATATCGACTGTTCGCCGACGGGGGTTGGGACGGCCGGTACGACGACGGTATCGAGAAGGCGAAGGCGTCCGCGCAGTTGAGTATTGGTCGCATTCCCGAGGTTGACGTTTTGTGGCCGAAGTTCATCGAAAGCCTTAACGAAATTGTCATGGCGAGGGGCCCGGCCAGGCCAGGACGTCAATTCCCCTTGGTCAAGTACGGAAATGTGAAGATTCGACACAAGATTTTCGAGGTACGCACGATTATCTTTCATGTATTCAGTCTGTTGACGAAACTGTTGGACGTTCAGAAGCTAGGGTCGATGACGCCAAAGGCCTTTCCGGCAGTCAGTTCCACGCCCAGCTTCCAGTTGGATCCGAAGGATATCAGCACGCCTATCAATACTCCGACTATACAGTCGGCCACTCTGGGCCCCGCAGGTCAGTCGTACAGCGATGGTTTTGGTATTTCTTCATACTCACCAATCGTATGACTGGCTTGGTCACAGGCGGGGACGAGTCCGGCTTCGTCCACGTAGCTTTCGACATGCCGGATCCCGAGGCCGATGCGGGTACGTGTGAAGGAATGGTCAACACCCTCGATCCAGCGTTCGACGCGATCAGCGAGTTCACCGATTCGACGTCCGGTAGAGACGACATGCACCTCCTATCTGATGACGATATAGAAGGAGACGACGACAGCTCGTCCAGTGGTGCGTCCTGTTGTATTCATGGGCATGGATTAGTACTTACGTAGCGCGATAGACGAGCTGGCTCCGGAGTTCGAAACCGCGAACTGGCCCTGCAAAACACAGGTGGCCAGAGAGGAACTGGACAAGTTGGTCAGCGACGGCAAATATATCGGACGCCCACTCCCCGTATTCACCTTGAATGGTGAACGTGTCCGTCCGAGCGACTACGAGGCAAGCCTGAAGGGGGCTCTCGTCGATGTCACTATGACGATCACCCATGTTTCTTACAAGCAATGGGGCTTCTACGGTGATATCTCGTCTATCGTTATCCTCGCACCGCCCGGTTACAGTCCAGTCGACGAAGACCTGAACAACCACGTGAAGAAGCGCATGCAAAAGCCCGCACACTTGAAGAAATTCCTGGGAAGCGAAGGGAAAGCGAGTATGTGATATCGTGTATGCATTTGGGCAATTGTTTCGTGAGTCGTTTTCCTATCGCCGATCTCACTCTCGTTGACCGGACGCGTTCTCCAATCCTACAGTCTTTCATGAAGTGTTATTCAACAAATTTCGTAGACGTAGGTTCGCCGTAACGTACCTTTCAAACCCTATACTTCGTTTCCGAATGTTTCTACTCAGTACAGCGTACAACAGCATAGACGTCCCGCATGTTCAGTTCGTACGGATGACTCGGAGACAACTCGCTCACGTCCATAGTTCATGTTGGACCTACGGGTCGTTTTTGTACTGTAGATCAGTGCCGTAGTCGTTAGTATCATCATGCAGACACCGTGATCTACGAGAACTTACTTGAGATGATTAAATGCGGATGCAGTGAAACGTTATTGCGATGACGCAAACAGAAGCGCTCGTCACGTGGTCCGTAACTCGCGCCGAAAAAGCTAGCACATGTTTCCTACGCTTATCGAGTCAGTCATCCTTCAAGCAACGTAATCATATCCAAGGGAATCGGACTGGCGTGCGCAAGCATCGCCGCTCACCACAAGTTACGCGAAGAGGGGATCGCTCGCGTCGTCAGAAGCACACGTGGCCGCCACAAAGATGCCCTCCAAGAATAGCTCACCAAGACATGTCCAAGAACTCGGCTTCAGCCGGTGATGGCTTGTAAGTATAAGCTGCTTACGATGCGAAACATAGCCGGTCACTGAAGGAAAGATCATTTGCACCTGTGAGTGTAACCATATCGTCCATTCCGAGCAAAGTCCATGAATATCTACAGTAATTGACCAGTGTCCGCCTCGAGCGGAAGATGTTGGAGATGTCCAGTCGTTAAATATGACGTACTGCTTCTAGCACTGCCCAAGGAAGCTGTTCTTCGGGAACGGCTGTTTATAATCGTCGCGCCACGTAGTGAGATTGGGGTTCGAGTACGCTTCGTGATAGCTAGGCAGTAACGTAAATAGAAGTTAAGTTTGAAAAACAAACAAACTTTGGAAGTTACGCACGTATTGATGTATTCCGCGGTAGGGTAGTCCTTCGGGTCACAGCCATAGCTGATGGCGTCCGGGTCCTGATACACGCGGACCCAATCCACCCTCAACTTCGCCGGGAAGGTCAAGTGGTCAAAGTCTATCGCGCCAAAATTGGGCGATATTCCGAGGTTGAAAATGATGTACATGGGCTCCAGAGGGACAGGTCGTGGGCCGATCTCCACGCGCGGGTCGGCGGCTAAGCCCTCGCCCTTGATCGTGAATACCACCTTGCCACTCGAAATCCAGGACATGTACTGACAAACGTTTCAGTGCTAGACGAGGTATAAAAGAGGTGGCACATACCGCGTCGTCAAAGCCCGGTTTGTACTGTATGCCATAGATTTCGGCGACGTTTCCATTCAACTCATAGGCCTCGGGGTCTAAGATGAATCCGTGAGCAAATCGGTGGAAGAACATCGCATAGAAAATCGAACTCGTGCTGGTGAGGCCGGATGTCGCCTGTTGGTAGACACCGCCAATGTACTCATTCAGGATCGTAATTTCGGGGTCGGGAATAATCAAATTAGATTCGTTGAACCATTGATATTCGGCGTTGAAAGGCTGGCGGCGATATAATCAACCTGGTTCACGGAGGGTAGGACGGGAACCGCACTTACTGCCCATTGGCCGGACTGAGAAACGTGTCCGAGACCGTTGACGACCTGGAAGCGGGCACAATCAGATGCAGGGGAGACATAATCATCTGAACCCTTACCTGAGCCTCGAAAATATCGATTTCCGGTGCGGCCCTGCCGACGTAGGTTCCATCCCCATGTATAGGCCCTGGATGCGACTCGCCTGGGCACGTGCAGCGCGACAAGCGTTGACCAGTCTGGAAGGAGAGAATGCCATTCTGTGCGCCGTCCCCGCCGGTAGTAGCGGCGACGGGGAGGCCATTGATAGTCTGGTTCGCGACCGTACCGATGTCGCAAGAATCGTACGTATACGGCCACTGTATATTCGTCAGCTCCGGGCCTAAATGCAGCAGAAAGCGAGCTGACCATGCCCTCTAAACTCGCGCCGAACCCTGCCCTTCCGAGGTTGCCCATCAACCAAAAGGCAGGCCAGAGACCAGCGATGTTGTTCGCACCAGGCAGGACGAGACTAGCTTCGACCACGCCACCAGTGAAGCAGAACTTATTCCACGTCGACATCATCCCGCCCTGGTACTCCAACTCATGCACGTTCTGTTTCGTCAACGTGATCTCCAGGGAGCCGTCCTTGGTCGTGATGGCGGCAGGGTCATACCACTCGAGATTATTCGTCTGCCAATACTGCAGGTCGACCGCCTCCCAGTACGGGTCGTCGCCGGGGTAGAAGGTGCGGCCGTCGCGGTTGAACTCGTCTGAAAATATAAGCTGCCAGTCCTTGCCGTCTTTGTAGTCTTTCTTCGTCCGCGCTTCCAACGGCGTGTCCACGTCGACTAGGGCCCAGTTTCCGGACATGTCTGGGACCTGCCAACACATGGGTGAGGTGCGTTGCTGGGGCGGCTGCGACTGCCACGTACCTGCCCTGTAGCGTTGATGCCACCGACATTAAAACCACCAAAGTTCAGCTGCGGGTGCTTCAAAATCCACGCTATAAACGGATACCCAGCGCTGAACAGAGTGGTCCGTTAGCAGCCATCACGGACACGGCGTAGGAAGGCTACACATACAAGAGCATAATAAACCCGATGGCCATTATTGCCAGACAACCTAGGTTCACCATCCCGCGCACGGTAAATATAGTACCTCCGCCATCGTATTTTCGGTCCCGCCGCGGATTTGGGTTGTGTAGGGCATCGTCGGGCTCGCGGACGTCTATGGTAAGGTTGGAACCCCAGTCAGTAGGGTTGGCTGAAAGGGCGAACTGTGGATATGTGTCAGCACTCAGGCTTGTATTATTTGCGTAAGGAGTAAGGGTTACCTTGTCGGAGAGGGAGTGAGGCACGGGCGACGAGATATTTTCCTTTCCGGACATGTAACGGTCATCCTGCGATATTCGCCCAGGTAAGAAAGAGAGCGGCTGAGTCGAGACTCCAAAAATACCGAAGCTAGCCCTTGCATGCTATGAACAGACCTCCGAGACTGGGTGAACGGAGCCTGCGTCCCCGGAGGGATCTGACCACGGGGAATTTGAGATGACGGTGGCAAAAGGTTCGCGGAGGAAGGGGACTTCTTCAAGGAATATCGCGACGTTGGTCCATTGAAGGCCATGTCGGCTCGAACAGCGAGCAGGAAGGGTAAGGAATGTACGAAGAAATGAACGTGAGGGTTTGGGAGACGGACTGGTGGCACAAAACTTTAGACATGAACGGGCGGTAGAACGGCCGTCCTAAGTCAGCATCGAGTGGAGAAGTCATCAGCCGTTGTCATCACCGTTCAATTTACTCTCTTGCAGCTCCTGCTCGGTCGATCACAAGCGCTTCCTGGTAGCACCTCGTCATCCTTTTTGTAGGGTCATGCCCCCAATCATGACTTTTTCTACAGTCACCCTAGACATAATAAAAAACAATGCTCAGCAGAGACACAGAATTCACGAACGAAATGCCCTCGGACTCACCTCCAGGAGGGCACAGCATGGCAACCACTTCGATTGTATCGCCGTGCTCCTCTTCGACGGTCTGGGCTGCCCGCATCCGCGATCAGAGCCAATACGAAGCGATACGTGGGGTCTTCTCTTAGGGAGCACATCCGTCTAAACAATTCACGACGCGCATCCCGCGCACGTGAAGCGTCCTCGGTGGCGTGCCCTAGCTGCGGAGAAGTGTGGACGCGGCACCGCGCCGCGTACATGACGCATGGGCTATCGCGCCCAAGCCACCGCATATCACGGCCAAATAGTCCACAGCCCCTGCGTCTTTCGGAAACACAACGACGATGGGAAATTTCTTGCCGTTATGCGGTTGTCTCGGACGTGTTTTCTGGCTGGAATGTCGGCGTTGTTTGAGGACCGAGCTGTATGCGTGGCTGCGTCTGTGTTTTAACGAGGGCCCCGACTATATGCTAGGGTCTACGATGATAGTCAGTACTGTTCAAGCTAAAATCCACTCACCTCCAACAACGTGCCAAGTCTAACTGGGTGGAGAAAGTAAAATGCTCTCTAAGTCGTTTCATAAGCCTGGCTGGGCATGTTTTCTGAGTAGTGAAAGAAGGCATAGTTTACGAAGTGTGAAGTACGAGAGTCCCGCCTTGGCGACGTCGGACACGTGGCCACCACAACTCCCATTCTATGGATAGTCCATCCAAAAACTCAATGACAGCATACTAACGACAATAGTATACGAGCATAAACCCTTCGAGGTTGAAGTATATGATTGTTTTGAGGCAAACGATCCCCTCAAACGAGCCGCGGCGAGGAGGATCGGCGGAACCTCGGACAAATGACGTCTCTCGAAACAAGTACACCCGAGCATCGCTACGTTGTTCATTAATTCATAGGGAAATCCTCGAATGCCCCTTGGCCAAAGCGGAAGAAGCTGATAACCCCAGCATCGACAGCAGCAACGACGACCATCTTCTTACCCGCTTTCAGTACCGCGAAAGGATTAGGCTTGCGAGGAGCAACAGCAGATGATGGTGAAGGTGAGAAAGCCCAAGGGAACACGCGTTGTAATAATGTTCGTTGCTCAGCAGGGGCTGGAGTAGACTTGGGTGGTGGTGGTGGTCTAGAAGCAGCGATGCCACGTCTTCGAGGGGCGGCCGGGGGAAGTTCTGGTAGAATACCGAATAGATCATCCAGCTCGACTATCGTTGGCACGGGTGTTGTTCTCGCGCTTCGGAAAACACGATTAGCAGTGAATGAATTCGAGGATACGAGATTGCTCACTTTATGACCACTACGGAGAAATCTGGTGCGGGCGGCGCCGTCTTTTTGAAAGGGGTTGACGGCTTGTACAGATTATAGAAAATCTGATATGGAGAGGGAGTTGGTGGCCTCTTGATATGTAGAGGCTTGTCATAGCCAGACGACAGAATCCGTAGTGACTTGTACAGCCCAGCTATGGAATTCTGAGATGATGTATTCCATCCCATGATGAAAAGCGCGGACGTACGATAGCCAAGGTCGTGGTGTAACCAGCGTCCAAACTGCACCGGCCTCCACCAATCAAATTTTCTCCGGAACGAGTTAAGTAGTGGCGATAGGAGCGACGACAAGTACGCGAAACATCGCGCAAGAAGTGATTGTTTAACTGGTGGCTTGAGGTCGAATGGAGCTGCTAGGGGATACGCGTCCGATGGAGGTGTAGTTCGGGTAACCACATATCCAAGACGCCTAAGATATGCATACACCTATGCAAAACGCGTAAGCGAGAGTATATGCTGCGAATTTCCAGCTACGCACCTGATACTTTTCCAACGTCAAGTCCTCCTTCCCGATCATCTCAGCAAACGCCTGCTGTACTGTCATCGGCACGCCCTCCATTTCCTCGAGTCCAGGCGCCTCAAGGGACACCGCTTCCCTCGCCGACCAGCAAAACATTGCGCCGCGCTCGACAAGATACAACGCTTCTTCTGGGAGGAGCTCGAGTCGCTTCGGGATCCTGTGCGCATCTCCAGTAAACGTTGGCGATGCGCGTGCGACGGAGTGTCCCATCGTGGAGAAATGGATGCCTCGCGCGAGGGTGACATGCGCGCGTGCGAGGCCGGGGTACCATACGGCGGAGCTTAGTGACTTGCTAGGGCCTCTGTGAGCGCGTGCCGGCGTAGGAGAGCAACAGCACTCACTTGGACGTTGTACGCGTGGTCTTCAGTGCCTCCAACATCGCCGACCGTGCACGGTCCAACGCGTGTCTCTGCAGTCCCGACCCGCCGCTTATTTTAGGCTCGAAGTCTTTTTCTCCACGCTTCGGAATGACTGGTCGTGCTACAGTCCTACAAAATTATTAACATTGATGACGACTAGTAGAGAATGTATGAGGCTCTAGACGTACGGAAGTTTCGTCCAGTCAGGACCCTCGTCCTCATCCCCCGAAGACTGCTCCTCGTCCTCGGGTTCGCGCTTTTCTGGGGGAGGGTTCTCTGGAAGAACGTTCGGTTGTCCTAAGTCGTCGTCCATGATGTTCGACTTGGCGGGTAGATGTGAGGGTGGGGACGGGAAGTGGGTGAAGATGGTGAGTGAGAGAAGTCAGGAGTCGACAGCAAAGTTCTAAATTGACTCGATCGAGAATCGAGATCGGCGCGTCGCGATCAGCGCGCCTCTGAGATCTCTGTCGCGCCCTGCCAACTTGCTACGTTATGAGAAAGACGCGTAGTAAATGTCCAGATGTGCCCCGCACGGAGGATGTTGACTTCAACGAGGGCAGAATTTCCATGCTCCGCATGGTGGATGAGTGTAACCATACACTTGGACTCTGGACCCCGAATTCAACGCTTCAGAACAGAGGTCAGTGCGCACTTAGCATCTTTGGATGCGGTCAGAACGCAAATGAACGATTCCGACTCGTAAATTTGTGAGGGAACTATGTTGCATATTAGTAAGAAAGTTGATTCGTAAAGTACATAATTGCTCGGGTGTAGTTAGTGCTGTACAGTAAGTATGATGTTTCCACGTAGCAATACAACAGGTGAGTGGTCAGTACAGTATGACGCTCGTATGGATACATAATCGGAGAACATTTTAGCTCGGAATGCTCATCGCCATGAGACCACTAGTCGTCGCCCTCGTCTTCGCTCAAGTATCCGTCATCGGCGTCGTCGATCGCACTCCCCAGCTCCTCCAGACCAAGTTGCGCAGGCAAGGTGCCGTAGTCCTCGAACCACGCGCTCCGGACGTCGTTCAGCTCGCCTTCGCTAATGTCCTCGTCCGACCACTCGTCAGAGCTATCCGACGTCACGTCCTCGGGAGGGGCGTACACGTCCGAGTCCTGCGAGTCATCGCTGCTTGCGTCCGACATCCGTACGTCCCCGTCAGAATCTTCGCTGCTCGACGTGTCCGGGTGCTCGTCCTCGGATACGTACGCGTAGATGTTCGCCAGCGCACCAGGTGCATCGTAGGGGACGTCGGCGTCCGATGTGCCCCACGCATGGTCGCGCCGCGCGATGTAAGCGTGCGTCTCGTGGATGGCCATGCCGAAGATATCGTGCACCTCGGTCACACCAGGCGCCGGCCGGCCGGCGGGCGAGAGGAGACGCGGAACATCCAGCACGGTACTCAGGCCGTTGTCGATCATACGCACCGAGCGCCAGTGTTTTTGAAAGTCTTCGAGCTCCTCGTCGTCGTCAGGGTCGTGCTCTTGAAGAGTAAGCACGGCGTCGAGCCGCGGGTCGCCGACGGAAGTCCAGAGGTCGACATGAGGGAGGGCGAACGTAGCCAAAGTCGTATCGAGGATGTGCGTCTTGCCAATACGCGCGGGGATGACGAGGTGGCGAAATGCAGTGAACGCCTCGAGCGCCTGCTGTGTGTGCGTATAGAGCCGGGTGGGTGCTGCCTCGTCCACGCCGAAGTTGATGACGGGCCAGCAGCCGAGGTCAAGCATCGATATATGCGGGTGTGAGATGAGGAACTCGGTGTAGCCACGAGGGGGTCCGGAGAAGTCGACGAACGGCCGGAAGTGCACCTGTTCGAGAGCCGGGAGGATCCAGGTGCAGAACGCAGACATGTCGGCGTCGGCGTTGTCCCCGTTCATGTAGACGAAGCGCAGAACCTTGATGGAATCGTGTACGAACGGCCGCGCAGGGTAGGGCGGGTCGACCTTGGGCATGAAGATCGTGACGTGCGTTAGGTTCTGGAGGCCTATCAGCAGCTGGCGGGGAAAGGCGATTTCGCGTCGGAGAGATTGGTTGTATTCGAACTGGGTGAGCGTGTCGACTCTCGTAAACAGCGCTGTATAAATTGTGTCGACGGCTGATGCAGGGAGGAGATCTACAGTAGAGATGAAGATGGGGCCCCAGGATACTGACCTCAGATACGTCGCGTTGTCCATGATCATACTGAGACGCGTCATCGCGGCGGTCCGAAGCGTTCGGGGGACATAGCATAGGGCGGTGATAGACTTGATCATGGGTCCAAAGAGTTCTGGGTTGGATGAGACGGTCCTCTGGAGGGCAGTTATCTGGCCTGCCCGCCGCAGGACGACGTCTCTGTAGAGCAGCGGGAGCGCGACGTCGCGCCACTGCTTGCAAACCATCGTGAGCGCTTTTCGGCAACGCAAGGCGCGACTCCATGGGGAGTCTGGTCCGAGGCTAAGCGCGGGGTTTAGGAAGTCGGAGGGTGGAAACACAGCCTCCAAAATATGTCTCAAGGCGATGTCGTGGAGGATGTTGGGCCGCAGGCGGGGTTGCCTGATTATAGGCGCATGACTCGCTTGTTGCTCAGCGCTTTCCTAGCAGAGGGGAAGTGCCACTGAGCATGGTAGGCGACGTAACGAGACGATTGGAAGACATACCATTGGCCTTCCCCAGACATCCCGCATAAGGCGTGTCTGATCATCTTGGACAAAGAAGACACCCTGTTTGTATCTCTGTAGGTTGAACCACGGTCCTTCATGGTTGGTCTCTTCAGTCGCGGCGGAGTGTGGGGGAGATGTCGACCAGGCGAACGAGCTACCGCCCGAATCTGAGTCGGTGTTGGGCACAGTGTCAACCATGCGCAGGAGAAGATGGGGGTCTGCTGAGCGGCAGTACGCGGTGAAGAGAGAGTGCGAGTGGCGGGGTGAGTGCAGCGGACATCTACTTATTTGTGGCTGGGTCGTCGGTGTAATGAAGCGAGCGGGATTGAATTAAGTTGAGGCCTGATCGGAGATGCCACGTGAGTAATTCAGTGTCCGCCACCAACTCGCAGCCAGTTTCAGGCTCCCCCCGAAACCTCTTTGGCCTTGTGCGACTAGACCGCCCCCAAAAAAGACAATGGACAAAGGAACCCAACCAAACAATTCATACTATCGGCTACGAGAAGGGGATGATACAACTTGATGGATACATTGCTCGAAGGGTAGCTAGCTAAACGATCAAAGCAACTCTATGTCAGAGACCTGGAAAACATAATGCGGTACGACAACACGGTATGATCCAACACAGGGACGAGGAGAGTACATACAAAGACAGGAACATAATACTTTTAAGCACCAACGACGAAGGCCTCGAGCCCAACCTTCCGAATCTGGTCGGGGCTCTCGCGGAAGAGCGCGTTGATGAGGGCGATCACCTCGCCACGAAGGTCGTCGCCGAGCTGATCGGTGTCAGCGCTCGGCTCCATGACGTGAGCAAGGAGGACAAGGATCTGGTCCATGTAGGGCTGCAAGACCTGCGGCTGCGTGCGGAAGAGGTTGAAGAGCATGCGGAAGAGGGGTCGGTTCTCGAGGTAGTCCTGTGTTAGAGGAACTGCGGTGAAGAGGACGGGCAGCACTTGATCGAGAGGAACGGCGTTCGGGCTCTTGAAGATCATCCGCGATACTGCGCCGACGGCGTTGTCCCGCGCGTTAACTTGGTTTGGCGCTGCGTCTGGCCCAACCATGAACAGTGGCCGCAAGGCACCCAGCACATGCATGTACTGGGCTGACAGATCCATCTGCGAGTGCTCGATGAGCATCCCCGTCGCGAACGCCGCGTTCGTCTGAACCTCCGGTTCTTCGTCCGAGAGAGCACGGTAGAACAGATCCATCAGCGGTTCCGTCGATGGTGTTACAGCCTCCTTCATGCCTGCGATCATCTCCGAAAGCGCACCGATAGCAGCGGACCGATCGCTGAGCGAGCGGTTCTTCTTCTGTAGGGCTGTCAGCAATCTGGTAATACGTTGACGATAGA
Organism: Bjerkandera adusta; assembly: GCA_027924225.1. NCBI lineage: Eukaryota > Fungi > Basidiomycota > Agaricomycetes > Polyporales > Phanerochaetaceae > Bjerkandera > Bjerkandera adusta. Next base: position 191,389 of record BSCZ01001961.1, on the reverse strand, counting down.
ACTACGCACATAGTATTTGGCGATGAGCGCGAAGAACGTTGGGAACGCTTGCGCGAAGTCAGTTCCAAGAGCGTTCGCGAGCGAGGCTACAAGGTCCCCTGCGGATGAGATCAGGACGGAATCGTATTCCGCTGCATCCTCAGGCGCCTCCTCGGACTCGTCCTGGTCGGGATCCTGCTGGCACATGGCCTTCTGGTCCAAAACTTGAACTGCGATGTTCGCGATAGTCTCCAGACCTAGTAACAGCTTTAGATGGAAGCGTAAAGACAATAGGCGTAAAGGATACTCACGACCCTCGAGGATACCGGGGCCAACCTTGTTGATGGTCTCAGCGAAGCACTCGCACAATGAAGCCACGACCTTCCTACAAAGGAACGAATAGTCAGCAACGGTTCAACAAATTCGAAGAACGATTCAGTAAATATTCGCGTTAGTCTCATACGCCTTTTGGCATCGAAGTGAGCTGAGTTTACGAAAATTTCTCATCACAATGTCTAGAAGGAACCTGGACTCACTTGTTGTCTTCGGTTTCGTACATCTCGAAGATGGGGGGCAGAACGTGGTCGATGAGGTCCTTGACATTCTTGTCGAGTGGCACCGCGACACCCTGTCCGGGTTGCCATTCAGGAGCTTCGCTGAGCTCGTAGAACGTCTGCACGATCTCCAGGAGAGACTCTGCTGAGGACTTGCGGATACCATCGTAGTAGTGAGACAGCTGTGCGACGAGCTCGATGGTGCTCTGCTCGACGTAAGGCATGTAGTGCTTCCTCGTCGCGCGGAAAATACCACCCATAACGTCGGCAGCGATTTCCTTCTCGATGCAGATAGTGCTGTTGACATCGAGCATCTTGTCGAGGTCGATGTCGAGGTCCTCGATATCACCATTAACCTCGATCGCGGTGGCAGGAGAAGTACCCGACGCGAAGTCTGCAGCATTATCCGCTGAAGGAGACGTTAACTTAGAATACCAAGAGCCGAGACACAACTCACGGCTCATGAACGGCTCGTCGCCGTGCTCGGCCTGTTTGAGGCTGTTGATGAGAGCGGGAACGACTTGAGGAAGGTATGGCGCGAATTCTTCTTCGAAGAGGTTGGCCATGACGCCGAAGAACAGGAAGCTGCACTCCTTGAGCCGCGCGCTGCCCATCTCGATGCCCGCGAAGGCTTGCGTCATCATGTCAGCGAAGTATGGGCGGAAGGGCTCCTTGCCGATGGCTTCGCCGAAAGTTCCAATCGCGTCCATGGTGATTCCACGAAGTTCCTGCTCTTCTCCCTCGCCGGTTAGAGTGAGGAATTGGACAAGATGCTGCATAGTCGGCTGGAAGTACGGCATGAAGTTCTTCCCAGCAGCGTGGGCAGCACTGCCGATAGCACCAATGACGACGGACTTGACTGCGATAGGAGCGGTTTGCAAAAGGCCACTGAGGTTCTGCATGATCATGTCGAGGTACTGGCCGATGTTGTCACCCAAGACTTCGAGAACGGCGTCGAGGGCGGCGCACGCGGTGCGTTGGGTGACGGGGACCTGGATGAGCTCCATGATCGTCTAAAATTTGGGAATTAGCGAATGCAGAGGAGATCTAGAAGGAGGATTTGAACGCACGGGAATCAGCGTCTGGTGCTTCTTGGTGCATTCGTCTTCTAACCATTCGCAAAGGCAGGTAATGGCAACACACGATGCTTTGCGGACGCTCGCATCGGGGTCGCGCAGACCTTGCTCGATCCATGGCCAGACCTTGTCCATGTGAGGCGTCATGTACTCGCTGCACCCCTCTACAGCAACACCGAGAGCCAGCATGGCTCCTCGGCGGCTCGCAGAGTCAGCTGAGGTGAAGTACCGCTGAATGAGAGAGCTAAGAGGAGGGAAGACCTGGACAGGAGGAAGGCTGGTAGCCAAGCTATCAATGATCCGGAGGGCCGACTAGAACGCGCATTAGGTAGCGCAAAAGAAGTGACATGATAGTACTGACTCGAGAAGTAGCATCCTCGTCAGCATCTTCTGGCTCTTCTTCGGTGGTGATTGGCATGAGTCCCTCCAGGATGGCAGCTGCGAGATTGTTGCTCTGGACCTTGGACTTTTTGCTACGACACAATCAGTCAGGCGTTCCACTTTAATTGAGAGGAATACGCACTACTGCACGGTCCAGTTGAGGGCGTTCAACGACAAGGTACGGAGTTCACCGTCAAAGTTGCGATTACCTCCGCAAGTCAGGAGGAACTCAGCGAGTTGTGGAATATGTTGACTAAGAAGGGGTATTTCCTATTATATATAGGATCAGCCACCAAGGCGACAATGAAGGTAGAGGGGAAACGTACTAGGATAAGAAGGGTTTCGAGAACATCGAAGAGTTGCCGAGCACCGTGCTCGTTACCAGCTTCAACGCATTGGCCAATAACATTAATCATAGATGGGAGCAGACGCTGGAAGGATTTCTGGAAGCGTTGTCAACGTCGAGGATCGGCGGTGGCGATTCTCGACTACTCACAATGTCTTGCTTGTCATCGGCGTCGATGTACTGGGCGACAACGCCGAGGGCTCTGTTTGATTGATTGAGCAGGACGCAAATGGAGTATGATGATATTCACGCACCTCACAGCCGTGATTCTGACATCGGCACTTTCTGGATCGACAATGAGCGTCTCAAACAGCTTGAACAGTGATGTCATGTGAGACTCGAATCCCTCGACGATGTTTTCGAGCACAGTAAAGAGGATGAAGGAGCCGACTTCGCGGTGCGCAACGCTGGGTGAAGTGCATGTCTGCTCGAGGAAGGGTAGGAGTTCGTTCCACTGTCCTAGTGGAATTTCGATGCTCGCAATCGCGGCCACTACGCGAGCCGAAGAGTGGCGGACAAGTTTACTGTGCACGGTGTCAAGTCAGTATGCATACATGACGACGTGCAGATGTTTTGCGTACTCTGGCTCTGCCAAGATGAGCTCAGGCAACTTCGCCTTGATCTGGTTACGCTCATTCTGGGCGACCTGCAACCACAGATCTCCGCTGTTTTGAGATACACGCTTCCGCAGTTCAACCGCAGCAAGTTGTCGAACCTATATGCGGCGCGTCGTTAGCACACGGACAAGGTTGAACGATCTGTCGGACGAACAGCTTGTTCTGGCGAGCTCGCGATGATGCTCGCGAGAGCGGGTACGCAAACAGGGTTCTTGTAGAACTCCTTGTTCAACTGTGCGGTAGCCTATACGAGATCATCAATTGGGACGGCCGTGAAGAAGTCGCGATCGATGCATACAGCTTTCAACTGGATCGTGTCGCTCGCGGTCGATTGGAGGAGCAAATTATGCAGGCCCTGGACAAAGTTGGGCTAAAAGACGGTCAGCGAGGTCGACGAGAGCGACGGCGGGCACGTACGTCCATGACTGGGGTCGTAAGGTCGTGAAAATGAGAGGAGGGAAGGATTGGTTTGAACCCAGGGCGCTTGCAAAATTTTGGATATGATAAACCCACGTGGCGTGTGCTAACGGAACATGCCGATCAGAGTGTTGTCCATCGATCATTACGACCTCCGTGTAATTCTCCGGCGCGACCTAGACCCACGGAGTCGAACGAAGGGGGTTGTTGTGGAGACGGGTAAGCCAGGCGTTTTACAGGTGGCATCAAACAGTATTACTGAACCTGTATTGTGGGCTATAAGTTCCGAATCGAGGACGCGTCGGGATGAACGCGCATCAGACGCGCCACGTCCTCTTATTTCCGACGATGCGACGCGCTCGGACTCTCATACTTTCACCCATCTCGCCAGAGCTCCGTGCTTTAATACTCTGCCTAGCCCTCCCTTGTCTCAGCCCTCAAGGTCACGCTGGTCACGGTCTCATATTACGGCACCCGGTCGTGGCATATTACAAGAGCCCTCTTGCGCGTTGACGGCAAGGTGTAGTCGCCGTACCTGAAACTCGGGGAACTTTCCGGGCACAACCTGCACAAGAGGCTGACGAGGTACTTATAAAGCGGATGGGCGGCAAGGTCTTGCCCAATCGGTCCGAGTGTGGCTGAGCCGGGGGCTTGCGTCCTTGCGAGCTGTGTGGGTATGTGCGCTTGCGTGGATGAGCCGTGGACCCTGCTGACTGATATCCATCTCTGGCTTTCTTAGCACTGTCCAACGTCTACGCACTCGGTTCCAACATACCTTGAGGCTAGCCTGCGCAGCGGAGGCGATGCAGCGCCACTGACATTCGTACCGAGCCACACAAGGAGAGCTGCTTCTATTCTCGACCTTTTCCCGGCTGCACTGCTCGCCGTGGACGCGCTGCTGCTGGTACATAAGCTCTCGCGCACGCCCTCATCCAACCTCCCCCTCCTCTCGCACCCCCATACCCCCATCCTCTACGACTGAAGACATGCACGCGTCGTTCGAAGCCGCATCTCCCGATCTCTCCCCGCAATCTGCGGGGCAATTGACTTTCTCCCCCACATCGCCTTCGCCACGTTCGTCCGAACCATTGCCGATTCTACGACGCGGCGGCAGCAGCTCAATGCGCGGGAGCCGTGAGCTCACGCTTGAATTCCCTGCGCCCCCGCCACAGCGACGCAACCTCGCGCTGTCCTGGTCCACGGCGGCGCGGGAGGCGGCCGATGGGATCCTGTACGCGCGGGAGAAGTTCCCGGGGGAAAACACCGCATATCTAGGGCCTCCCTTCCGGCGCGAGCCTCTCACAGTCGAGGCCAACGATAAGATGGTCGCGCTCGAGGAAATCGGCGAGCATGCCATGCGCGTCCGTCTGCTCAAAGACAACGCTACTGGATTAGTACCTTTGTGGAACTTGGAAGATCCTCTCGAGCGATTGGCGAGGATTAATATGGAGCTTAATGAGCTGGTGTGTGACATATCTCATGTATGGGCTGTGTGGCGGATGCTGACCCTCGCTTGTCTGCAGGTGTGTTCCCCGCGTGGCGAAGGGAGGGCGCTTACCATGCTGCGTGGTCGCAAGCCGAAGCGGTCCCACAGTGTTGACCGCAAGGCCCCAGACGATTCTCCCTCGTCCTCTTCAGACGAGAGCGGTGACTCTGACGAGCCTGTCACCCCGCGCACGCCGGCCGCGTTCCCGCAAAAGCTCAACCGAAAGGTGGAGTTTGCCGACAAGCTGCAGAAGAAGGTCTTCCGGTACATTATGCCAAACGAGTCCGACCTCGACAGCTCAGACGACTCCGACGATGATGATTCGACGGAGCAGGCAGAGTGGTGGTGGGATGGCTGGGAGGAGAACACTGAACACACCGACGAGGGCGGTGACGCCACACAGCCCGAACACGCGTCCCATGACCCCTCTGAGCTTCCACTGGCGAACATGACGATAGCATGACACTGGGAATGGATCTTGATACGACACTGAGTGAGTTCTTGCAGTGCTCTCTACCTTTCATCTCCGTTCTGACCGCTCCGATGTCATAGCATGAAGATATTTAATATTTGTTCTGTATACCATCATCACCCAAGATACAATAATAGGATAGTCGTCACATCTGCAAGGTTATGTTATGTATGTTCCTGCAGCTCGAGTTTGATTCCGCACAATTGTCGATATGGCCACCCTCTGTACTGTATTTTTACGTCGCTAGCACAATGCAAGGAAGTTCGTCCTGCTGACCCGAGGAACGTCGGGACGCCGCACCGGCCGGTCCGTATCCGCGCACTACCCCGTAAACCTGTCTTCTTCGTCTTCTTCACCCCCCAGTACCTGTGCGAGCAACTTCTTTGCGCTTCCCCTCGACACAGCATCCTTTTCCGCGACAAGATCGCAAGCCAGGAACCTCCTACACACGTCCTCAGCGATCTCAAGTTCAGCGCGCTCCTCCTCGGTCATGTCTTCGTCAAGAAGCTTGCCGATTTCATGCATGGTCAGGAGGTGGCTAAATCAACGGGCCCTGGCTTCAACGCTCGAAAACTTAGGCAAGAAAGGCGTGACATACCTGACATATTGTGCCCGCCGCACAACAGGACGCGGAACCCCAAAGATCTCGGCACACATCGCGGCATGCGAGTGCAGCCCTAGGCCTTTTCCGATCCTACACCATCTATCGTTAGCCGGAGAACAGCCTGAAATCCAACCCGGATAACTGACCTGTACAGATATGTAATTCGCTCTCCTGGCATCACGATCGGCCGCTCCCTAGACTCCCCATCCTCGGAAACCGAGTCGAAGGACAGCGAGTCTGTAGAGCTGACGCCGAGAACCTCGCCCCTGTCCGACGTGATCATCGCCTGCATATGCAAAAATGATATCGGCAGTGTGTCTGGATCGAGCATATCCTCGCGGAAAACTTCGTGGAAGTGGGTTGCGGCGAGGATTTTGGGACATGAAGTACCACAATTTACAAGGTGCGTGAGGACGCCACAGAAGAGGCCTGCGCCGTCTTGAAGGAGTTTTAGTAGTGTGAGATGCTGTCGATGGGAAAACGTACCAGATGATATGGTGCCCTTGCCGAATTCATCAAGGAGTACGAGTGAACGCGAAGTGACGTTCCGCAAGGCGAGAGATACCTGATTGAGGTCAATCATGAACGCAGATTGTACCTGAGCGAAATTCAGATGCGTAGTGTAAACGAAGAGTGCTTCTTACTCTTGACACGGATTCTCGTGTTTGAATGCGGGTGAATACTAAGAGAAGTTGAGTAGGAGACAACGTAGAAGAGATATTATGCACTTTTGTCCACGATACCCAGAGTTGCCGACTGGGCAGGTACGAAGCTACGGCGGCGCTTTGAGAGGCACCGAAAAGGCTATGACTGTGATCACTTGCCTTCCGATCTATGTTCTATCGTGAAATGAAGAGCGTCGAATCACCGTGATCGAAACTTACCTGCGCCATGAACTGTATCAGAGCGACCTGTGGGGTATCTCAATTATTTGCTCAGGCGGTACCTGGAGTGAACACCGACCTGTTTCAAATAAACACTCTTGACGGCATTTCAGCACAGCGGCGGCGTAAAAATCGTAATTGTGGTGCCTACCTTGCCACAAGCGTTCGCCCCAGTGCAGACAACAACACTATTTTTGCTATCTCGGACCGACTCATCGAGTTCATCTTCTGCTGCCAAGCATAGGTCTTGCATGACGTCGTCTGCACAGTCAGCACCCTTGACGCAGGTGTCGTTCGGAACAAATGTGTCTACAACCAGTTGGTGCAGGGGGTGTCTGTACGGAAATAGATGAGCATGGAGTTTGCTGTACGAAGTGCCGCCACACCTTCCGCCTTTGATGATGGTGACGTTATGCTCTGTGATTTTTGGACGGCAGAGGTCGTACGACTTTGCCGCATCTGCAAACGACAGCAAGCAGTCTAGCTCAGCGCAAACCTCGCATGCTGTGCCGATCGCGTCGTTATGAACTAAAATGCGATCTAATAGTTCTTGTATAATCTCAATTTCTCTGTCTGAAAAGCGGGATTTAGGATGAGTCATAGGTAGGAGTCTGCGAGACTTACCCACGATCGAGGAATGAATATCGCCGAGGTGCTTGTCGAGGTCTGGGCTTTACGTCAGTGCCGTGTAGACGGTGATAGCATGTCTAGCCTACCGTGCATCTCTTGCGACTTGAAGTAAACTTGGGCTCTGGGGCTCTCATATCAGTACCATCACTCTCGGTTGAATTGATGAACAACGAACTCAGAAGAAAACTATCATGGCCGTCAGCATGGATTTCGTTATTTCATGGGCACTCGTACCTGGAAACTCCACCCATCCAAAACGTCTATCTGCCCCCCATCTTTCCATTCGTCATGCATGGGAACACATATGAGAAAGCCTAGCGATCTGTGAGAAGAAGCTCGCAACGATGGGGATAATCCGATATTACTGACCCAACTGTGGGAAATACACGACGTTCAGGGTCGTCGCATACCCCGGAGGGACCATGGACGAAACGTGTTCTGCCACCTTAGACTGCAGGAGGGTAAACAATTGCGTACCTATGAGTGACAACGAGAGAGCGTACCAGAACGGCATCGATTCCATGATAAATATGCTTGAGTTCGTCCAGGTCCTCGTCTACGTGAGGTCGAACGCAGACCCGCGCAGCGTTGGCGGATTCTTCCCAATTAATAGTCTCATTCACTGCGTTGCCAACCTCCTTGAAGCTGGCTACGTCCAGTACATCTAGAAGCTAGTGTATTATATATGAGCTATAGTGTCTAGGTGAGGATGAGTGACTACTCACCTTTTTGACAACTGGTACATGTCCCGCGTGGCTTAGCTCCGACAAGGCATCGCGTAGCATGACCGTGTGAAACGCAAACTATGTTGAATGAGCAGTGGCCAGTGATGTAAAAGGGGATTGAGAGCATACCTTCACAATGGCCTGCCAATCCCACAGCTTGGCTTTGCCGGTACGCAAAGCGGTCAACGTTCTAGGAACGTTCTTGATTCCTTTCAGGTGGACGTGCATCGCGGCGACCGAAGAGTGATTCTCGGGATGTACAAAGCAAGTGACAGCGTCATGACGGGCGGCGATGACTGGCATCGACATCGAAGGACGAAGAAGCCACTCCCGCAACAGGGCTCTTCCTAGGGAGGTCTTGGTATTATCGAGAATTCCAAACAGAGAAAGACCCTCCTTCGTTTTATCGGAATGGATGGAGGCGTGATTTTCGCTGTCGAATATTTGCAGAGAGTAAAGGGCGTCGGCGTTGATTTGCATGACCTCTTTAAGCGTAAGGTACTCGATGCTGCGGACTTCGAGCCCTCCGATACCCTCATCGTGCAAGTCTCCCACTGCTCGTTCGCGGGATAGGTGATCTAGAAGTGCTCCTACAGAGCCAAGCTAGTGACTTTCGGCATACGCCAGGAGAGATCAGGGATACGTGCTCACGCAGAGAGGGGATCCGTCAATAGAAGCGTAGTTGGCCAGACGGATCGAGGCGTTCCATCGTTGCGTGTGAGGATCGCCAGTAACGTCCTTCCGCCTTCGCATGAAGTCGTACGCGTTCCTGGGCTCCGAGTCCGAACTTGCACCGGAAACATGACTGGAATTGTGGTCGTCCATAGGTAGGACGGAAAGCAACTGTAATGAGAGTATACGCTCACGCCCTTTCGCTGCAATGAAGTCTTTGTGGGGTCGGATCTGGAACACGCCAGCGGAGGCATCCACTGTCGCCAAATTCAGTGGCTATATGCGCCAGAAATGGGTGGCGCACTGACTATGGTTCCTCAAAACGTCGATACAGCCGTCGTCTGCTTTGGAGCTCACCAATACAACATCTGGAGCGGCTTGCTCGATTACTGGGACAGTCAATGCGGGCGAGAAGTTCGATTATTGACGAGGACGTACCCGTCCTCGTCAAATCATACTGTGCATTTTCTTGGCTGTCTTCGAGGACATATATCTTTGAGGTCACGGGATCGTAATATGCCGCACCAATACGGCCGCTAAGCCTGTTAAGCCAACAAAGAATGAGTATATGCGGCAGTCTTACGATTGGCATGTTGCGGCGAGAAAGACCTGTCGAATGTGAATACAAAAACAGGCCACCGACGATGGCGCCACCCACTTTATTAGCGACACCTTCACTCTCCTCCTCCTCTTCACTCTGCTGAGTCTGCGCGTCCTCAGGGACCTCACCGTCCCAGCGTACCCGCTTTTTGCCACTTTCAGGCGAGTCTGAAGCATCGTCGTCGGGTTCGAGGCTACTAGCAGATCGCTTCCTTGCCGTATGATTCGCGCGGGCTTTACCTTTGGCCATGTCGGGGTCGGTTTGAAGCTAGCCACGGGTGGAAGAGGAATTCGCGACGCGTCCGAGCACGCTTCCCTAAGCACGTGGCGTTTGACAGCGACATTACCACGGTTCTCAGCACTATTAGACTCATGGCCTCCAAACTGAAGTGTGATATCAACGAAATTAAGGCCAAGAAGCGTGAACGATACAGTGAGTATGCAGTCCGTAGTTACGGGTCGTTCACTTCTTCGCCTGGTCCTTCCCATCGTCCGCGGTGACTATGAGGATCATTAATTGGCGCATCGAACGAGGCTGCTTCTTTGGTGCGTACCATTCAATAGAAGGCTTTGAGCATCGAGCATGACGCGATTCCCTGATGTACCGAGAATATTTGCGATTTCCCTAGCCGCCTCCAACTTACGGAGTTGCAAGAAACCCTTGTTGGCGCGAACGGCTTCGCCTATCAATTCAGCACTACGAGCTTCACCCTGGGCGCGAACAATGATACTCTACAAGGACCTGTCAGCCCAAAGCTAGTGACGAGATAGTAAAGACATACCTGCTTCTCCTGGATTGCCTGGTCAACGAGGAAAGCAGCGCGCAAAGCGGTTTGTTGCGCAACCTATGAGGATTGAGTTCATGGACTTTACAAGAGTCATCGGAGACCTGTATACCTGTTTGGCCTCAACGGCATGCGTGAACTCTGGTGAGAAAGCGACATGGGTGATGGACACATCGTCAAGAACGAGGTTGAAGCGCTGTGCTCGTGTCGTCAAGTTATCCCGGACAAGACGTGAAACCTGTTCGCGCTGAGTAATTAACTGGCTTGCGTTGAACTGCGCGACAACACTCTTAAGAACTTCGTTGACGATGGAGGGAAGGACGCGCTCGTCATAGTCTTGACCGAGCTCCTTGTAGATGGTGGGTAGGGCGGACGTATTGGGTCGTGACAGAACACGGCATGTGATATTGACCATTTGCAGGTCTGTACGCTGTTTAGGTGAAGTTGTGTATATGAGTGGAAGAAATGACCTTTTGTGCCAGTCAAGCTAGCAATGCTCCTCGGCTTCGCACGGATATCGAACACGATTGGTGTCTCAAACCAGGGGATCTGGAAACAAATGAGCTTCGGAACTAAGTTGTCACACCACGCTGCTTACCATGAGATGAGTTCCTTCTGGATAGACAGTTTGTGAAACGCCGTTCAGCCTGTGCGAATTGAGCAAGCGCGACTAGTCTCAGCGACTCGTTACCTCATACCTCGTGTACTTGATAGCTCGGTGACCACCATCCACTACGTTCAAACCAATCAGTTCAATTTCGCAGCAACAGACATACATGACATACCATTGAACAAACTGGCGTTCAGGGCGATGCCACCTCCGACCAACGCGACCAGTAGACCAGTTCCCGCGAAGAAGCCCTTGCCGCCAGGAATTTTGGGACCACCGGGGCCGCTCGCCCGTTGAAGTTGCTGCGTGAGCCGTCTGAAAGCCTCTTGCCCGTTCATGTTTGTGTGGAGGACGGAGCAGCGACCTGAGCGAAGCCGAGAGTTGCGTCGGCGAGGCGCCAAACGGCCGGGATCAAAATGCGGCAACTCCCGTGGCGCACAAAGGCAAACCCCATATGGGCGCCAACCGGTCTAATTTCTCGAACCCCGACCAAAGCCATTCCACGCCGCTGCATCCCGCTCAGGGCACTGGGCACACAGCTGCCGCGAGGCCAGGACTACACGTAATGATGACTTTCTATGAAAGCGATGCCTGGTCTTCCATCGTGAGCCCGACCGATAGTTACCGGTTGCGGGAGCAGATAACTCATTTATTTACCGAAGCTAGGATGGATGTCCATCGCCTGCTGGTGAGTTTGTTTTGTCGGGGTTCCACAAGTCAGGCACTCATTACACTGGCTGTAGGATTGTGGTTTACTCTCCTCAAATTTACGAGAACTTCCAGCTCAAATCCGGGGAAGGATTGAGTGTCCTCTTCGTACTCATCTGGCTGGCGGGTGACCTCTGCAACCTTGTGGGAGCGTCCCTGGCCGGCCTTCTCCCCACCATCATCATCCTCGCGGCATACGTAGGTTTCATTTCTCCTTTTCTGTTGACGTCACATTGAGCGGAGTGATTACAGTACACGGTCTGCGATATCATTCTATTGATCCAGATCTACTACTATCGGTGGTCGAACCTCCACCGAGCTTCGACTTCACTGCTTGTCGCTGAAGATGCTGTGCCCGGACATATGCCTTCAGAAGAGACACCTCTTATCGCCTCAGGCACCGACGGTCGACGAAGTGCAAAGCGGGCAGCACTTATCCAGGCTACGAAGTACGGTGGCGCACTAATCTTCGTTCTCGCAACCGGGGTGGCCGCCTGGGCAATCGACCAACAACTCCAGAGAGAGAAGCTGCGCGCACCTTCGAAAGAGGTTTTCGAATGGCGCAGCCAGCTTCTCGGCTGGATCTCAGCCGTGTTGTACAGTGCGTGCAATCGCCCCTTGACCTGAACATCCTCACTCACACGGTACGAAGTTGGGGCAAGGATTCCCCAAATCGGTACGCCCCATCTCTCGATCGTCCCCTGTGCGTTACTGACCTTCTGATAGTGAAGAATCTCAAGACGAAGTGCGAGGGCTTGTCCCCGGCGTTGTTCCTGTTCTCGATCGCTGGCAACGTCACATACGTGCTGTCTATCTTGGTCGCGTCTATGGATCTCGATCACATCGCAGCGAATGCGGGATGGATTGCAGGTGAGCACTCTTGTCCGGCTGCGATAACGTCACGATGTAAACTGTTCGGTAGGGAGCTCTTTGACTGTCTTTTTAGACGTTTTTGTAAGTCTTCCGCAACCGTGTTTAGGTATTCATGCTCATCTTGTCGCCGATCAGGTGTTGGGCCAATTCTTCTACTACCAGACATCCAATCGCTCCCGCACACTTGCTGCTGGGCCGTAGAATCGCCGGACCGTGCTCCATATTGCGTGGCAACATCGGCGTAGACATCTGAGCTCTTTATAGACTTGGGTTTGAATTTAGAGGGGCGGATCTGTAATCTAGACTACCTATCTTCGACATTGGCCGGTCACAACGTCCGATTGCTACTTGCCTGCTCGGTGCCCCTGCGAGCCATCAGATAAACCTAGCCTGAATGTTCCGTGGGATACACTCCGCGACTGATCTTTCGTGACACGGCCGCTTGGACTTTCCATCTTTGCCGCACTTTGACGCGAGGCATCTGCCTCGTTTCCTCCCTCGTGTCTTCAGACTCAGTCGCCATCCCACGTTGCAGGTCACCCACCAACAGGTTTGGATGAATGGATGGGCAGCCGGCCTCGTGTACGAGGCGGTACGTAGCGGACAAAAACTCTTTATCTCGAGCAGATCGCCTTCCGGCCTTATATTCTCCAAGCCCCTCCCCCCTTCGCACCTGCTCCCGCTCACGCCCCGAAGACCCCCCACGCACCGTCATTCAGGTACGTTGCGCTACCCGACGTGTACCTGGCGCCGCCCCTAATCCTTCCCGTCATCTTCCATATACAGCTAGCCCATCGGGCCCCATAGTAAACCTCGCCAGTCGTACTTTTGAGGCCAGTCCGCTCGTGCACGGACTGCATTGCTTGGCCGTTTTGCGAGTAGAGAGCGTGAGGAGAGCTGTGGTCCGCAGAACTTCCCCCTTGCTGCCCCCCGCAACAAGTCAAACTGGCCCCTCCACGCATGTCCTGCAGTGAAGTTCTGTCCCCTCGTCCCGTGCGACCATGGATGCCTATTCCCTCGACATCCCCTCCCCCGTACGAGGAGCCGTTTGAGGATTACGAGGAGCCGGGGCCCTCACCCAGCCCCTACCAGGCCTCGTACCACAACTCTTACCACCCCTCGCCTCGCGCAGGTCCGTCCATGCTGAGGGAGCCCACAGTGGCCGCGGATTACCCTTACAACTCTCGACCGCACAGTCGCAACTCGGTGCATAGTCGTGACCCTCCGCAGCCGTCCGCCTTCGCAGCAAGCGCGTACGCTTCGCGGGCACGCGCTGAACGTAATTCGTCGGACGTCTCCATCGACCACCTCCGCGAGGCCTTGAACAGCCTGGACTCGAAGATGGCCTCGCTTCTGAACGAGCGGGATATCCTCGAGTCGCGCTTGGAGCGTGCCGTGCGTCTCCATTCTCCCGTCCACCGCCTCCCGAGCGAGCTCCTCGCGTCGATATTCACGATGGGTGTCATGAGCATAGAGGAAGACGACTCACTTCTTCTCACAACCCTCATGCTCGTGTGCCGACATTGGAAGGAGGTCGCCTTGGGCACGCCTTTACTGTGGTCGCGTATCGTCACCGGCATCCATCGCCCGCTCTCGAAAGCGTTCCGCAAGCTCGAGCGCTCGAAGTCAATACCGTTACACATCTGCGTCGACTTCGACCCGAAGGTGGATAACGGCACAGTGACGACAGATAGTATTATGCGGACGATGGACTTGCTCCGGACCTCTATCTGGCGGTGGAAGTCGTTCCGTTTGACAGTCCCGGACCGCCCTCAAGCGCTTGCGGCGCTCATGCGCTGCAAGGACCCGGCGCCGCTGCTAGAGGTCTTATCGATTCGCGTCCTGCGTTCAATCCAGGAGGATCACCACCACGCAAATCCGCCACGGCCGATATTCCAGGGCCAGACGCCGAGCCTCACGTCGTGCTCCCTCACAGCGTTCAACTTTGGCTGGGATATGCACCTCGTGAGCCGACTACGCGTTTTGAAGCTCGGTGGATACTGGAACGGGTACTCGCCGTCGGTTGACACCACACTCGCGATTCTCCGGGCGTGTCCCCATCTTGAAGAGCTTGTCCTCCGCAATATGTCCGACATCGAATCCGGAACCTGCCAGGATATTGAGCCGGACCCATCGGACTATGGCGAACGGATCCCAGACGCAAAGATGGTACAGCTACCGCGCCTCGTGAAGGCCTCATTCCACTACTCCGGCTCCCTCCGCACTCGCGCCGTGTTGGCTTTAATGTCGTGTCCTGCGCTGGAAGATGTCGAGCTATGCTTCTTGGACAACGTATCTCCGATGATAGAACACCTCCGCCGCCAGTCGCTGACGTTCCTGCCTCTACGGCGGCTACGTATCGAGTCAAGTTTCTTCAGCGAACTCAAGCTGGCGAAGTTTCTGCGCAGGGTGCCCTCCCTAGCATCGTTGGAACTTGTTGACGTAGAGGACGCTTCGCCCAGCTTTCTCAAGGTGAGCCACTAGTTCTGTTAGTCCGCTCTCGTGCTCACGTCGGGTGCAGAACCTGGCTTCTCCGCCTACGATGCAGACCTGGGTATGTCCGAAGTTGACCAAGTTGAGCTTGGAGGGATGCACGGCTCTCGATTGGGAAACTATCCGGTCGGTGGTCGAGTCGCGGCTCCCAGCACACTCCAAGGCGTATTCCAGACCCACTTTCTCCACCACAGCGCCTTCTGCCGCCAAACCTATATCTTCTGCTTCTGCTTCAGCCTCCTCCTCTGCTTCGGCTGCTGCGGCAGCCGCGTCCTATCGCCTCTCGACAACTTCGACGTCGTCTGCCTCCGCGTTCGCTGCCAAAGCGCACATTCTTTCTCGCGCCCCGGTCTCGACTGCGAGTACCGGTGGCGCGTCGGCCTCGCTTGGTGCTCCTCAACGTCTGCAATCCGTTGACCTCACGCGCTGTCACCAGGTCAGCAAGGAGATGATCCAGTGGTTGCGGATGTATGTCGTTGATGTCAAATGCGACACTGTGAAAGGCATCTGGGGAGATTCGACACTGTAATGTGTTTGCTCTCATTGGTTGCCTGTATATATACTTATGTATCACTATCTTGATCGTGTCCCTGCTTGTTCCTCATGAGCCGCTTGGGTTGTGCACTTCCTTCGTTCCTGAGGACCTTCCTTATTTGTGATTCGGGTGTGTAGTCGGCGAACGCCGTGCTGACGTAACTGCATGCCTCGCTTGGTTTGTCTGTCCTCATTCTGTAATCGCGACCACACCCATCTCTCATGGCTACGGTCGCTCGCTACATCTACTCTCATTACGACCCTAAAGACAGAGAGGCCCTCGAACTTGCCACTGGGCAAGAACCCTCTGGCGTAGTCGCGACCAATGACGCGAAAGAAACTGAAGACATCGAGCGGGCATGGCAGACGGAGAAGTCATTTGGGCTTGAGCGTAGCCTCGCAAGCGCACCTCGCTTTGTCCCCGCCGTAGTCTCTTACGATGAAATCAACAACATGATGGGAATTCCGCGACACTTACTCGACTCTCCGAAGGCGGAAGAGCCTACGAAAGAGGTCGCGTCGTGGTACAAAGCTCTCTCTCGCCGGAGAGCGAATGCGGTTCCTCTAGAGGCTAGTGCCGAAGGGTCTGAGGTGTCGCCGCGAGCCCGTACGAATCCCCGTCAGTCCCCTCCTCCCTCTGTACCCGCTACCGAACCGTCGATAGCTGCTCCTTCCCCAGCTCACAAGTCGGGCAAGAACGATTGGTTTATCACCAAAGTTCTCCAATCCGAACCGTCTACCAACCCTCCTACCCCCGCTCCTCCACCCTCGCTCGCCGAGATTCTTGCGCGCGAACTGCCATCGACCTCTCAGCCACCGCTCAAACCACCGGTGTTCCTCGCATTAGGTCCATCCAATAGGGGATGGGCCATGCTTCAACAGCAGGGGTGGGAGGAGGGTGAGGGATTGGGAGCGACTGCGCCTCGTCAGGCAGATTCGCAGCCGTCTTCAGCACGGAATGTCCCGATTTCACGTAAGGGGAAAGAGACGGAACGGGCTATCGTCAAGTCAGAGGAACGGGAAATCTGCCTGGATGCCGACGGCGAGATCAGAGAGGTCCGCAGAGTCGAGGTAGTAGACCTGACCCTTTCCGACTCCGAATCCGAATCCGCGGCCGAAGACGACGTTGATCCTTCGTCACAAGCTCAATTACCCACCTCTGCACCGATAGACCCACACTCTACGCCACTGCTTACACCAATACCGACCGTCCTCAAGACCGATCGCCTCGGGATCGGGTTGAAAGCGAAGACTGTCGGCCCGTATAAACAATCCAAGAAGCGCGTCACGCACAATCAGGCAGCGCTAGCCGCCCACATACGGGAAACCGAGGAGATGCGCAGGATCAGGGCCCTGGTGGGTCGCGGTACCCGTGGATTTTCCCGGTTGTCGAAGGCGGATGCGGAGCACAGACGACGGTTGTTGGCGAGTCTCAACTCGCCGTAAGCGTCCTTATGCACTAATTTCCGTCTTTGTCATAGAGTTGTCTTCTCATCGGGCATCTGCAGGCACACGACTGCATGATTTCCAGTGGATGGCAACTCGAGGACTTTGCTTCTTCGCGTTCTTCGTTCCCGTGGATCCGCTCTTTATGGACCATGCCGGGATGTAGAACACATAACTGCCTAGATACCACCAAGATGCCCGCAGTGTATCACTAGATATAGCGTCCCAATACCTGCGCTGTGTTCAATAATCAGTCATCGCAACTTGTTGGCTCTCACCGTGTTACGCGAGACACGGCGTGGCGGTCGTCCCGGTCGAGTGCTGGCGTGGCCTGACGCGACGCGGTCTGTTGTCCGTTACCAGGGCGGCGTTGGGAGCTAGTGGGAGTTCTGGACTCGTAGAGAAGTTTCATGCGGCCTCCGTGTTTCGAAGAGCTTCGAAGGGAACGCGAGCAACGCCGAACCTGGGGAAAGTGGCGTACGCTGGTAGGAAGCCTCTACTAAATTCAACGAGACTGTGTACAGAACAAACAGCTGTGTTTTGATATATTTATCATATGTTGGCGAGATGTGTTAGAACGACGACGGTTGCCTTTTTGGCGGGAGGTCGGCAATCTACCGATTGAAAAGTAGAATATCAGCGAGCGGTGTGCAGAAAAGCGTTTAGCCTCCCACCACCATCGCTACCGCGCCACGTCTCTCGTTACCATCGGTCAGAGCGCAAAGCAGGCTTTCGCTCGTTTCCTAGTATCCCCGTCGCGCACATAATGTCTTGGAAACTGGGAAAAAGCAAGTCCAAGCAGTCCTCCTCCCCCAACCTCTCCGTGCAAGACCTCTCTCCCCGCTCCACCACTCCCACCCCCGGCAACCCCGACGGCAAGCCCATGCCTCGCTCAGGCCTCCTCGCTATTCGTGTCTTGTGGGCAGAGGACCTCACCGTCCCCGGCGGCGCCATCCCTCCCGCCGTCACTGCAGCGCTCAACTCGCAGCAGGCAAAGGTCGCTGCATCTGTCTCGCCATCGAGTGTCAACCAGCAGCGGCTCGCGAGCAAGCGCAGCAACCGTGACAGCGTCCAGCGCACCCAATGCTGGTGGCTCCCGTACATCGTCATGGAGTTCGAGGTCAATCAGGTCCTCATCACGCCTCTGGGAGGCGACCTGCAGAAGCCGTTATACATGTACGAGACAAACTTGTGAGTAACTGGGACTTGGACGCGATGCTTGCTGTAGTGTTGACATTATCTGCCAGCGATGTGTCTCGCAACTCCGAGATTTCGATACAATGTTATCTGCGCAAGGAGGAGCCGAAGCGCGGTGGCGATGGGATCGCGGATGACATGGGCAATGATTTGTTCATAGGTGGTGTGCGGTTCACGCCGGATTTCGACGACCTGCCAACGCAAGACCAGTGGTATGATCTGTCCGGTGGTCCCGGTAAGATCCAGATTGGTGTCGCGTTCAAGCCCAGCTCTGTAAGCAGCTCTGAAATGTCTACTGGTTGTGGTGCTTATACGTGTTTATAGGGCCAATCTTTGACCATCGACGACTTCGAGCTCATTACTGTCATCGGAAAGGGCAGTTTCGGCAAGGTCATGCAAGTGCGCAAGCACGACACTTCGCGTATCTATGCCCTGAAGACCATCCGGAAACAACATATCGTAGAGCGAGGCGAAATTACGCATACGCTGGCAGAGCGGCTCGTGTTGGCCCGGGTGAATAATCCGTTTATCGTGCCACTCAAGTTTAGTTTCCAGTCAGAGCAGAAGCTCTACCTTGTCCTTGCGTACGTAACCGACTTGTCGCCACACGACGCTTCGCTAAACTTTTCACAGCTTTGTCAACGGTGGCGAGCTGTTCCATCACTTGCAGCGTGAGCAAAGATTTGATGAGGAGCGCGCTCGCTTCTATAGCGCGGAACTACTGCTGGCTTTGGAGCATCTCCATGAGTTGGACGTGGTGTACCGGTCAGTCAATCTAAAAAGTCTCCATTGTACTAGCTACTGACGCGGGCCTTCAGTGACTTGAAGCCTGAGAACATCCTTCTGGACTACACTGGACACATCGCCTTGTGCGATTTCGGTCTCTGCAAGCTCAACATGAAGGATTCCGATACAACGAACACTTTCTGTGGCACTCCTGAGTATCTTGCTCCCGAGATTTTGTTCGGCCAAGGCTACAGTAAGTGTCCTAGAGTGTTACTTGGATCCGGAGCTAATATTTCATTAGATAAAACTATTGATTGGTGGACTCTTGGTGTCCTCCTCTACGAGATGCTTGCAGGTCTCCCACCGTTCTACGATGGTAAGTGTTTTCTAATGTTGTGCGAGCTTCATTCTGACCCTTGTACCAGAAAACACGGAGCAAATGTACCAGAAGATCTTGCAAAGCCCGCTTGTATTCGGTGACGAGATTGGCTCGCACGCACGCAGCATCCTTACAGGGTTGCTCACCCGTGACCCTCTGCAACGCCTCGGTGTTAACGGAGCGGATGAAATCAAGAAGCATCCGTTCTTCGCCAAGAACATCGACTTCAATAAGCTACTCAAGAAGCAGATTCAGCCGCCATTCAAGCCAAGCGTATCGAGTCCTGTCGTAAGTGCCTTCTCCCGTCTCTAGAAGTTTCTACGTTGACGCCATCGCCCAGGACGTGTCCAACTTCGACACTGTGTTCACCACAGAGGAGCCTCTGGACAGTGTGGTGGAAGGCTCTCAGCTCTCGCAGACTGTGCAGGCCCAGTTTGCTGGTATGTTTTCTGCTATGCTTCTTCTTCATTCGCTTACATATTACAAAGGTTTCTCCTACGACGGCACCAACATGCCCGTCAGCCCCTCGTAATCTCTGTTCGCTTTGATGTTTGCTTGCATATCTAACTATCGCCTCTCTCGCTTGAATACTGAATGCTGACTCGCTCCTTGTCTATAACTCACTCATTGCATTGTAATCAGGATATACACACATCGCGCTATGCCGTCCATTTACTAGGATTCTCGTTATAATTCTTCGTCTCTTCTAGACAGCCCACTACTCCTTGTATTCCACAATCATCATAGTATTGGATCCGGATGGATTTCCACCATACTTTCAAGTGTGACTGCGAGGGTGCGCGCGCGTATTGCGATTTCCGTAACGCCGCCGAAGAGCGCTTACGCGTGGATGCGTCGGGGTGAGTGGGCGTAGCGGCTTGACCGCACACGACTCGGACACCATGGCGGACGTCGAGCATGCAGCACCGAAGCCGACGTTCTACCAGTCGCTGGCCGTGAGTACTCGCCCTTCGTGTGCGTAGCAGACTGCAACACCTGGACAGGCAGGTGGGATGGCCGGCACCGCGGTCGACCTGCTCTTCTTTCCGATCGACACCGTGAAGACGCGTTTGCAGTCCTCGCAGGGCTTTATCAAGGCCGGTGGATTCAAGGGCATTTACAAGGGTGTAGGAAGTGTTGTCGTCGGGAGTGCTCCTGGAGGTTCGTCTTGCCTCGTTCTATCATTGTTCACTAGGTTGTGTTGACGAAAGTATAATCCAGCGGCGTTGTTTTTCTGCACGTATGATACGCTAAAGCACAACAGCCCCCTGCCGCCGCATCTCGCGTCTTTGACACACATGCTGTCTGCCTCGGTCGGCGAAGTGGTGAGTCCTTGCCTTCGTATGCTAAGCGTGTACTGGAAAGAGTGTGTAAGACAGCATGCCTCGTACGGGTCCCGACGGAGGTTATCAAAACACGCATGCAGACCGCGACCTACGGCAGCTTCGCGCGGTCGTCATTCTCGGCTGCTCGACTCGTCTTCGAACAACAGGGAATACGGGGCTTCTACCGTGGATTCGGGATTACCGTTATGCGGGAGGTATGATTCTTCTTCTCTTTCACGAAGAGTTGTGCTCATGAACTGTCGCTAGATCCCGTTCACGTCGTTGCAGTTCCCATTGTATGAGCAGCTAAAGGTGCGACTTGCGAATTCGCTGGGCCGACGCTTGCACGCGTACGAAGCTGCGGCGTGCGGCAGCTTTGCGGGAGCGTTTGCCGCAGCAGCCACAACGCCACTGGACGTGTTGAAGACAAGGGTCATGCTCGACATGAGGGTACGTTGCGTTCCTCCGGCCCTCAGACCGATCGTTGACTGCATCATTTACAGGACGCGAAACAGCAGCTGCCATCGCTAGCAACTCGTCTGAGAAACATCTACGTTAACGAAGGCGCAAGCGCGCTTTTTGCCGGCGTCGTCCCACGTACGCTGTGGATATCTGCAGGAGGCGCGGTCTTCCTTGGAGTTTACGAGTACGCTGTGCGTGAGCTAGCAAGACGATGATCATGGGTATACGGTACGCCGGACTAAAAAGTTGGATACGATACATTTAATAGACATAGACTAGACCATTTGCTCATACACCAGTTCCAGCAATCGATAACACGTAAATATCAGAGCATGAGAGGACACGCAGAACACTATGATTTGGCGTCCTTTTCCGGGCCCGGACCAAGCTTCAGGATGACTCGCGGCAGTTTCTTCGATGTCTCGTGTGTTTGAGAGTTGGCTTGTTCTACAGGGATTGTGTCCCTCAGCGTAGGCATGCTTGCGCTTTCTTCTAAAGCCACAGCCGGCTGCTTCGCCTTCCCTTTCCCAGGTCCTTTCTTCGGCTTCGATGCGGGCACGGGTGCGGGGGTGGGGGCAGTAGTAGGCTTCGTCCGTTCGCGAAGAGCCATAGCAAGGGGCGCGACTACAACCTGCACGGGGGGCGGCGCGCTGTCGATTTGCGCGAGACATTCAAGAGTACGTTCTACCCATGGTTCTGGCGGGGTCGTGCCAGACGCCCTCCCACCACGCCGCTTCTTCGTCGCCTTCTCGAGCTACGGAGAAAACGCGAATCAGTGCCAGTCCGAGAGAACGATTCGGGTAAATTTGACACACTGTAATTAGGTTGTCCAGCTTCCACCAGTCTGGATTGGCCTTGACGCTATCGCCTTCTGCGAGGCCAGCGACGTGCGCCATCGCGCCGCTCGTCAGGGCTCGATCACTATACCCACCTTCTAGCACGCTGATGAGCCTTCCGCGCGACACTTTGTCAGCGAATTTCTGCGCGTCCTGGGCGAAGCGGTGGTAGAATGCTACGGGGACCTTGCGTCCGTGCCTTGACATGGAGGGATATTCGTGTTCGCAAGCATCGAATCCACAGCTGCCTTCACACGTCAATTCTGCAGTATTTATAAGAGTAAGAAGGAGATGACCTGATGAAGACCAGTGTATCGTCTTTGACGCCACCAGTCTCTTGGATGAAGGTCCCAGCTCTGTCGAGGAGCTTTGAGTATTTATTAGGGTACAGGTCTCCCCAGAAATGTTCGTCGGTGGTGTAAGGCTCAAGGTGGATATTCTCGATGTATTGTCCGTGAGGGCCGCGTATCGCGGTTGAAGCTGCTTGAACGAGTTCTATTTTACCGTCCTGTATCACGTATTCATCAGATTAGCGACTAGCAGTCAGTTCAGTGTTTGGAATTTACCTCGCACGGGAACGACAAAATGTCGTGGATGCTGCCGTAGAATACTTGCAGACCCGGTTTCGTCGGCGGCGCTCCGCTGGCCTGTTCCAACGCAACGCGATAGGACTCCTCGTTGATTTGCCACACGAGCGATTGTGTGCCATTTCCTAGCAAAATATGAATAACCAGCAAATGATGGGGTTTGTGCGAATGTGCTCACCGTGGTGTAAATCAATGTCGAAAATGACAACCCTGTTAATATTGTGTTTGAGATGTGCTGCGAGGACTGTGAGTGTCGTTCGCCTAGTATGACAATTAAGATACCGCGTACCATGGGCTGCTGCAACTGCGACATTGTTCACAAAGCAGAACCCCGACGGTGTGTCCTTCAATGGGTTTCTGAAAGAGACGGAGGTGCTCAAAGTGGTGTACGCACCTCGCCACAGTGGTGCCCGGGCGGTCGTATAGCTACAAATGCGTTTCTACTTGAAGGGGACGGTTCCAAGACTGCGTCAACGGCCTCGCAAATCGTGCCAAGGGCCCCCTGTATCGCACTGATGGATTCCGGGCACACTGGAATAATATTGTTGAGTTTGTGCAAGGATATATGAACGGTTGTCTTACGGTACAAGTCGCCCTGAGAAAGACCATCCGGGATTTCTGATCCCAGCTCGGTAATGTTGTTTCTGCTATCCTTCGCAAGCTTAATGAGCTTTTCGAGATAGACATCTCCCTCGATGTCTCCATGAATATACTTGATGGCCGCGTTGTTTAACAGCTGTAACTGTGCTGAACTCTTGACAATGGTGATTGGGTCATCCACGGAAGATGGGCCTCCTATGTTTAGTTTGCCAATGGCTGATGCGAGTTCGTCTGCGGGCTCTTCCTTGGTCTCTTGTGGCCGAGCGCCTTGAGAGACGTTTAACCGCGCCATGGCAGTCGCAATGCCGATATTGACAGCGCGTAGTCGTTCTGGCCGTTCCACGACATTTGTAGTGTCCTTGGAGCGTATGAATTGGTGCCGTAGACAAGCTTCCTGAAGGAAAACCTTGACCATAGCGGCTCCTATCGACTCTCGCTACAGCTCAGAAATAACTCAGAAGGCGAGTAGACTTTGAAGAAGAAAATATCTTACCAGATTATGGACAAATTTACGGCGTATATACTCTGAGATTCGATTTAGTGAAGGTTCGTCGCGAGGAGTCGAGGTCGCGTTCAACCAGCCACGTGGTTTGGGCGCTGACCACAATTGGCTTCCTCGATCAGGCGTCTCTCAATTATAACACCTCCACCGACCACCACCCAGCAGTCGCTACCCGACAGCGATGAGCTTTAACGGTCTCAACCACATCGCCTCCGGGCTGCAGCATATCACCTTCACAGTCCCAGCGACACCCGAGCTCCTCGCTGCCACCGAGTCCCTGCGCGAGTCAGGCATCGCGACAGTACAAGCTGTAGACATCACCGCCCACGCTCCCCCGCACGACGACGACCGCGCCGAGGACGAGAACATGCCGGCGTTGGCCACCGAGCCAGAGGACTCGGACGAAGAAGAGAACGGCCCAGTCTTGGGGGCGGGCACTCCCCGTACACCACGTAACGCGCATTCGTCCTCCTCGCGGTCGCAGGCAACAGGCCGCCTCATGGTGGGCAGCTTATATTCCTTCATATAGACTGTTCCTGAACCATTACAGGGTAACTCACAGGGTATCAGACCTGTGCGAAGAACATCCGCCTTGGTGCCGACCTCCAGGGCGCGCCGTCGCGCCGACGCCGCCGACTCCGATGCGGAAAGCGTGAACAGCATGCCATCCCTTCAGACGGTGTCTGACTCATCGGAGATGGAGTGGATTGATGAAAGCGACAGCGAGGAGGAGTCGGGAGATGAAGGGGATTCGTCACAACGTCCGCCAGCCGCACCTGCTTCCCATACTTCCCGGCCTGCAGCAGCAGCGCACGCAGACGATGACACCCACGAATGGTCAGAATACGAAAGCGACGAAGAAGATAACCCTCTGGAGGTCTTGCAAACATCCCTGCTAGGCTTAGGGGAGCAGGCTGGCTATGCAAGTCTGTACTCCTCGTCTGCGAGGGCGAATATCTCGGAAGCGGTCCGCTTCTTCATGGACGAACTCGACATTGGCGTGACTGCCTCCGCGGCCCCAGAGCGGGACCATCGACGCGCGAAGACGATCATGAACGCGCTCGAGAGTGTCCCTCAGGACCTCGTGCGGCGCTACGAAGATATCAGGGCCGGCGCCAACGGAGAAAGCTGCGAAGGTTGTGCTATATGTCGTGAACAGTTCATTCCAGACCCCTCCGTCCCTACAGAGGAATCCGAGACACTCGCTTTCTTCACTCTGCTACCCGAATGCGACCCCCCAATCCCAGCCCAAATCGTCGTCTTTCCGTGCAAGGGCATGCATCTCTTCCACGGGGAATGTATTGAACCGTGGCTTGCCCGGAAGACCACTTGCCCCACCTGCAGATTCGACGTGGACCCTGACTCGTTGACCTTGACTTGCCTTCAAGAAATCCGCGCGCGGTCAGGGCACACGACCAAGCCTTGGAAAGCTCCGAAGCGCAAACTCTTCGCACAGTGGCTTGACAAGCAGGAACGAAAGATCCGCGGCGAGACGAACGGTGGGTCAACTATCATTGTTATGGTTTCGATACTGAATAGAACTCATGCGCTAGGTTTGTCTGATGACGAAAGCGAGTCCTCCGATTCCGATGCTCTGCCTCCGTTGGTTGGACCGAGCAGTCCACCCGGTGTACGCGTTACCATGGGCCCACATCCTATCCCAGTCACTATACCATCTGTCATGTCGGACGTGCGGAATCCGCGGGGCACTTTCCCATCCCTGTTGCACTCCTCTATGCTCGCTGCACTCGCACCTCTGCAAGCCGGCCCTATGTATGGGGACCTAGACGATCTTTACTCTGCGGACTTTCCCCGGCCCACTGTACCGGTTGTGGCGCAAACGCCGGGTCAAGCACCTCCTACCAGCGCACAACCAGTTTCGGCGCACGACGAAGAGGACTACGAGGACCTTCCGCCACTGATTCCTTCCGAGGAAGACGGTGGTCAAGCTTCGATGCCGTATTCTTTGGGCGGGAACGATGAAGATGACGACGAATGGGAGGAGGAAGAGGACGACGAGGCAGATGAGTACAGTGATGAAGATGAAGATGACGAGGAGGACGACGAAGACCTGCCTCCTCTCATAGGCGAGGACCCCGCGGCCATGTTCCCCGTGGACAACTCCGTCGCAACCACCATGGAACGGACCATGGCCGCCTTTGCCCAAATGCTACAGCAACATGTGCACGCTACTGGCTACGACGATCTGCTGAACAGCCTGCCTCACCCACCCGCACCCACCCGCACCGCGCCGCGGAGTCACGCTCCCGCATCTGCTCCGGCGCCGCCCAACATGGAAGACCTAGAATGATAGATGTGTGGCCTGTGTGTTACCCGGGCGTTAACGTCCCCCTCATTGACACTATTTCTGCTGTCGCTATCCCTCCGTTGTTGCTTGCTTTCTACCTTTCTGTTCCTTGGGGATGCTGTCGATAACATAATGTATACTAGCCGCAATATGTATATAACGTAGAAACACATTACAACGCATTCTATTAGTGGATTTTCTCGTTTGTGTTTGACGTTTCATGGTCTGTGAACCTGCTTTCGCATACCATGCAAGAGAAAGAATTACATAACCATGGTATTCTACATGTACGTACTACATTAGCTGTACAATAAATCTACAACATAGTGCTCATAACGATGGTCCTTGTTACAACACGCACATCCCCTCGCTTTTACTCCTTGTGAATTTCGAGGCCTGGCGGAGCGTTCAAGGCTAGAAACGCACGTCAGTCAAGTTCCCGTGAAAACATGTATAGGATGGGCGTACATTTCTTGATAACGCCATACAGCAGGAACTGGCCTGCGACGAGGCCGGCAGTCATGACCATCCTGGGTCCGAGCCCAGCGAACAGCCCGCGGAAGCCTGCTTCGCGCGCGAGCATCGCCAGGCGATGGGGCATCGACCCCGTCGGCCCGTGCCCCCTGTTGATCCGCGAAAGCAGCGTGTCTGCAGGCTATAATCCACCGCCCGTCAGCGAATAAATCTGCGCAGAGTTTGAAGTACGGACCTGACTGAGTATCGCAGCGGCGAAGCCGGCGACGACGCCGCTCCCGAGGTCGATGCCGAACTGCGCGCCATGGCCCAGCGCGAGCCGTTGCTCCTCGCTCAGCCTCCGGTACGCGAGCTCGTGGCAGAACTCGTTCACCGTGAACTGGCCGATCGCGTAGGGGATCTGTCTGGGTGGATATCAGGCGTCAGCGGCGTGCGCAGGGGATAGACGGCGGGGCGCGGCGTGTGTGGGACATGAGGCCTGAGGACGGGCAAAAAGTACGCACTTGCAGAGGATGGGCAGGAAGCCCGCGTAGAGCCCGCGCAGGCCTTCTTCGCGCGCAAGCCGCGTGAAGCCACTGACGAGCCCCGATGCGTATCCGCGCTCCGAGACGAGCCGGATGCGCGTCGCCTCGAGGGGCGTGAGCAGGATGTCCGCGAAGAATCTGCACTTTCGTGAGTTGCCATCGCCTTCAACTGGTCCGCGGCACGCACTCTGCAACGCTCGACGCGCCGAGATAAATCGCGGTGCGGTGCGCCATGGCAGTCTCCTGGTCGCCCGCGACGGACACAAACTGCTTCTTCCAATACTCATACCCAGAAAACTTGGCGCCGCCCTGTGGATGGAGAGAGAACGTGTACGGGGACACATAGAAGTATTCAGAGGGGTCTGGGGGAGTCTTTTCTGGGGGAAGGCGTACCTGGACAAGGTACCCGACGGCGGTGGGGCCGAAGCCTGTGAGCAGCGCAGCGGGCCCCTCTGTGGCCACGATATGTCGTGTGCCGGAGAGGAGCGAGTGTGTTTTAAACGCTGGATCGACTTGGATGCGCGTCTTGACGACGTCGATTGCTGCGGGGGGCGCGTTGAGTATGATATGCCCGCCTCGTTGCGCGAAGCGTCTACTCACGCGTCATGCCGCCGTGCGTTACCCTATAAATGATCAGCAGAGACTCTCATATGTCAAATGAGGGTACGTACGTGCAACACAATGCGCCGGCGAGGAAGAAAGAGGAGTAGTCTTTCAGCGTAAACTGCGGGATAACAAAGGGTGCGCTAGACCCCGCGCCCGGAGTCTGTTTTGCTGCAGAGGCCATAGTTTAACTTGAGGCTGCGAAACCTGGGGGGAGAAGGCGAGGGGAAGAGGGAAAGATTGGGAGGGGAATGCAGGCTGCCAGAATGGTATATATAGCTGGCCGAGGCTAAAAGGGTGAGTGAGTGGCCGTCGCAGAACGGATGACATCAAGCCTGCGTTGTCCGGGTGGAGGCAAAAATGATACTGCAAGCTCCCGATACGAATACGCGCCCATTCTGCGAGGCGCGTAGGCATACGCGCGACATCATACCCCGTGATACAACGGCTTTCATTGGTCGACGATAAAGGTTCTTTCGTCCGAGCCTAACGGCCCTGCAGACCGATGGAACCCGGTTGGTAGGTTTATTATAGAAGCAGCTATACGTACGTGCACAGACGGGGCGACAGTATTGTCAGCTACCGTGTGTCCGCAATGTCCCTCCACCCCAAGACTTGCCCCCATGCGTTCCACATCCGGTCCACGACGCGCAGCTTCTCCTCGCGCCCGAGTGCTGTACTCTCGAGGTGCCCGACATCGTCCAGGAAGCCCTCCCGGAGGCGTGAGTTTGGCGGGAGATGCTTTGTGGCATATGCACGGAGGTGAGTCGTGGATAGGAGAAGGAGTCCAGCCGTACGCGGGTCGATAGTGCTTGTGCTACAGATGAGAAGCCGCTCAATTCGCCTATGGATGTTCTTGTCAGTAACGATATGAACGTGCATCGTTCCAATAAAAGCGTACCTGATGATGCTCCAAACTTGCCATCTCCGCTTCACACCGCCGTAGCGCCCCTTGCCCCTACTTCCTGCCCACAGACCCCTCGCGTATCCGACTGATACATACACCACGGAGAACGCAGGCGCGACACCAACGAAGGCGAAGGTGAGTTCCTGCGACTTGAGGAGCTTGTCGATGCCCGCGAGTGCCTGGTCGATGTCGACCTTCGCTTTTTGGACCTGCACGAGCAGTGTGCGCAGGAGGGTGCCACCGACTACCGACTTGAGCGGGCTCCGCATATCATCCTCATATATTTGCATTACTGGGGTGAGGTCGCCCCGTCGTATTTGAATGGAGAGGGCAGACATTTGCTCGGCAGTGTAGTTGAGCTTGTCTCGGGCCAAGGAGAGAGCCATTCGCTCGAGAGACTGGGGAAAGCGTGTCAGCACAAAACCAACAATGAAGATGGAGATCTACCTCAAGGTCTGCCTTCACGCTCTCTTTCGTGATGATTACACCTTCGTCGGATCCAGCTCGCACGGTCTTGACAACATCCTTCAGAGGGCCGAGGAGCCAATCCTCCCAGAAACCTTTCAGAGTTTCAACGGTATCGCGGACCGTTTGGCTGAGAGAATCTCGGGAGTTGTAGAGTGACCGAGCTGCAAGAAGAGCCAATGGAGGAATGAGGACCAGCTTCGGCCATATTAGGGTGAGTCTCGAGGGGCGCTGTAGTCCGTGTATGACGATCTGTTCTTGATGCAGCGAGATATGTCTTGGGATATTCGACCGGACGAGGGCAGATAATGTTGCTGTCAAATCTTGGGAATTGTTTCCGTCGGGTAGCAACGCGTTCGCGAATCTATCGACGAATGCTTGCAGGCCCTGGATTCGCTCGGCCGCCGTTTCGGCTCCGAGAGCATGTTCCAATGCGTTGGCCAACACCACTAAATGGCCAAGGGTGGTGGCCCTCTCGTCGCGCATAGCCTCTAGCTTCTTCCGCTTGAAACTACATTCATGCCTGGCGAGCGTGACCGGGGAATTCAAGCTGGAGGATAGCGTCTGCCAGACGTGTCTACACGCCTGCTGGATACATAGCGACAAGCCACGAACGCGTTCTGCGGCTTGCGCATTTGACTGTGCGGATAGGAGCGTTGTAGGATACGATTCGTGCCTTAGATGAGGGAATAGCGCGACAGTGAGGGTGTTTGGACGAAGGATATTCCTCGAAGGAAACAGACGACGCAGTGACGAGGGAGTGAACACCGCTGGGCTGAGCGGGATGTTTTGTCTACGTATAGCGGACATGATGATGTTCGCAACATTGAGGACGCGTAGCGGTAGGGCTGCACACTCCTTGAGCACAGACATAACATACATAGAGCTGTAACTCACTTTGCAGCAAATAATACGCCGAACTTCGCCGTGACCGCTCGACATCTGCCCACCAGTTGAGCTCAGTCTCAACCTCCGTAGCCTCGTCGAGACATAGCTCTAGGGTCTGCACGTACAACCCCACGACGAGCTTCGCGAGAATGGCGACCTGCAGGAACTCCTCCTCCTCGCTGTTGGCTTGGACGAAGGCATACTTCTTTTGGAACGCTTGGTACGTGTCAACGCATTTCCCAGCATCTTCTAAAGAGGTGGGTGGGTTTAATTGAAGGTAGTATGCCCGTAGGCTGTCCGTAGAGGTTGGGAGAAGAGCAGGCGTGCCCGGACGCGAAGGTGCAGCAGGAAGAGTGATCTTCGAGGCGAGGTCACGGTGCAGCACTGTTACAAAGGTCGTCATGTTCGTGAACGAATTCCCATCCGGAAAGTAGAAGGTGGTGGTCACCAGGAAACGGACGATGAGGAGTAAGTTAAAGTAGAGACAGTCACGCTTGCAGCTTTCTGTGTGACAGGAGGAGTACGTGACGTCACGCAACGCGCCCGCGACCAGCTCAATCTTAACTCTCACCACCATCTCGACCGCCGTGCCTGATTCATTCTGGACAGAAAATAGACTAACAAGTCAATATACTATACAGGTGCTATTCTACAGCCGAACAGTGGATGCTCATCCAGCAGCTCTCAAACGTTCATCTACCGGTAATATTAGTAGCTTCATGCTGCCCTGGAGATCTGCCTTGCTAAGTTGCCTTCCGCGACGAATTGCGGGTCATCTTTCCGCTGGAGAGCAGCTTCTCGGGCGTGTTTGCGCTTCTTACAGCGGTAACGAGCGAGCAAAGCGAACGGGAGAGTGTCGACGATCGCCCATTTCTCTCCGTCGTCGATCCGGAGGACCTCGAGGTTCGACGGTAGGGCGAGGATCGCTTTGTCGAGCAGCGTCGAAGTAGTTGGCTCTGATTCGGGGAGTCCACGCGGGTAGAAGCCTGGGCTGTGCCCGCTTTCGTAGGAGTTCATGATCGTATCGAGAGTTCAATACACAGTAAAACTTTGTACAACGTTCAGCATTCGCGAAGAGATGATAGGGATGGAACGCTGCTCACCGAGATCAACGAGGACGACGCACGCCGAGACGGGGCGAA
Source organism: Bjerkandera adusta (assembly GCA_027924225.1). NCBI lineage: Eukaryota > Fungi > Basidiomycota > Agaricomycetes > Polyporales > Phanerochaetaceae > Bjerkandera > Bjerkandera adusta. Next base: position 160,572 of record BSCZ01001961.1, on the reverse strand, counting down.
TTTCCAGAATAAAGTCGGTAAAGACGCTAAACACGGTGATCTGCAGCGGCCTTGCGACTTCCAACTCAGAGGGGCACGCTCCCGTATCGATCCACGATTTAGCGATTGGCATCTGACAGCGGCAGCCATTACATGACACGCAGAGGGTCCAGAATATAATACATCCAATTGATGTCACCGTACAATGTATATAACTAGATGTGCGTCAGAGAATGCGGCTGGGGGAAGGCGCGAGTCGCTCACATATAGATTCCAACATCACGCAACCTCTCCGGAAGACCACCTATCTCCCCATATCACCCGTTTGTGGTATGTCTTCCGCATCTCCCTGAACTCCTTCACGAAGTCGTCCACTTCCTTACCGCCTGACTCAGTCGACGAGCCCTGTACGAAGCTTGAGGCCAGTGTTTCTGATAGCTCGTCTTGCGCCGTGGTTGCGTGCTTCAAGCGCATGAGGAGAAACTGGGGGCTGAATCGCTAACGTCATACGGTGGTGAGCTCCAGGTACGCCGATCGAGTCGCAGCAGACGAACCTGGTACAGGTCTCGCTGCTCCCGGTCTAGTTCCTTCGACCGTGCTTCCAGCCGCTTTGCTTCGTCGAAAGCATCTTTGGTGTCACTCCGCAGTTGGTATAGCGGTTCCTGCAATGCGAGATTATTCTCTAGAACGCTCAGCAACGGTGTTCCTACACGCAAATTGACCTATTACGCACTCGCAATTGTCTCGTTCGCCAACCCTAGTTCGGATTGAGCTTGGTACAGCGCCTTCACGCGGTCCAGCGAGTGAAAGACAGCCTGGAAGAACGTCGGGTCCGCGAGTAGATCCTCGAGGTCTTCCCTCCTGAACAGCAACTTCAGCGAAGCATTGAACGACCTAAGTGAGAGGGCCTACGATAAATGCGAGAGTTCTGGGTAATCTCTTAAAAGTGCGGAAGCCATGATCAATATTGGTGGTAGTGGTACAGAGCAAGGGGCGGATATTGAACGAATTTGATCCCGATCGAAACTCTCACTTGCACCGCGACATGGCTCACGTTCTACCAGGCGAGGTCGTTCCCGCACAACACGTCAACCTCAAGCTCGGACCTGGACTACTACAGCTTTCGGATGTCAACCAGAGCAACACTGTCGTCTCGACGCGTGCGGGGGAGCTTAAGCATTCGGCGAATAACCGGCAGTGGTGGGTGGAAGGAAATTCGCGGCGAGTGCGTATCTTGTCATTCAATTCGTGTACGGAGGTTGAACTCGACGTGACTAGTATGTTCCGGCTCCCCAAGAGTCCGTAGTTGGCGTCGTCACGTTGCGAAGCGGCGAAAACTGGCGGGTAGACATCGGTGCCGCCCACACTGCGTCTCTCGACGGACTTGCTTTCGAAGGCGCGACAAAAAGGAATAGGCCAAATCTGAAGGTATGTGCCACGTTAAATAGACCTCTACGTGACTAAAAGCGGGGACATAGATTGGATCCTTGCTCTACGCGCGAGTGTCATTAGCCCACAAAGACATGGAACCCGAACTCGAGTGCTTCGACGCTCAAACGAGAAAAGCCGGCGAGTTCGGCGAACTCAAGGGTGGTTTTATGACACGGTGCAGTCTGCAAATGTGCAGAATGTGAGTGTGCAACTCGTGACATACGCTTTCCGTCCTTACGCGAGTTTCGTAGGCTGCTCGACACACACCATTTCCTCCTTCCGCTCCTCGGTTCGAGATTTCCCTTGGACGTCGCAGTCGGGATGAACGGCCGCGTGTGGATAAGCTGCAAAGAGGCTAAGCACACAATCGCGGTAGTGCGATGTATTGAAGCAGCGGATCCGGACGGTGGCGGTATGGACGAACTCGGTGTTAAAAAGTTTCTCGGTACAATGGATATTTGAATCGAAAGCACTCGAGTGTGAGCGCAAGTCCGATGTGCAGTACAAGGTCAGAGGATGAGTGAGACAATGTATGATACACATTACTTTCCGAATAAGCTACAACTCTAGAATACAGTATGCTGGAGGGGGGAAATGTTCAATCGTCATCCGCGATCCTAGCGCGTTTGGTAGGTCTACGGCTGGAACTTGACGCGACGCTCTCGTCATCACTGAGGGCGACGCTGCGGCGTGCAGCACTCATATTCGCCCGCTTCTTGCGCTGGTACTCCCTGTCGCGCTGTTTCTTCTGCTGTGCGGCGCTGGTCTCCTGTTTAGCGGGCGGAACAACGACAGTGGTGAGCCCTGGCGTGGGCATGCGCGACTCGTCCCCGGCGGTGGTGGTAGACTCTTCGCCTTCTCCGGCGAGTTCAAGGGCCTGGGGGCGCAGTTAGCATTGTTGCGTGCAATGTCTCGGGCGCAGTAAGGGCGCAGGAAGGGTTCTTGGGCGGTGCGGTGTGCGCGGAGAACCAGGGCGTTTTCCCAAGTATTGCGGCATCCCTGCCAGGGAGAAGCTCCAGCAAGGGTCCTCAAGACCCGAGAAGAGATTCGAGATCCGAGCTGCCTGCAAAGGGTATATGCCTCCGCGCAGTCTGCCAGCCTGATTGCTTTATTGGCCGCCGTTTGAAAACGGGAGGGCGCCGGTCAACAGTCTGGGACGAAGTGTGCGCTGTTGCAAGACGGTAGATATGCCGCGCATTTTGAAGGCCGCTCTTCGTTGCACATACAGTGACGATGCTGCCACAACCACGAGAGGGGTGGCTATTACCCCATTGACAAAAGGTCCCGCACGAGCACAGCGTAGTTCAAAGAGACAAAGAGGAAAGCGCACCTTGCTGTACGTGACGCTGCTGTTGGAGAACATCCTGTCCGCATCGCTCACTTCATACTTGCGGCGGCCGCTGGGGACGTTCTTGAGATAGCCGTCGAAGCCCTGGATGATGTTGCCACCGCCATGGAGGGCGGTCTCGGTGAGGTAGCTCGCCTCGAGGTTGTAGATTTGGACCTCCAGCTGTGACTGCATAGGTTCGAGTCAGTGCATGCACAGCAGCAGCAATGTGGCAGAGCGGGGGCGCACGAGGTGTTTGTCGACGACGCGCTTCTTTGCGAGGGCGTGCATGAGGTCCTTCTTCGCGGCGTCGTACCGCGCCTTGTCGTCGGGGGTGGGGGCGGGCGCGGCGTCGACTGCGGCGGACATGGCGGGGTCGGTGTGGCCGCGCAGGGACCTGCCGGTGCTGTTGGACGGGGCCATGGCATGGATCGTCGTCGTCCCGAAATAGCGAACGCACGGCGGACCGGCGATTGCCGAGATGCTTCGCCCAGCTGGGGCGCGATGATATGGGCTCCATTGACGGGGACCAGTGCTCTTCACAACCCAGTGCCCTGCTTATAACCAGCACCTCTCCTCGCAGCCCCCACCACCACCACACTTCCCCTCTTTTCACCCCCAAACATGGCCGACCAGCTGGTGAGTGCCCCTGCCTGCTGAGCCCGTCGTTGGCGCCATCTAATCGCTTTCTTTATCGCGCCCTCCTAGTCTGAGGGTACGTGTGTCCAGTTACTCACAGTGCCATGGGGCATTGTCTGACCGTCGTTTCCGCCCGAACACAGAGCAAATCTCCGGTGCGATCGCTCTTTGTCTCTTGCGCTTGGGCCCCTTCTGATTGCGTGCCTGTAGAGTTCAAGGAGGCGTTCTCGCTCTTCGACAAAGGTGCGTCGCGCCCCCACCGCCCCCGTCGTCCCCCCACGGCGCCGATACTCAGATCTGATTCGCAGATGGCGATGGCACCATCACCACCAAGGAGCTCGGCACCGTCATGCGCTCCCTGGGCCAAAACCCAACAGAGGCTGAGCTGCAGGACATGATCAACGAGGTGGACGCGGATGGCAACGGCACGATCGACTTCCCCGAGTTCTTGACGATGATGGCGCGCAAGATGCGCGACACCGACTCTGAGGAGGAGATCAAGGAGGCCTTCAAGGTCTTCGACAAAGACGGCAACGGCTACATCAGCGCAGCCGAGCTGAGGCACGTCATGACCAACTTGGGTGCGTTGTGGCCTCTCCTGTGGCTGGAGCTATGTCTGACTTTTTTCAGGCGAGAAGCTCTCGGATACCGAGGTCGACGAGATGATCCGCGAAGCGGACGTCGACGGCGACGGCCAAATCAACTACGAGGGTGCGTACGCTAATCGTTGCAGTTGAGTCCCCAAATAACCGTGCTCTAGAGTTCGTCAAGATGATGCTGTCAAAGTAAACATTGACCCCTTTCGCCCTCTCACTTCGCTTTTCGATTGTCATCGTCGACCATGCCTCATCTCGTTTGAAAGAATACCGAATGCAATGTACTATGTTATCATAGGGATCATGAAATTACACGAAAGCCTCAAAGCAAATCGACTGCGAAACGACATGCCGACGACGCGTCTAAGGTTACTAGGCCTCATCGATGAGGGGACATCAAAACTTTCCTGGAACAGATGGCTCTAGGCCCTCACGGTGTACGAGGTCCAGCTTGTCTCAACGACGATACCTGGTATCGCAAGTCGTGGCGACGATCTCAATATGTGCTTGAGAGGTAGCGTGACGCTACGTACTCTGTGACCATGCTGTGACGTACCGCGTCGGTCATTGCGTCATTCCACTCTGTGAAGGTGACCCGCGGTGCAAGCGAACATAACCTCGGCTTGAACACGGTCGAGCGTGACTTTGCGATAAACAAACAACATATCAACGCGCTGGTACTTGGCCGGAGGTACTCGGCAATTAATCTGATTTCTTCGACCAGTTTCCGCGTGGTTTCGACTCTGTTCAACGCGATCGTCTGACTGTCTTGCGTGACGCCGCGCACAGAGTTGAATGGGGATTTTGGGATGTTTGTGCGAAGAAAACTTGGCCAACCGACGAGCGTGTATGAGTTACGTGCAAGATGAGGCTTGTGTTCCCGCAGTGAAACGCTACCAAGCCGTCGAGCACATGCAGGACGTGCGAAGACTGCGCCGACCGGCGAGGAGCATGCGGTGCGTGCTCGCCCGCGTGAAGGCATAATTACTGCGACAGGTAGGTTTGGGTGATCTCAGGACCCCGCTTCCGTACCACGATGTGGCTGTCACCTGCCGTGGGTCTTCCCATCTCAGCCCTAGGCCTTACAGCCCAGGTCCCCTTCCTACCGCAGCCACGCCAGTTGGTCCCCACCACCATGCCACGCAGCGACGCCGAGGACTTCGCCTTCAAGCAGGGCGCGAACATCTTCTCGCCGCTCGACCTTGTCAAGCTCGCGAGGCCCGGCTCGGGCGTCGCGAACCCCGCGGGCGATCTCCTCATCGTGCCCGTGTCGAAGTATTCAGTGGATGACAAGAAGTGCGTCTGCCATGTCTTCAGAGATCGTCGCGGCGCACTGACGCGTTCGTAGGAACAACAAGTCCATCTTCATCGCACCCATCGAGTCGACGGTGCAACCGCTCGAGGTGCCCTTGGCAAGCGGAGGCGAAGCGTTCTGGCTTGACGCGCGTACGCTCGCTCATGCAGTCGCCGAAGGCGAGGGCAAGGACCAAGTTACTACCCTGTACGCTTGGTCTGTCAAGTACGAGACAGAAGGGGTCGGCGCACTCAGCACACCAGAGAGCCCTGTCCTCATCGGAAATTTCCCGACCTCGACCCCCTCCAACTTCAGGTTCACCGGCACGTCTGACTTCCTCGTCTTCTCCGACAACGTGTTCCCCGATGGCGATTTGAAGACGGTGAAGAAGCAGGACGAGCAATGGGAGAACCGCGGCAACACGGCGTTTGTCTACGATACCACCTTCGAACGCCATTGGGACAATTGGGTTGGGCCGAAACGCAGCACGCTATTTTCGGTCTCGCTCACGAAGGACGCGGCAGGAAAATGGGCCTTGGGGAGCGAATTCACCAACCTTCTCAAAGACACCGGTCATGTAAGTTCTATTCGCATATGCCGAGTGATTTATATGCTCATGCAACCCTCAGCACTCCCCCGTCGAACCTTTTGGTGGAACAGATGACTTCGATGTCTCGGGCACCCAAGTTGTATACACCGCTAAGGACACTGAGCTTCCCCCCGCGTGGCACACTAAGCAAAACGTACGTATCCCATCACGAACCTAGGTATATGCGCTGGATTTTGCGTTCTAGATCTACATTGTCGATATCGAAGGCAAGAGCAAGCCCAGAGAATTGACGTCGGGCAAGCAAGGCGCGACCCATAGACCGGTATTTAACAAACAGGGCGACAAGATTGCTTGGGTCGAGCTCGACCAGGATGGGCACGAGTCGGATCGGTAGGTTCATCCGCGCTTTCTACCATCTCCTTTTGCTGACCCTGAACTTTGTGTAGCGGAAAAATCGTGATCTACGACCTCACGAAAGAAGTCAGGTTCACCATCACCCAGAAGTGGGACCGCTCTGCCGCAGATCTTGCCGTGAGCAACTTCCAATCATAGCAAATGACTCGATATTGATAACGTGAATGCTCCTAGTTTTCCGAGGAGGGAAAGACCCTGTACATCCTTGCGGGAGACTCTGCACGCGTCAAGATCTTCGCACTTGCCGTCCCAGATACGCCATCATCGTCCACGACCCACCCCGATCTGCCAGATGACTTCCTGCCCGTCGCACTTACGAAGAGTGGCAAAGTCTCAGACATCCAGGTGCTGCCCAACGGCCGTCTCCTGTTCACGCGTGCCAGCATGTCCTCTCCAAACGATGTGTTCGTACTGCGCGGGCTCACGGAAGACCTCAAGGCCAGCGCAACCAAGATTGAACAGCTCACTAAGTTTACCGCGGACGCTTTGCACGGCAAGGATCTTATTCCCGCAGAGGACTTCTACTTCGATGGTGCGGAGACGAAGGTGCACGGGTGGATAGTCAAGCCTCCGGGCTTCAAAGCAGGCGTGACGAAGAAGTACCCGATCTGCGTGATGATCCACGGCGGCCCTGAGTCTGCCTGGGAGGACGCATGGTCGACGCGGTGGAACCCACAGATCTTTGCGCAGCAGGGGTACTTTGTCATTGCTATGAACCCGACTGGGTCGACAGGTTTCGGACAAGGTTTGTTCTTTTTTCCCGTCTGCTCCCTCGGTTCTGACGTTCAAGTTCTTTAGCGTTCACCGATGCGATCCAGAAAGACTGGGGAGGCAAACCTTTCGTCGACATGCAGAAAGGATATCAGTATATTCTCAAGACGTTCCCAGAGGTCGACCCGGAGCGTGCTGTTGCGGCGGGAGCCAGCTGGGGAGGTTACGCCATCAAGTACTGCCGTTTTTGAACCATTGCGCACCTACTAATACTTCAATCCAGCTGGATTCAGGGCCATAACGCCGACTACGGCTTCAACTTCAAGGCACTATTCTGCCACGACGGTGTCTTTGATTCCCGCTATGGCGGCTACTCTACCGACGAGCTGTTCTTCGTGCGTCTCCAATCTCTCTCATCGACTTCCTTCTTTGTCTCATATGTATCTTTCAAAGTTCAACCAGGAGTGGGGCCTTCCGTGGACGGAGGAGGGCAAAGCTATTATCGAGAAGTCTGCGCACCTTCCCCTTTCCGTCCCTCATTTTCTCTGACCGTCGTCCGATAATGCAGATTCAACCCGGTCAACTTCGTGCCCAAGTTCAAGACACCTCAACTCACAGTGCACGGAAGCAAGGACTACCGTCTCCCCGAGACGGACGGCATCGGCGTGTTCCACGCTTTGCAGCAGTAAGTCTTTTCGTCAGACGGCATGAACGTACAGCTCAGCACAGTCGTTCTAGGTTGGGCATACCTAGCCGTCTTGTCATTTTCCCAGATGAAAACCACTGGGTCTTGAACCACGGAAACAGGTCCGTCTACACCGCTTTCCCTGCCGCGAATAATCCGAAGATTGACTGAAATTTGTTTTACAGTTTGAAGTGGCACTACGAGGTCTTCCGCTGGTTTGACAAGTACGTCGGCGAGCACTAGACTATGTTGGAAAGACAAGGAATGTACATTATCACCAAAAATGGTTGGTTGCTATACAATCGTTCGTGCTACGATATATTCTGTCCGGAGTCCGAGCCCAAAGTCCGACGCATATCCAATGTGCAATATCCAAATGTCCTACAAATATCCCAAGAAGCATGTCCAGAGCGTGAAGAAGTGTCGGAGCCACCCTCAAATAGAGGCTAGGCTTTAAGACGAGGTAGCGTTGTACACGACATATGACGTGGTGACGCTGAGTTGCCGGCCGACAACACCCTACACGATAATTGTTAGCATTCAACGACATGTTCGGACGAAAGATGCCCAAGCTCACCTCGCCGTTGCCCCACTCCTCGATAACCATAATCCGCATCGGCTCGTCGCTCACCGACTTGCCTGCCGCAAACCCGCCAGGCGCAACAGAAAAGTCGGGCATAGTAAGGAGCGCAGGCGCAGGGTTCTTCGCGTACGGCACCGCTGTACCATTCGTCAATTCCGTCATTCCAAGGACGAAGAGGAGAGAGGCGGCGTACCAGGGTAATTTGCGTAGTCAAACCGACCAAAGTAGTACCCATTCAACCCACTCTGCACGGGTGAGTCGATCCCGCCCTCGGCGCCGTCGAGCAGCCACACGTGGTATGCGAACGTCGACATGCCGTAGTCTGCGTGCGGGCGGTATGTGAAGGCGAATTGGCTGCCGGGCGCGATGTGTGTGCCGGGCTCGGGTTGGGCGATGGAGCCGTGCTCGATTGAGGAGCCCCAGGGGGGTGCCGCGGCGGATGTGAGGGCGGCGAGGGAGAGAAGGGGCACGATGGCGGAGAAGACGGAGGCGAACATTGTTATGCGGGTGTGAGTGTGGGGTGGAGATGTGCCTGTGTGTGTTTGAATATGAGGAACAGGTGATGTTAGACGAGGAGATTGACTGTTAGTTCGGCACGGAAAGCCCTGGCTTTTATACGTCTTTCGGCGCAAGGGAGGCCTCCCCACACCGACTGCAAACAAACTTGCTCCATCACAGACGCGACGCGACTCGCCCCTAACGCGCCGATGCATCCGAGAACGCGAGCATAGGGGCGCAGGGCCATCCGAGTGTGGGCGCGGTGGATCGAGGCGCATCCGCCGGAACCGCCTTTGAGCTACTCCTGTCTTCCGGCTGTGTCACCGCCCCCACTTTTGCAAGTATTCCGTATTGTGGGCGTGCACTGCAGGTGTTCTGTGCGAGCGATCGTGGGAGGTACTCTGGCCTGGATGGGCAGGCAGACTGTAGCGAAGGTTGAAGAGTGGCTCGGATATACCTAGGATTGACAAGAAGGGTCGGCATGACGGAGCAAGTGTGTGCTGCTGTGGATTACGCCTGCAAAGCGTACGTCTGTTGGAAGTTTCTGTGTGTGAAAGGATGCACGTTGTAAGTCGCCGTTCATAGTTTGTTTCATCTGAACAACGAGCTCCTATCGGCGGGATCACTGGAATAGAGCTGTGCGCACTAATAGCACCCGGTCGAAGGCAGTCCGGAGGATAACGGAAGGAAATGCAATAGAGGTAAATATACACAGGACCGTACCATGCTGTAGACTACGCGAAATACATCAAGTCGTTCTTCTTCTTGCTTTGCACTGTCGAGAATAACACCTGTATGAGTAGAAGGAGCCGTCGGACAAGAATACGACATACCCTCAGCAATGCCGGAGAGGAAGTGCTCGTGGCTGAGCTTTGTAGCGCCTTCGCGGAGCGCGATCATACCCGCTTCGACACACACCGCCTTCAGTTGCGCCCCGTTGAACTCGTCCGTGCTACGCGCAAGTTCTTCGTAGTTGACGTCTGAAGACACAGACATCTTTCTTGAGTGAATTTCAAGAATGCGGGCACGGGCCATCTCGTTGGGGAGGGGGAACTCGATCTTCCGGTCCAATCGTCCAGAACGAAGAAGGGCTGGGTCGAGGATATCGATACGATTTGTCGCGGCGATGACCTAGGGTGGAAGGTACCATTAGTTTACTCACACCCGGGCTGATACAAAGCGAAACATACTTTGATGCGTTCGTCACTGCTGAAGCCATCGAGCTGGTTGAGTAGCTCCAGCATGGTTCGCTGAACTTCTCGGTCACCGCTTTTCTCGGAGTCGAAACGCTTGGTGCCGATGGCGTCCAGTTCGTCGATGAAGATGATAGCTGGTGCCTTCTCTTTGGCCAATGCGAACGCGTCACGCACGAGCTTTGCACCGTCACCGATGTACATTTGTACCAGCGATGGGCCCGCAAGCTTGAGGTAACACGCATTGGTTTGTGCAGCACAAGCACGTGCCATGAGGGTCTTTCCAGTACCTTGGAGTGAGATTTGTCAGCGTCGAGCACACAACGACGACATCGTGGTGGACATACCAGGGGGGCCGTACATTAGACATCCCTTCGGTGGTTTTATACCGAGAGTCTTGAACTTGTCTGCGTGGTGCATAGGTAGGACAATCGCCTCGACAAGCTCTTCTATCTGCTTCTCCAGACCACCGATATCCGTGTATGTCTCTGTCGGCCGTTCGTCTACTTCCATTGCCTTGACTCGGGAATCGTATTCGGAGGGAAGGGTATCAAGAATGAGGTAAGAATCCTTGTTCACACCGATGAGGTCTTGGGGCTTCAGCTCTTCCGCAGGTACAAGACCAATGAGAGGCAGGAAGACTGTCTGACGAGTTGAGGTCTTAATAACAGCACATTTGCCCTTTCGTGAAGCGTCCACATCGCGGTTCGCACCATCCTCTTCGCCTTCTGGGTCGAGTTCCAGAATCTAGACGGTGGTTAGCGGCCAGAAGGCATACGCTTAAACGTATCTCATACCTCCACGACGTTGGAGACAAGATATGGCAGGACCTTGTTCTGCTTGATCTTCTCTCCATTGTCTCGTATCTTCTCCTTCATACCCGCTTGCTCATGCTGTAAGCGTATAGTCTCCGAACGTATCACCTGGGTAATACAAGTTAGTCCACAACTTGGATATCGCAGAAGAGGCACGCACCCTGAGATCGTTATCAATAAGGCGCGTCCTGGTAGTAACCTCCTCCGTCGTCAAAGAGAGGATGTCTTCGGGGATGTCGCTCCAGGTCTCCTCTGGTGGCTGGTCAGGCGTAGTGTCCATGGCACTAGCGGAGTCTGCTGGTGACGACGACGAAGCCTGCGTGTCTGGCTTCTTCTCATTGTTCGTGTTGTTCTGCTCTGGGGGCGGGTTGGGTGGTTGTGCTGAGGACATGGTGAGGAGGGACGGTGGGTGGTGGAAGAGTGAAGCAAGTCCGGATCGCGTTGAGGACGCGTAAGTCACGCAGACGCCCGCGCGTGTAATACACGGATAAGCGCCGGAGGTGAACCACTCCGAAATGTCGCCAGTTCATTCAATGAAACGGAAAACAAGGGCACTCGCGCATTCAATGCGCTCATGGCGAGATTGATGTCTCCCCTTTCAGTTCAATAATTTCTGATATGGACTCAACAATGCTCAAGGCAATGGCTGTGTCGAGAGCTACTGAAAGCCAAACACGGAGTAAATTGCAGCAGGCTGTAAGCTCGCAAATGGAAACACTACGTGTGTGCAGTACACGTATCACTCTTGCGTGATTTCCCATTCTATGCCCTCCTTTTCTGCTTGTTCCTTCTTCACCGCTCCTTTGACTCCTGCGAGCAGCCCAGCCCAGATCGCATCGCCAACGCCCAACCCCATCCCAATTCCCCACACGAGCGTGCTTGCGTAGAAGAAGTTCGCATTGCCCGTCCCAGACCCGAGCCACAGGTGGTGGAATAATGGTAGTAGCAACGACGAGTGAAGGTGGAGAAGCGCTGTGGGGAACGGGTGTCGCAAGTCTGAAAGCGTAAGTGTTAGACACTGTTGATGTCAAAGTAGTAAATTAGATCGACGTACAAGCATAAGTTTCAGGGAACAGAGCCGTGAAGCTGATGAAGAGCCCAGCATCCGCAAGGGACGGATAAGGTTTGAAGGTCGCTATGGCTCCCGAGAGCAGGAACACAGCGTATAGTGGGTCGTGCTGGAACTTGATCGAGAGAGGTAGAGGATAGATGGCGAGGTGGATGGAGAAGACCATCAAGAAGAAGGGTCGGAAGTGGTCGAACATTTCAGTGAAGAAATACCACCACAAACCTGGATTGGGTGTGAGGTCGGGGAGCGTAAAACTACACAAAGAAGTTAGCGCCACGAGAGCCGGAATTGATTGATATTATCGTACCTCACTCCCCACGTCTGGCCAACCCATCCCAAATTCCCGCATGCTAACGTTGCAGCCCCTGCCAACGCTAACGTGTATAGAAGGTATTCCCCTACTAGAGGTGCACCCTTTCGGAGTATCTCTCGTGTTCCGTATGGGAATGGCCGGGGTGAGATCAGTTGTGATGTCGGGGCGGAGAGGAGAAGCAGGACCACAGGAAGAAGATACAGACACGACGTTAGTGATAGGTGTGTTGCAAGGGAGAGAGATAGTAACGACAGCGACGCATTCCCTAGGATGCATTTGCAATGAGATAGAAGCCAAGGCAGGACGGTACATCTACGTACCTTCGCTGGCGAACATTACGCTGAGGAGGAACAACATGTTCTCGAATGTTGAGGTTGATAGGGCAAGCGTTGAGAGAAGACTATATGGGTTGCATAGATACCTAGATAGGCCTCGTCAGTCCGTGTCTAGTCGGCAGAAAGCAATGCACACACACAACAGAGATGAGGCCATCCCGCGCAGTTGCGCTTTTTAGCCGTTGGCGTGCCCGCCAAATCCTCGTCAAAGCCCATGCAGATATTGTGTCTGATGCGGACCAGAGAAGCCCGGACGTGACTCTGTTGAGAGGAAAGACCGTGCTAAACGTTGACAAGAGTAGCGGCGACTACGTAGCTGTGAGGCCGGAACCACACTTGCCGACGAGTTAACACGTACGTGTCTGAATAGCCCACCCGAGTACGGATCTATTCCATGTTTGAAGAGGTACACGCCCTCTTGTACTGCGTATTGAGATGCCGAGTTAGCGAGGGGGAAATGAAAGGTGGTGAAGCGGCATACGACGCGGGTAGGCCGTGAGCGGCGAGGACAGCTGATGGTCATGTTGGAGAGCATCGAACCAAGGCGTAAAGCCAAGTAGTGCTCTTACGAGGACGAGAGCAGGGAATAGATAGTGGGAGTCAATATCCATGGATGGCGACCATGAAGACGCGGTTCAAGGATGGGTAAGGATGGCAAACGCCGGGCCGTGTGGATGTGGAATGGAGTAAAAATGATTCCGACACGGGGAATCGAACCCCGGGCTATCGCGTGAGAGGCGATAATGTTAGCCACTACACCATATCGGATTGACATTATAGAGCTGTGTTACCATTAGATTAAGAGGATCTTGACTGCCACCAAATCTTGCTGGCGTGCGGTTGTCGGTTGTCTCCTATGTCCAGGGTTCACACATTGGCGGAACGTACGCGCTATCAACTTCAATAATCTTCGACATATACGACAAGGACGATAACCCAGCCTACATGAAGTTGAATGACGAACCCACGATTGTGTACGCTGATTGGGCTCACTTGACTATACCGGCCGCCATGCCGGGTAGACATACAAAGCTGTTCTTCGCTGGGTGATATCAGCCAACGTTCCGTCTTCTCGGTAGCGGCCGACACACTGCTCCAGGTTGGCTGTTCATTTCAATTACAATTCCACATGCGTCATAAATGCTCCTTGTCCGCGTTACTTTTCAGCGCACATCTACATTCTCCCTCCCAATACCCCAATCACACCTCCCCAAGTATTCCGCCACTGTGATGACAAGCAGCAAGCATACTTTCGTCCCATCTTTTACCTTCGTTCTGGTGCACATGTCATACTCGGCCGCGGCTATGCTAGTCAACGTCACGGTCGACGATTCGGCTCCAGACCCACGTTCTGGAGAATCAATCATTTACTCTCCATACAATGACTGGTCCATCGGTCAAAACTGCTCGACGTGCCTCGCTCGACCAGATGCAAGCATGATTTATGACAACTCCTGGCATGACCACACGTACGGTTCTCCACTCCCATCTTCAAATCAATTTGGATCGGCAACTTTTTACTTCGTTGGTATGCCGCTACTTCTCCAGAACTTCTGTCAATCTAACCGGTAGAAACTAGGCTCGGCTGTGTATATTTACGGTGTCTTGGGTGGCGGGCAGTCGAACTTTATCAGCGCTACCCAGCTGTCCCTTTCCATCGACGGAAAGCTGCTAGCGAACTTCTCGTACACTCCTCAAAATTCGGTAGACTTCATTTACAATGCACTGTTCTTCTCCGTCGAGTCGCTGGAATACGGACCACATACGCTCGCTCTACAGAATGGCCTCCCCGGCGGACAACCATCTCTGATCTTGTTGGATTATATCGTCTATACCGCGTAAGAATATCGGCTTCTGACAGACCAGTGGGAAGCTGACATTGGTTATAAATTAGGCAAGTCGATTCTGACAAATCTTCGTCATCGCTCGAGCCGACTCGTGTGCAGACAGCTACTGCAACATCAAGATCGGGGTCTAGCGCTTCATCATCAATTCGGTATTTTAGTATCATCCCGACACCATCGTCGAGTCGGTCCACCACTCTGACCTCGCCACTTCGACCGGGCACTCCCACCTCGACGATGAAACCCGCCCCTTCACAACCCTCATATACTCCGCCCGTGGATAGTGCTCCGAGTGCAAAGAAGCCCGGCAGCACATTCATCGCAGCCATCTCTCTCAGCGCCGCATTCGGCTTCTTCGCCATCGTTTACCTTCTAGTGCGGGTTCGCCGGAGAATTAGAACGACAGGTTTAAGCCGGTCCACTGCCGTTATCTCTCCTTACTCAGCCTCTGGGTTCGTCGCTGTATCGAAATTGCGTGGACCTCATGGCGGATCGGCTCCATATACTCCCAGGTTGTCCACACAGGACTCTTGTGAGACAACTGTATACGACACCGCCGACTCGAGGATATCAAATACCTGTGTCATCGACATGCCCTCTCAAGATGGAGCTCACGGGTCTATTGAACCCCTTCCTCAGAGCGATTCGAGGGTAGCGCGGAAACTCGACTCGATGTACGGGATACTCCGTGGACTTAAGTCGAAGTCATCTTGAAGGTAAGTCGCAACCGTTTGCGTTGGCCGTGTCACATACGTTGAACCCATCATTTCCGATGCTACTGCAGTTGGAGCGATGTCCTCCCCTTTCCATGCGTAGAACGTCTGTTCATGCCGGAAATGAACCGTCTTGGATCAATAATCGTCATATTTCAACGCCCTCCTGTATGACTGTTATTTATAGGCCCATTTTTCGCTCCCAAGATGACGTTTTGGCCCCTTCCGAGCAACGGCAAGAACGTGCAAAAACACACGGGGTTTCGTCGCGTTAAAATTTAGGCTCGGACGTGTCGTGTAAGATTCGATGCCATAGGGGGCTGAGCCTGGTGTGGTGACCGTGATGTGTCCAACAGTTACGAATTGACTTAGCATCCACAGGCTTTCAGCGATGCACCGGTCACTCCGCGAGGGTCCTACACGCACAGTGCAAGGTGCGTATTATGCATGCATCATCTCGACGGAACTTCGCCTTACACGGGGATACGCAGGACGCTCATACTCGTTGCGATGCTTTCGGTATCTACGCACATAGCATGCTGATCAATATTGACATTGGACCCTCTGCAAGGACAAGCTCTTTCCTAAACTTTGCGAGAAGTTTGACGGATGCCTCAGTTGCGTGCCACACATTCTATATCTTAGTTCGTCGTATGCTGATGTGGTATGTAGAGGGTTTGGATAAATGTGCCATCTCCACCCGCTTTCTTTCATACTCTCCGACCCACTATGTTTTTTGTGACCCTGATCCTTGTGTTCGTCTCCTGTAGCTCGGTTCATCTTGCACGTGGCGCGCTGGTCAACGTCACCGTGGACGACTCGGCACCGGACCCACAAATGGGAGGGTCAATCTCCTATGCGGGTGCCTGGAACACCGGTCGGGGTTGTTCAATTTGTAGAGCACATCCCAACTCTTCCAGGGCATACCAGCATACATGGCGAGACACCACATACGATCCGAAGGATACGAAGAATTCCCAACCCGACAAAGCGTTTTTCAATTTCAACGGTTAGTCGTATAAATAATTCTTTTACGGGGTTTAATTGTTTCTACTATAGGTTCAGCACTATATGTGTATGGCATACAGAGTGACTCAAAGTCTACTCCTAGTACTGCTGATGTATCCTTCTTCATCGACGAAAGGCTATACGGGACGTATACGTACACACCCGGCGGAACATCAAACTTTACCTATGATGTTCTACTGTTTTCTGTCGACTCCATTCCACCCAAAATACACGCTCTCAGGATCGAAAATGGGCGACAAAATGGTGGTGTGTCCCTCCTGCTCCTTGATTATCTTGTCTACACCACGTGAGTCGCTTCACGCCATCATAAGTCACAGTGGTATTTACACAACACAGCACCGAGGAAGAATATTCTACTATTTCTTCAATCGACGCACCACCATCCTTTACTACATCACTTTCCACCTCTGAGATTCCCACCGCTAGTGCTACTCCTCAATACACAAGAGGTACTACATACGACAACACCACGCACATACTGGGTGTCTGCCTTGGTGCTTTTCTAGGAGTTCTCGTCCTATCAGGAGTGTCTATTTACCTCAGACTGCGAAGGAGGGGCGGTGGGGGAGACAGCGGGCAAGGGGACAGCATTTCGACCTCTGAACGTGAACTCGTCTCTTCTATCCGCTCTACACCTTCGCATATGCCGTCGATGACGACGACCCTGGTGTCTAACGTTTGTGTGGTGCCGATGCATCACGAACGTACCGCTAGCGAGACCACGTCGTTGGCGAGGAAGACAGAGAAGCTGCGTGCGATGATATACGGTGGAGGCAGACGATCGCGTTGATGTAGTTTCGGAGTCTTCATCTCAGTAGTTATTTTAAGCTGTACCAACCGGTCATCTACCTGGTATCCTCGCCGAGAAGCTCGGCTAATCAACTCTACTGAGCACTCATACTGATGAGTGTTTGTCTCAGCTGAGTCCACCAGTTGCTCATGAATGAATACTAGCTGATGTTTTGCTAAGAGACATAGACGGCATGCGCGGCCACACCGCAGGCCCCGAGGCACATTTATACTGTGTAACAATCACCTCTGGAAGTCAACCACATGCCCGGTCAATATCTAAGCAATACGCGCCACACGCCTGTCATCTCCGGCATTGCACGTTTAATCGTGCAGACGTCGCTCGTCACTTTCGCCGTCGGCGCCACCACTACTTACAACGTCACAGTTGATGACTCTGGGTTGGATTCACGGACAGGAAACGTCATCAATTATACTGGTTATTGGAACCTGGGCCAAACGTGTTCCGGATGCAAGGCCCGCCCCGACCCTGCTCAAATCCATAACTCATCTTGGCACGATGCAACAATGAGCTCTTCCAACTTGCAATATGTGTCGTTTGTCTTTACCGGTGATAATTTGCATTCGATTTCTTGAATATCAGAGCCTAAAGCTGACCACTCCGTCGTATCAGGCTCTGCCATCTACGCCTATGGCTTGCTCAGTAATAAGCAAGGAGACAGTCCCACCGGGACCTCCCAATTACATTTCGCCGTCGACAACCAGGATTACGGACATTTCGATCATATCCCGGACGGCACTGCGGGTTTCACATACAACGCACTACTCTTCTCCGCCGACACATTGCCTTACGGACTCCACGAGTTTGTGATACAAAATGGGGTTAGTGGAGGGGTAGATTCTCTACTCTTGTTTGACTATCTGGTCTATACAACGTGAGTGCTTGATTAAGCGATGTTCATGATGTTCGGACTCGCCTGAACTCTCTTTTTGTAGACAAGACAACGGGGCGTCCAACACCACACAGAGCTCGTCGGTGTCACACCCCGTGCCAACATCGTCGCAGCCCACAGAGGGCCATTCCGTTATGACCGTGACGAACGGCGCCTTGCTTGGTGGCGTTATCGTCTTGTCGTTCTCGATGGGCATTCTCTTCGTGATAGGGGGCGCATGGCTTTACTTCCATCGCAGGAAGGTTCAGCAAAGGATAGCAACCCCTACTCGTGCCTCCGTACTCTCCACAATCTTGACGGATAATCCCTTGCCCCCTCCCAGCTATCAATCTACTTCGCCAACTTGTGTAGGAAGATTTGGTGGCTTCGGTACTTCGCCAAACGCGCTGGCAGAGCAGTCTTTTGGCGATGTTTTGGGTCGGGACAAACTGGAACTTCATAGTTAGAGCTTACCAGATCAAGTATTTAAATATGTGGGTAATGTACCTAGTTGTAGTTTGATGCGCTCGAGAAAGCCGTGTATCTTCTTCCTACTGCACCACCTACGACGAGTCATACAGCTTAGAGAATCATGCAAGAATAACCGGAGCGGTTCGCGCCGGGGACTGATCTATAGAGTTGATCCGTTGGCGATGGCATCTCGAGCGCTCATGCGTACATCAAATAAATGTTGTTCATCATCCGAACCGAGCCGATTCCTGCTTTCAAGCTGAAGCTCAGTTCACCGCTTCGGTCACGGTGCGTGTTTGCTTTGACAACTCGAAGCGATAAAAAGCGGACTTTGATCAATATCTCGCAGCAGTAGGGTTCGCCCTTAGCTTTGAAAAAGACGGGACATTCTACGACGATGCGGCGAAACGAGATGTGACGCTGTTGTAGAGACCCCATCTCGGTGGTCAACTCGCTAGCCTTTCATCTCCACCTTGCCTCCGTCAATGTATGAGACGGATTCTCCTGCTTAAAGAGATATTCGTGAACACCGATCTCGGTTGAGTTTTTGGTTGTTCGTCTCGAACAATCGCTGGACATTTTACCAAGGAATGCATCGCACATGCCACTGACGCGTCACCACCGTGCGTATCCGTATATTACCCAAAATTCCCTGAATCTACTCACCACACACCTAGTCAAGTCATCCCGTAGATATGCCCCGCGCGCCCAGTATCGTCGACGTCCCACTTTCTGCCGCTCGGCCGTGCCCTGTCGCTGCAACCAGCACAGCCAGTACCTTCAACGTCACTGTGGATGACTACGGATTGGATATTCATACGGGAAACGTCATCAGTTACAATGGGAGCTGGGGTTTCGGCCAAACTTGCACCGTGTGTAAAGCCCGAGCCGATCCTGCTCAAACCTATAACTCGACGTGGCGTGATACGACGATGCAGTTTCTTCAAAATCCGACCTTCGCGATGTTTAACTTCACAGGTATGTCAGCACACTTGGGGGGAGCATCATTGGGGTCAAACCTTGATGAAATATATTGTAGGATCCGCAATATATGCGTACGGCTTGCTCTGCCACCACCAAGGAACCAATCCCGCATGCACCTCACAACTCAGATTCTACATCGACAATCAGCTTTACGGAAGTTTTGAATACGTCCCTGACGGCACCGCAGGTTTCACGTACAATACGCTACTGTTTTCTGTCGACACGTTGCCCCACGGGCCGCACGAGTTCGTGATACAGAACGGAGTCGATAATAAGGAACTCTCTCTGCTGCTGTTTGACTATCTGATCTATACAACGTAAGTGAAATCGCTTCAACTGGAAGACAACCTCACTCACGTTTATGCTTTTAGGAAAGCAGTGTCTTTCCCTAGCGTTTCGCACGTACCACCAAGCTCGACTACATCCGAATCACAATCCCCACCAGCTTCCCATATCTTACCACCTCACCCCATCGTAACGGCAACCATGGCGAACGCTTTCATGCTCTATGGTTTCGTTGGTTTGGCTTTCTTCGCAGGCATCGTTTTTGCCACTGGAGGTATATGGTTCTACTGCCATCGCAGAAAGTCTCGACAACGGCTGCAAATACCTGCCCGTGCCTCGTTTGGACACACCATCATAACGGACGATTCAATTACCGTGTTTTCTCCGGTTGTTCCCGCTTCAGAGCATCACGGAGAGAGAATCGACGGCATCACGATTGCATCAAACGTTGGAGTGGTGCAGTCTACAGTTGCCAGCGCTGTCCGACATTCGGGAAAGACTGGAGATTTGGCGGTGACCCATGTTGAGGAATGTCGTTTTGTCGATGCTTTCTTCCTGTGACACAATGCGACTATGCAAGTTCTACCCATGTGTAGTCCGATGTTTTGTCAAACCACGGACCCTTCTAACAGTTATCCGGTGGCGTTCTCCGTGTCTGGCCCTGGCGTGCGTAGAAGTACGTTTGCCTCCATCTCCTGCGCTTCGACACCCACTGAATATCACTCGAGCTGTAACAGGAACAGTCGGGTAGTTTCTAAACCGTACAATGTCGTTAGCGAACAAAAACGTTCAAGAGCACAAGTATGAGCTGCAGGCCCAGGAACATACTCGTGATTAACAGTGCCCGCAAACGAGCGAAATCTAATTACAGTACTATCCGGTAAGATCGGTCCCCACACTACTTATATCATCGTCATGAGCCGTCGGATCCACCTGCGCTCATAGCCCTACAGACCATGCAACGCCTTCTCCGCACCTTCTCCGTATTCGCCTCCCTTTCTGGGATTATCACTATCCTTCTTGAGGTTACCAGCGCATCCGCCATCTTGTTCAACATCACCGTCGATGATTCTTCTCCCGACCCCTACACCGGAAATTCCATCGTTTACACGGGCCACTGGGATGCCGGTCAAAGCTGTTCTGGCTGTGTAGAAAAGCCTGACCCCGTCGAAGCATACAACTCCTCGTGGCACGACGCATCGTACGACCCATTTGATCACGCCCACAATAACATCGATGTGGCCTCCTTCACATTCATTGGTAAATTTAGGCCCTGATGCTACGAATACTCTGACTTACTTTCCCCAGGCTCGGCTTTATACGTCTACGGAATATTGCCAGTGACACGATATGCTTCGGACATACGCTTTTTCGTCGATAATCAACCTCTGGGAAATTTCTCCTACGAGCCGAGCGACGACAGCAGCGAACGGCTCTTCAAATTCAACCTACCGCTGTTTGTCGTAGACTCGCTTCCCCACGAGAGCCACACCTTGAAGATCGCAAACGGACGCGAAGGCGGTCAGGCTTGTTTGATCCTCCTCGACTATATTGTCTACACGACGTGAGTGGCGTCTACCCGCAGTGGTATCAGTGACGAACAATGCCCTATAGACGGAACGGCACGCCCACCTCGGCACTGCCAGAGCCACAGAATTCAAACCTAGTCACCAGTGTAGCACCCTCGATGCAGAACCCTGCGAGTGCGACATCAACTCAAATTGCATCATCAGCTCCTACCAATACATCAAACCCCGCCCTACCCATATCTATCGGCCTACTCGCCGCTCTCCTTGTCATCTTCGGACTCGTTACCGTGGCTTGCGGTACATGGCTCTGTATCCAACGACGGAAGAACAGAAACAAATTACAGATGCCCCGCCGCGAATATGTTGTCTCGGGCCTACTCTCCGATAGATCTTCCACCTTATACGTTCCCTCACACTCAACTGCCGCTCTCGGCGCTCTTCCACATTCTTCCGCCACCAATGTAGCCACCGTTGGTGCGATATCCCACATATGTGTGGCGCAGATGCGCCTCTCCCACACGGATATCACGAAAGGCAAGAAGGAATAGCGGAGTGAGGTTCAAATTGTGCTGGGATAGTATGGATGGATTGTCGGTCAACATGTCTGGTGGCTCATCTCGGTCACACCGGCTATATACAACTTTTACTGTACGTCCGAGATGTGAACTCATTCGCGTGTGACGTCACCTTTCGGCCATATATATGATGATATCCTATCAGCCCTGGGGCGATGAGCGAAGCATGTCAATGCTCTCGGCAATTCAAGGATGGCCATGCATACTCATCACAGCCAACATAGCCAAACCGTAAGTATTCAAGGTTGTTGGTGGGGAGCTCGACTCCTGTTACGGCTCGATCGGAAATTTGTTCACTTCAGCAACTGAATGCTAATAGCACGAGAATCGCCAATATGACGAAGATGTGGAAGGGTAGAAGGACTGCGTTACACACGGTTCATCAGTGTACTCATATTGACCAACGGGCGACTCCAGCTCAAACCCCCGACCATACACGCGGATGCATTCATAAAAGTCCTCGAACACAACGTGTTCGGATATATTGCCCAGAACCATGCGCCGCGCCCTCGCTGGTGCCAGAGTCGCCCTCATCTTGGCTTACGTCCTCCTGCAGCTGGCCAGCCGTGTGGTCGCCCAATCCATGCAAAATATAACAGTGGACGATAGCGGCCCCGATGCCCACACTGGAAGCCGAATCGACTACGACGGCGACGATTGGTGCACCGGTTACGACTGCCAGTTCCCCAACGTCAACGCAAGTCAGGCGCACAACGGCACATGGCACTGTGTCAGGAAACACGGGCTTTTGTACAGCACGATGCACCCTACGGCGACGGCGACGTTCAATTTTACGGGTGTGTACGAATTTGTCTTCTACGACGTCCATCATTTGACAACACGGGTCGCAAGGTTCAGCTCTCTATGTTTACGGGATATATATCGGCCCCGATAAATCTGTTTCGTTCTTCATCGACGGTCAGCCGCATGGCGGCGTGTCGCTACAAGGGGGTGGGGCAAACCCAGCTGGCGGCGTACTGTTATTCGCCAGCAATTCGCTATCGAATTCGCCACACACCTTCAAAGTTCAAGTCACGCTGAAGGCCGCACAGTCAAATTGTCCTCTCGCGCTAGATTACCTCATTTATACGTGAGTCATAGTCGCTTCGTGACCTCGCGTGTAACGGCAGTATTGATCTTCGTCCTTTTGCGCAGCATAAGTGACGGAGGATCTCAGCGACCGCTCAGTACTCCCTTGACGTTGTCGACACAGAGCCAGCCGACCACACCCTCATCGTCCAAACCTACCCCACAAACCCTAACAACCCCGGAAGCAGGCACCTCATTCACTTATACCCCGAATGCTGGAACGCCACCCTCCCATGCCCCGGATACTCCGGCCCAAGCATCGTCTTCACCTTTTGCGCAGAGACCAAACAGAGCCGCGACAAACGCCTCCATTGCGTTAGCGGTCTTGCTGTGCGTAGCTGCCATTGCCGGCGGGACATGGTTTTGGCTTCGGAGACGACGAAGGAACAACCTGAGGGCAGCCTCTCCCGAGGGTCTTCCTACACTTTCAGAGCCAACGAGGCCCAACACCGCACGATTATACCCCCAGCGCGACACCACCTATTTCGGTAGCGGGCAGGCCGTTGACGGTGCGCCCCAAGGATCGCATGTGACCGTGGTGCAGTTGAACGTCGGAGACAAGAGGCGTTCGGTCACCATGGAGATCTAGGCCAGCGGAGATGAGAGGTTGGGCACCAAACGGTTATAAATTATGCAGCGGAGGTGTAATGCTCCCAGCGCTGGAGTATAATCGCGCGGGTCTTTAATGTAATTTCGCGTTCCAGGATAGGCAGTACGTCGTCTATTGAAGCTTACGAGACCGAATGCGCTTGCCGTGCTGCACAGCGGGGCCCCACCTGAGACGAATTCAGTCGACGCGAACGACGAGTACGACGGGAGCACTAACCCTCGGATTTTCTTCTTGGGCTTTGGCGGATGAGCGAACTCTGACGGGTCCTGGCCCTGACGGAACTTCTCCATGCACCACAAAACATATCTTCATCGTCCAAAAAACCATCAGCAACCCATGCACAAGGTGTAGACAACGCTTCACTTACCTCCGGTCCCGAATCTCAACTCCAGCAGCCTTCAACGTATGTCCGTCCAACTTCCACAGCTCCTCCCAAGAGCCAGCGTTCACCTTGGAATCTGCAGACCTTCCGATAGCTTTCAAAAACGCTTCGGGCGAGTCTATGGTCCCTGCGTTCGACTTTATCAGTACCCGAGGCAGCCGGGGAGTGTAATACCTGGGAGGTTACCCCTTGGTTGAGGCACAGGGCGCAGTGCAGCCCTGTTGACGATAGAGCGAGCCAGCGAGGGGCACGCTGCCACCCTCCGTAGCGGCTGTAGAAGAGACATGCTGAAAGAGAGTGAGATGGTGGTGGACGACCTGCAGGTTCCGTTACAGCGAAAGTTGACGTCGGGCGCTACGCTTTGGAGGTCGCGATCATGTGATACGGCGTCTATGGTGTTAGACGCGGGTCGCGTCGGGCGCGTCGGGCGTTCGCGTCTGTGGCGTCCGTGGGCGGCGTCCTGCTCAGTCGCTTTACAATGGATTCTGTGCTAGAAAATTCCCAGGGTATTGGGAGCATGTTAACAGTATCTCTATGGCGAAACGTAATGATGGATTTGGAAAGCGCGGTCGGCGAATCCGTGCCACTCCGAACCAGCTCGCTTTCTGAGCCCGCCCTCGAGTAATTCGCCTCGGATTGGGTGGAAAAATTTGCGGATAGTCTGAGCAGCTTTTTGACACTGAAAAACCTCTGCGCGCATTTTTTTACCCGAGGAAAACGAGTGTTCTTCTCTCTGGTCTAGACACATGCGACCCGGGCTTTTTGAAGTGTGTAATCAACATTTGATGTTTCTATGCCACCCTTTGCCAGTCACTCGGGCACTGCTTGTACGAAATCATTGCATTGTTGTGTGATCATAGAAAGTAGGTGGTATTTAAATCCGCTGAGCAGAGAATTTGGGCATCAATTTCCTGCTGCCTCGAGGCGTTCTCCCGCCACTCCCGCCCTCCCCGGCGCCAACGCCACCGAAATCGTTGCTCGACCCATAGTACGTATCTTTGGTCGTTTTCTCGCCGTATCAACCAGCTTACACCCTCGCTATTTGCAGTGATCGCAGACGCATGATGTAGAACGTGCTAGCAGCGACTACCGGAGTGGCACCGGGAACCTATCACCTCGTGTGTCGCACGGGGACCGCTTCATACATGCCGGAGGCGCTGCGGGCTCAATAGCTACATGAGGATCGGCCTTCTGTATGACCTCGCGAGGAAGCCGGCGTCGATGGGGAGGGGCGGACCAGTTGTGCCGAGTCGGGCTACGGGTGAAGAGTGAAGAGTGAAGAGACAAAGAGGACGGAGCACATCAGCCACGGGCCGTGGTAAGTGGATTATCGGTCTGATCAGTGGAGCTGACGGATGCTTTGGGGCGCGGCACGAGGCGCGAGGCAGTCACACCGTGGCATCCTCCGAGAGACGCGCCCGACGTACACTGCTCTATGATCACACACCCTTACTATAGTAGGCGGAGGGAACAGTCACCACCATATACGGAAGTCGTGACGGCGGAAGCACCCAGCAGCGCGGTCTGGAGGACAAGGAACGCGTTCGTGCAGGCTCGTCATGTCCCCCGCCTCTGTCTATAAAAGACTGGCCCACAATGCCTCCCACCGCCATCGCCCCGCTCACAGACAATGTCTTTCCCCTCCTCCAACACCGACTTCACCTTCCTCTGCCCGCCTGAGCCACTCAGCCAGTATGAGGGCTCCCTCTCCTCATTCGCCCCCTCCGCCCTCTTCTACGACGACAACTCGGCCATGCCTCTCGAGCTCGAAGACGTAGTCGATACTACCTTCTGCGAAGCTGCCAAAGACACCGGCAGTCCCGCATCGTATGTACTCTCACCCTAGCTTTGTGTGACATTCCGTGACATTTCATACTACCACAGGGACTTCTCCTCACCCTCTTCCGACGCTTCCTCTGACGCTTCATCTTTGTACACTCCGTACCAGGTGGAGGGCATATTGCCCATTGCTCTTTCTCCATCTCCCTCCCCTTCTCCCTCCCCCACCATCGCGCCCTCCCTTCTCTCCTCGCCTTCCTCCAGCCCCGTCCTCTCTCGTGCCTCGCCCTCTTCCGTAGAGGACGATGGTGGCGAAGATGCCGACGCGGAGGGCGTGTCAGACGACGGGGACGATCCCTCCGACGAGACATTCGACCCCGAAAGGGAGAAACCCGCCGCGCGCAAGCGCGTCTCGTCGACTGGCAGCTCGCGACGCGCTGCTGCGTCCACCCCTCCCAAGTCCCCCTCTACCAAACGTACGGAGCAGTACAAGAGCAAGCGTTCGACGCGACGCGACAGCATCTCCTACAAAGCCCCTTCGAAGCCCAAGGGCCGGACCCGGTCCTCCCCCTCCGAGACTAAACCCAACGGTTTCGTCATAAAGCCCCGATACAGATACAACGGGCCGCGCTCTGAGCAGGTCTCGAAGGAGGAGTACCTCAAGTGGACGGAGACATCCCGCTCCGTAAGCACAGAATGCCGGTGGTGCGAGCGCATTATCAAGCGTCCTCAGGATATGGAACGCCACATGGACACTCATACACACGACGCACGGGGCACTGCTTATGTGTGCTGCGGTGTCCCCATTAGCGAGCTGCCCAGGCTTGGCCATAGCCCCTCCGACCACCAGCTGTACGAGTTCAAGGGCGGTCTGTGGGCCGGCGGCTGCTTCCAGACTCTCAGCCGCAAGGATGCTATGCTCCGACACTGGGGATATGTCATGAAAGCGGACGGAAGTGTGGTCAAGCTCGACTCCGGGAAGTCTACGTGCATCTTCGAGACCCACAAGTACGAGCTCGTCGAGCTCAAAGACGTCCCGAGCTGGCAGTCCAAGCACAAGAATGCCTGAGGCCGGCAGCGCCACCGTATGTCTATTCGTCTATCCTCTGCGCCGCATGACCCTGACAGTCCCCATAGACTCGTATCCAATGTCCTCCACATCGTCTATCCACAACAACCTCAGATCCGGTTTCACATCCTTTCTCCCCCTCACTCAAGCCTTTGTATTCTCCTTCGCAAAACCAAGCCTCCAGACGCCGGCATCGTCTGTGTATAATCTCGCATATTCTCCATCCCCTTTTCTCACCTCGCGACACACCCCAAAGATATTCCCTACACATCTCTCGCATTTCATACCCCATTTTGCCTGGACGCATTATTCGGAGGGTACCCCAATCTCAGTTCCACATCTCGGTTCGAAATAATCTGTCATAACCATGTACTGGTACATCATCTGGACCTCTTGGATCATGTACTACTACCACACCTGCAACCTATTGTATCTATTCGCCTTTGTACTCTCATCGCGTGCCTGGGATGGGATTTCCGAGGTCTCCTTACCGACAGTCGCAAAGTTTCAACTTGACAGCTCGAGTCCGACGCAGCGCAAAGGGACGAAGGCCGTGAAACGCATTTAAGATTTTTAGACTGACAGCAGGAATGATTCAGAAGCAACAGAAGATAAAACATTGTACGAGACAAGGCCGGTGGATCGTTCAGGCTGCGTCCTCTGAGAGCAGGACATATTCTCGCTGCGACTCGCCGAATTTGATCACTAGCTCCAACTGGTGAGCCAATGGCGAAAGAGGTAGTGTGAAACAGAAGACGCACCGTCGGCGAGTTTCAGCTCGAAGTAGCGCGAGGTGGGGATCTGCTCCCCGTTGACGTGGGTCCCGTTCGTCGACTCGAGATCGATGATGAAAGGCCTAGAAGGAGTCGCGTCAACAAGGCGACGCGCGCAAACATATGTGGCGCAAAACTCACTTCACGGCCGATTTGGCCTCGCCGAACTCGTTCTTCTCATGTACCTGTCGGACTAACCGCGCGCCTGTCAGTCAGGCCCGCCGGCGCCACGAGCACAATACGCACATTGGACAACGGCGTGCTGTTTTGAGCAGGAAGGGTGCTCTATCGTTATGTCGGCGACCAGCCGGTCTCGCCCGATGAGGTACGCGCTTTGCCGGTGTATGTGGAGCAGTTCTAGGATAGCGTGAGCCTTCGTTTGAGGAAAGCGGAAAAAACTAGATGTGCTCACCGACTTGCTCTTTTCCCTTGAACACGTACAGCCGCCACCCTACAGACGGCTTGCGCGCCTCAGGAGGCTCGTGGTACTTGAGCACCGTCCCCGTCCCGTCTGCGTGCTTCACCGTCTTCGTCGCGGCAGCCAGGAGGCCCGAGGCGCCGAAGTTTGGCTTTGCTTTGTCTTCGGGCGACTTGGAGCGCGAGCCCCCGGCGGAGGGTGCGCGTGAGGGGCGGCGTGGGGAGGCAGAGCGGCGCGAGGAGCCTTCGCGGTTGTCGCGCCGTCTGTCTCTATCTCTGTCCCCGCCTCTGTCCCTCGCGCCGTCACGGTCTCGCTCTCGATCCCTCATGTCTCGGTCGTCCCTATCCCTCCTGTCCCTGTCCCGGCGATCCCCCTCGTCGCGACGCCCCCACCGCGGCTCTTCTTGGGGTCGATCGTCCCGCCTACGGTCGCGCGAGTCGCCGTACCGGCGGGAACTGTCCTCGTTCCGCCTGCGGTCGTCGCTCCGAGGTGGTTTCTCGTCACGGTCGTAGTCTCTCCTGGAGCTCTTTGAGCCTCTGGCATTACTGTCAGGGAGATCGGAGTGGTACGAACGGCGAGGGGAACGTGAGTCGCGCACCATTGCTAATGTGCGTGAGGGTAAATGGACTGTGACGGTAATCCGCAAGGCGGAATTTAGGTTTAGGCGTCTATTGATGCGTCTACGAAGAAGTTGCAGTAGACGCCCGGCAAACCACTGTGCTCTTTTCGTCTCATCTCAGTCAGAGCTCGAGTCAGTTGTAAAATACGTTGGCGTTGGGGCGTGTTTGTATAATAAAGTCGATACAGAATGTGCTACTGGCGTGGCGGTGGTGGATAATAATATCCTCGGTTGGACGACAAACCATATCCGCGAGGAAATCAAGATCCAGGGGTCGTCGAAGCCTTCAAAATACTCACGACTACTTTGCTCCTGAGTCACAACATCCCTACGCCCTCAGCTCACCGAATACATGCTCGACTTGGCTGGCGAACGCGAACATATTACGCCGGCGGTCTTTGACGGCGCCGCAATCACATGTCGGGCCCGTCAACGAGCGAGCCGGCGACGGGCCTACAGGTCGACCGGGCGCAACTACTTAAACCTCTCCTCACCGCCTCTCGTCCTGCTCCGCCCTCCAGCTATACCCTAGACTCCGTCGGGAACGCAGAGCACGTCCTCCGCGCCGTAGACCATCTAGATTCCGCAGGGCGATCGACCCCGTGCCCCCGCCCCCTTGCGCTAGACTTGATTTTGACGACCCTCGTCAAATTCAAACCGCTCGATCTCTCCGGCCAAGCATAACCAGGAACACTTCAAATACCCCACATATCGATCGCGGACAGCCAGAGTACCTTCTGCTCTCCTGTCCCCGCACCCCCACACCGACGACCAGGCTCTGTGATGCTTAGGTTGGCCTCCGCAAGCTCCCGCGTTCCGGCTGCGACTCGTGCATCATCTCGACTTTTGGTGAGTCTAGGCTTTTTTGTTGCAAATCCTGGGGCCCCGTGGGGAAGCCGGCGGGTTGTGTCGTGCGTCGGGAGCTTTATCCGAAGGACGGGGGTGCAGCGGGAGACGAGAACGGGCATCCGCTCAGAATTGAGACCGGCGACCTCCGCGTCCGTGACCGTCACAGGCGTATGTGCCTGCTTTCGTAACGCGACACTCAAGCAATACCCTTCGTCATTCTGCACACCCACACACCCGTTCCTCTGCATACTTAGGCCCCAGACCATCGCTCTTGCCAGTTGGGGAGCTGGGGTACCGCGTCGTACGTCGGCAGCCGTGTCCGAAGGAGTGCTTACTCGGCGTCAGAGCGGGTGTCCGCCGAGTACCTCTTGGTCGGGGATAAGATACGCTTTCACTTTGCTTCTGCTCGGTTGGCATTGCGTCCACGCGCACAGCACTATATGACTGACATACTGCCCCCTTACCCCTACTAGACCCTTACCATGGCGAAACCACGCGCCCTGACCACCTCTGCGCCGCGGAGAAAGGCAGATGAGCTTCCGGCAGGCTACGTCGCCGACCCATCAGCGAGCAACATGCTGCGCTTTGAGGCGTCGCTCCCTCGCCTTCCGGTGCCGCCGTTGTCGTCCACAGCGGCAAAGTACCTCGAGAGCGTCCAGCCACACATGACCCCGAAGGAATTCTCCGACACCCAGGTGGCCGTCCAGAAATTCCTCGAGTCTCCGCTTGCGAAAGAGTTGCAGCAGCGGCTCCAGGCGCGCGCTGCCGAGCCCGGCAGGAAGAGCTGGCTGTCGGACTGGTGGAACGACGTTGCGTACATGGGCTACCGCGACCCAGTTGTCGTCTTCGTCAGCTACTTTTACGTTCACAAAGACGATCCGCGCAAGCCTGGCCAAGCGAAGCGTGCGGCGGATCTTCTGAAGGCCATCCTGTCCTTCCGGTCTTTGGTCGAGAGGTGCGCCGGCCCCATCTTAGCGGAGTTTCATTGCCTAACAGATGTCTTCCCAGCGGCCAACTTGAGCCCGAGAAGGTTCGTGGCATGCCTCTTTCGATGGACTCGTACAAGTGGCTGTAGGTTCAAACAATCGACCTCTACCACCCTCTCGGATGTAACGCTGATTTTGTCGGTCAGCTTCCATGCCTGTCGGTACCCCGTCAAACCTTCCGATACCGCCCAGAAATTCGACCACACCAAACACAATCACGTCGTGTTTGTCCGCAAAAACAAGTTTTTCAAGGTTTCGCTTGCGGACGCGGAAGGCCGTGAGCTGTCGTCGGCGGAACTCGAGGTCCAGATCGAACGCATTGTCAGTCAGGCCGGACATTCAAAGGCTGTCCCCGTCGGCGCACTCACGTCCGAGAACAGAGACATATGGACAGACGTGAGACGGCTAGCATCTATCACAGAGCTTTTTCTGACGCGTTCAAATAAACTCTAGGCACGTAAGGACCTGCTTGCCGCCGACCCGTCCAACGCCGCATCTCTCGAGGCTATCGAGTCCGCGATGATGGTCGTCTGCCTTGATGACATTAAGCCTGTCACGCGCGAGGATGCTAGTTGGAACTGCTGGGTCGGCGATGGGCGTAACCGGTTCTACGACAAGCACCAACGTGCGTGGCGTTTAGCTTTTCGTTCATCCGTCAGCTGCTCACGCCGTTTTCTCACAGTGATCGTCTTCGAGAACGGCAAGTCTGGTTTCCTCGGCGAGCACTCTTGCATGGATGGAACTCCCACCCTGCGCATGACCGAGTTTATCATTGGCGCGCTCGGACAGGGCAAGATAGATCTCGGTGCCCCGCGTGCCCCAGATACCGGCCGCACACTCCCCGTGCCGGAGGAGCTCACATTCGTGCTCGATGCGAAGACAGAGGGTCACGTCAAGCAGGCCGAGGCGGACTTCGACACGCTCGTCGGCTCGCACGACATGGAGGTCCTGCACTACGAGGGCTACGGCAAGGAGTACATCAAGAAGTTCAAGACCTCGCCGGACGCATGGGCGCAGCTTGTCAAGCAGCTCGCGTTCCACAAGATGTTCGGACGTCCCGGCGTCTGCTACGAGAGCGCGCAGACCCGCAAGTATCAGCTTGGCCGGACGGAGGTCATCCGTGCCGCGAGCAACGAGAGCAAGGCCTGGGCCGAAGCGATGCTCAACCCAGAGACTTCCGTACGTCCGTCCGCTTCGCAAATTCTCCCGCGTTTCTTCTGTTTTTGGTGCTTATTTTTGGCCCGGCCGCGATTAGGTTTCCCAGCGCGCTGTGCTGTTCCGCAAGGCGGTGGCGCGCCACCTGCAATATGCGGCGTGGGCGGCTGACGGCCAGGGCGTCGACCGCCATTTGTTTGGCCTGAAGCGGATGCTCAAGGACGGCGAACCTGTCCCCGAGATTTACAACGATCCCGCGTTCTCACGGACGAATCACTGGGAGCTCTCGACGTCGAATTTGTCCTCTCCGAGTCTCGACGGCTGGGGTTACGGCGAAGGTACGTTGCCCCATTTTAGGTCTAGCGGATTCAGCTAACTTTCGTTTCTAGTCGTCCCTGACGGGTATGGATTGTCGTATACCATCGGCGACGACTATATTCGCTGGACCATCACCAGTCTCAAGAGGCAGACGAAGGATCTGAAGCACTACTTGGCGGAGGCGGCGACCGAGACGAGGGAGATGATGGAGAAGGCAGCGAAGGAGGAGGCTGGAAAAGCTAAGCTATAATCCGAACCTTAAATTGCTACTACCTATTCTTGTATTTGGGCACCTCTTCCGAGGAAGCGTTTGGATTATAGCTATTTGTAAAATGATAGGTCCACCTTCGTTCGACACGCGCAGCTCTCCTCCAAGCCTCAATCTCAGTTAGTTGCATCATCTTGTGGCCCAAGTACTTGTCCATCGTCTGGCGGATGTACAATTCACTGGGGAAATGCCTTTTCGCGCAACCTCATTTTATTAAGCCCCAGGGAGGTGGCTCGTTACAACAGGACGTGCAAGACTTGTTTCTCATAAAGTGCAGCCAGGTGTAGGAGGAAGTGGTGTTACACAGTGCAGGGCTTCGGGAGTAATATTGTCATTCAATTCAGCAGGTAATTTCACGAAGTACCTCCGTGTTCTAAGAAACCATAGAGCAGATGGCACATCTGTCGAGTTCGAGGTAGGCGTTTTGCTTTGCGGACAGCTGTAAGTCGATATTTCGTGGCCACGTCTCTCGTCAAGCTTATTGGGTAAACCTCGGGCGTACGCCGAGTTCCTGATGACAACTAATGGGCGCTCAATATTGTCTTGGACGGTGCTGACAAGTTGTCTGTGTACTGTACTCACCGCCGCGACTCACTCGCATTTCAGCTTTTCATCTCAACACCAATTGGCTATTAGAGTTCTCGCCCGTTACATAACTTATCAACCGGAACGCTCGAGTTCATAATCTTGCAGGTGTAATTTGTCCTCCACCAGGCAAAGTGCTAGCACCTCTTACCACACCCCGCCAGCATGGTACGTACCAGCAGCTCTGATAGTCTTCTTCACTTATCTTACCCTCAGGACGGCAACATCGAAGATCTCGTGCTTTCAGGCAAGCTCTTCGAGCCAAAGTCGCGTTCGTCCTCGCCCGTGCGCTCGCGCTCGCCGTCGCCCAGGATCGCGCAATGGCCGAACGACGACTCTGAGTTCGACTACGACTCGGACGCCGAGCGCCGCCGCGCGATAGAGGAGAAGATCGCGAAGCAGCAGGACCAGCAGGACTCGATCGGCATGGGTCCCGGGCGCACGGGGGTCAAGGGCGTCATCCGCGACCGGAACGAGGCCGCGGAGTACGCACGCACGAAGCGGGCACAGGGCGTCGACGCCATGAACCGCGCGATGGAGAAGGCGAGCCTCGGCGGGCTGACGTGGGCGGAGGAGGAGAGGCTGCGGGCCGCGGAGAAGGCGCGCGAGGAGGGGCAGCCTGCCGAGGCGGAGTCGCGTCGCGCGCCGCTGAGCAAGGGGCGCTTTGGGCACCTGCGGGAGGTGGGCGAGCGGGGCTACGTCCAGGCGGTCGAAACCGAGGAGAGGAGCGTATGGATCGTTGTTCACATCTATGATCCCGTGCGTCTGGTGACCCGTCTACGCCTTTCTAGAGCTGATCGCTATTACCCCCACAGTCCCTGGACCGCTGTGCTGTCCTGGACGAGACGCTGTCCCGCCTCGCACGGCTGTATCCCCAAACCAAATTTCTGCGCGCTAGGGCAGGGGCCCTTGGTTTCGCTACATCGCACAACAAACCTAAACCATCCTTACTCTCACGTCCGCCATTTGCGCTTCACCGAACACCGTCACGTAAGATCCTTGTACCCGGGCGCTATCCTAGCGAGGACGACGACGAAGACGGGGACGACGAGGACTCCAGCGGCGACGAAGCGAAGAGCAACGGCGGCTGGGAGGACGACGAGGTGGACACCGACGTGCTGCCGACGCTGCTCGTGTACCGCGCGGGCGAGCTTATACACTCCTGGATCCGTGTAGATTGGGAGGCGAAGATGGGCATCGAGGAGCTTCTGCGGAAGTACGTTCGACGCGTCATTTCAACTGTCAAACACACTGACCGAAACACCAGACATCACATTCTGTCCGATGGCGGCTCGGACGGAAATTGTGGCTTGCCTTCGGATGATGATGACGACCTCATTTTCAGTGGGAGCGACGACGGCTACGACCTGTAGAATGCTGGTGGCATCTCCGAGCCCCCGTTCGTCGCCCAAAACAAACATACCTCTGGACTAATTCGTACGCTTCAAACATGCTCTAGAACATCTGCCAGAATCTCGGGCCAGCTGTCTCCGCAACTCAACAGTGTGACTGATCGCTGGACATAGAGTTCAGGTTTTCCAGATCCAGCTGCGTTCCGATGATGCAAGGATGCAAATCTTTCGCTCGTAGCATGACAACCATCTAACTTCCGGCCGCGAAGTTGGCACACCGAGTACAGGGTCACCGTGCGTGAGATTGGAGGCTACCAGCGGTGATTCATTACATGGTCAGTATTGATATACTCTACGATAATGATAGTTCGACACAAAACGGTTCGCATAAATCTGTAAGAAGACCGAAGAGGTCCGTACTGCGGGGATATCGTCACTGACTCGTCCGTGAACGGTCCAGGCTCAACGGTTGTCTTGTGAACAGCGGCATGGGGGATGCGGACTCCGAAGAGTGCTTCGTCCGTCTCTCCGACGACCCTCGCGAGGATCCGCCTTCGCTACGTCTCGTCTGTCGAGAGGACGAGGGGGAAACAATACATCAGTGCCAGCGAGACAGGCCAGTGGCAGATGCCGTACCTCCTGATGAGAACCGGGCGACGGAGTGTTGTGGCCCGACGCGGACGTATTAGGACGGCTCCATGTCCTCGATTTGGGCTCAGTGCCAATATTGCCATGGCCTGGGCCAAGGGAGGGTTGATGGGGATTGGGCGGGGCCGTGTCTCGATGCCATCCGTGGCTGTTCACAGCACCCTCTGGAGGGCTCTCACGGCGGCTCTGCGAGGACCCCATCGACGGCGCAGCCGCCACAGGGTGCTCGGGGCGCGAGAGGAACTGGTGGGCCTGTTTTTTGAACAGGTCGTCGCAGGATATGGTGTGTGGGGGTGGGTTGGTGGGGAATATCGCCATGAGGTCGTGCCCGGAGATACGGGAGGGCAGGGACGATGCGGGCGGCATGGCCTTCCGGACGTTACTGTCTTGAGCTGGACAGGGGGGTCAGCGAGGGTTTGGTGGCGCAAGCACGGGACGGCGACGTACGCAGGGTTGGGCTTTGTGGCTCGGGTTTCGTCTGCACTATCGTGCTCGAAGACGCTGATGACGGCGAGGTGTTAGCGCAGCAGGGGAAGATGAGAAGCGGAACGCTCTCACACTTTATCATACCGCTTGATGTTCCGCGGGAAACTGGCGTAGGTGGAGTAGGGTGAGAGGGAGGGCAGGTGGTCTTAAAGGACGTCTGGTGGCGTCGAGGGAGGAAGGAAGAGTCCTTGGAAGATGCATAGTATTAGTAGGCTTACCACGTCATCAAAGCGGGAATAGGCTGTACAACGGTGATGGCCCGTCATGTACAGCTGCACAGCCTGACGACCCCGTTAAGCTTCAGTCTCCGATATAGGTTCCCTATATCATGCTGATCCTGTATGTAAGCAGGGATACGCCGAGTACGCAGCACGCACAGGGGGCCTGTATTCGCAAGACCAAGATGGCGACGCTCTTCACTGTATGGGGCTGCCGGTGCGACAACCCTAAATAACAGTTGAGCCGTGTCAACAGCACGCACATGTCAAGAGGTAATGGCTTACCTGTGAGACGCAGAACCACCACAGGACGCGTGCAAGCTCTTCCGGTTCCTCGGATTGCAGGTGATGGCCGGCGCTTTGTCTTCGTAGCTTGTTCGGAATGGTATTCTGGATCGCCTCGCGCACGCACGCCTCGAAACCTTCGTCCACACTCGGCCGCCCTGAATTTAAATTCGTGATACCCGATGCCACTTCCTCGTCAACCCAGGCCCGGTTTAAAATTCGGCGGTCCGTCTTTGAGTTCGCGCTGCGGAGATCTCCCTGGACGGTGGCAAACGTGGTATCCTCGAGTGACAAGACACGCCCGCACGGCGTGATCGGGAGGGTCAAGCGAGAGGACGACCCTGCGCTTTGGGAAATCGTCAACGGCGGAGTCCCGCGGTATAGGGTTAGGACGAAGGCGCGAACCTTGGCTAGAGGATCTTCGCCATCGTCATGTCGCTCGTTTACTCTTGTGAAGAGTCACGATGCCTCCCTGATTACACATGTTTCGCCCAGCTCCGGGTGCGGTTTCCGGCGCGAATAGCGAGCAGATGAATGTGGGGTATCGTCGGGGACGTGGCAGACCTCCCGGGCGCTGGTGGATCCCTGTGAGAACATCGTGAGCTCGAAAACAAGGCATGTGAGGTATGCACTGATCATACAGCGTGCGAGGTATTGATTTCAGTTCCTTGATAAAGATGGACAACCGAAGCCCGAGGAACGTCTCCACCCTGCCCATACGTCGAATTTCGTTTGATCTAATTCACAGCGCCGCGAAGTGCCCACAGCCTCGCTGACTTGAAGGGTCAGGAGGCGAAGTGTGTCAGGAAATCCGGCCATCCTCGGAAATCGTGCGGCGGAGGTCGCGGCGCACGCCTCATCTCCAGAAAACTGTCGCAGAGCTGTGACGGTGGGCAGAGGGCCTCGATGGCTGAAGATCGAGGCCCGACACGCAGGGCCTAACATGACAGACATTTCATTGATATTTCTAAGAATGTGATATGAGCCTGGTCCTTTGGTCAGCAGCAGTGAGATCCCCGCAGAGTAGATCAACACACCTCCAAATTTACTGAGGTGGCTTGTTACGATGTTGTACGGATGCAAGGGAGTTGCTCATGCGCGAAGCTTCACGAAATTTCCACGTGCGTGACGCGTCGTCCATACGCGCGGCTTGGCGGCCCGCCCATCACTGTCCCGTACGCGTACTCTTTCCTCGACCACCACCTTCACCACCCGAGCTCGTCTCCCTCATGTCGCACAAAGTACAGCTCTACGTGTACGACCTCAGCAACGGCCTTGCCAGCCAGCTGTCTCGCCAGTTGACCGGCAGACAAATCGACGGGATCTGGTGAGTAGCGGAAGCGTAGTGTCGTGCAGGGGCGTGGCTTATAACAATCCAAGCGTAGGCATACCTCCGTCGTAGCCTTTGGAAAGGAGATATTCTACGGCCAGGGTATCTTGACGACACTCCCAGGACAGTCTCATGTGAGTGTTGCATCCAACAATGTGACTATGACGTATTCACTCTTCACCCTCTAGCATGGTCAACCTCTGCAGATACTGGACATGGGGGAGACCGCTATAGATGAGGAGACATTCCAAGAGTACCTAAACGAGATGAGAGAACACTACACTGCCGACAAGGTGAGTTCACTGACGCTGTACACGTACCGACGCTCATCCTCATATAGTACCACCTTCTCGGTGAGAACAAATCTTGGTGCATCCCGGACGCTCACGTCTGATTTCCGACTCAGATTTCAACTGCAACTCATTCACCAACGATTGTATTGGCTTCCTCACGGGGCAATCAATCCCAGCGTGGATCAAAGGTGCTTTTCCCTTATCGTGAGGCACTGTCGGTGGCTTACACCTTGCTAGACCTACCTTCGGACTTCTTATCAACCCCGTTCGGCGCCGCGCTGCGTCCGACTATTGATGCCATGTTTCGTCGCCCAGGACCGGGCGCGGCGCCCGCCACAGTACAGCCCTCTCCTCAGGCAGCTGCGGCTGCGGCGGCAGCCTCTCCGAACCCCGCGTTGGCTTCGTCACTCCTCCAAGCTGTCGCATCACAGGCGTACTCCGCCAACGGCGCACCATCTAGCGCTGCTCTTCGGGAAACGGTCCAGAGCGCCTCAACGTCAACTATGGCCGCTCCGATCCATATGTGTACCAATCCAGCATCTTTCCATAACGTTTTGAAGACCCACCGCGCGGTCATCGCGTTTTTCACGTCTCAGACATGTCCCCCCTGTCGCATGATTGAGCCATCGTTTGAGCGGCTCGCCCATGAGAGAACCCAGGCGGCAGGTGTGGGTGGAGGGGGTGGAATTGCCTTCGTCAAG
Source organism: Bjerkandera adusta (assembly GCA_027924225.1). Lineage (NCBI taxonomy): Eukaryota > Fungi > Basidiomycota > Agaricomycetes > Polyporales > Phanerochaetaceae > Bjerkandera > Bjerkandera adusta. The sequence goes on along the minus strand of BSCZ01001961.1, from coordinate 122,815 downwards.
GTGGATCTTGGGGCTGGAATGGGCAATGCAGTCGGTGCAGAGTATGGCGTGAGGGTCACGCCGACTTTCATCTTCTTCCGGGATGGTCAGAAGGTGAGTCTCGAGCGTCATATTGCCGTCCGCCATAACAATAACGCGTGCACCGCAATAGACGCACGAAATGAAGGGTGCGAACGCAGGAGAGTTCGAATCTCAAGTAAACTTTTTAATTTGGGAAACCTATCCGCGTGCGTCGGTTTCCTCTCACCGCCCAAGATTCATTACTGAGCGCGTAACAGCGCATCCGCATACGCAGAAGTCCATTCCAGCGTTGGACGCGGTATCGACGGACCCGATCTTGTTCACCCAGGTGCCTGCACTGGATACCGTGGCAGCCAAACTCTCCTCGTTCATCGATAGCGGATCGATCCCTACGTCCGCTTCCATCAAGCAAACCTTGACGTCGCAAGTCATACCATATCTCAAAGCGCGCTTCCCCTCGCCGCCAGGTTCAAAGCCTGGACCCGCGGCATCTCCTGCCCTCCTCGAGAAATGGACAGGTATTACACGCGCGCTCTCGACCTCTCTAGCTCCGGCACAGCTCTTCCCACTAGTCGACCTCTGGCGCCTCGCACTCCTCGACGCTGCGGTCGGCTCTTTCTGCGCCTCGTCTGCGGGCGGCTCTGCAGACCCTATCCAGATACTTCTCGTAAAAGGGCTTGCTGCGCTCAGCGATGCGGACCAGAAAAGCGTGCGGAACTACCTTCTCGTGCTCCTCCGCCTGCTCTGCAACTCCTTCGCCACCCCGGCCTTGGCGCGGAATCTGCTTTCTGGCGTCGGGAAGCGCAAGGGCCTCACGGCACTGCTCGTCGGAAGCGTGTTGCATGCGGACGCTCTGGTCCGCACGGCGGCCGCGAGCCTCGCGTTCAACGTCTCAGCATACGTGCAGAAGGAGAGGCTAGAGCAGGTCAGGAAGCAGTACGGACCCTTTGCTGCGTCCGAGGAAGATGGAGACTGGGAAGTGGAAGTCGTAAGCGCAATCCTAGAAGCGCTCCAGAAGGAAACGCAGAGCGAGGACATCAGTAAGTGGTCCGCGAAGTTTTCAATGCGACAGTTTCCTGATGGATGGTGGTGTTGGATAGTTCACAGGCTGACGGCGAGTCTTGCGTTCATGCTGCGGTTCTCACCCGTGTATGATGCACAAGTGCGCCCGCTCGTCGATGTCCTCCAGGGGAAGGAGACGTTGAAGGCTAAGCTGGAGAAAGGCGGCTTCGGTGAAGAGGGTGTGAAGGCGGCGCCGCTGCGCAAGCTAATCACACAGGTTGCTGATCATCTGTGCTGAGGGACGCCTGCCCACGAATATAACGGATATTGTATGATTAGCGAGATATTCGTGCACTGTATTACTTTAGACATATGTTTTCTAGTGCTTTCCGACTCTATGTTTGGCCTATGTCGTCGACTTTCGTGACGTCATCACAGCAGCTTTCCCAAAACGCGGGATCGCCTTTGTGGCGCCCACGTGGCCGACCGTCGGGCAAAACGAAGTCCTTCTATCTAGGCTGGCCTTGCAACCAAACCGTAGATGTGACAGGATAATAGATAGAAGTACTTCTCTCTCGTTGATAGTATCAAGATTATGCCCGAGCTCTATCGCACGGTAATCTTGGGCGTGTGTTGAGACACCTGCCACCGGAGAACTACATTATAGCATCATTATAGTACTTAAGGCTTACATGGACACCTGCTCAACGATAATGAATTAGCTAGCCATGAGACGGAGAAACCGGTACTGTTATACATTTAGATCGTCGCACCACCCCCCTCAGACACCTCCTCTACCATTATGATGGTTATGATGCCGACTCGGACTTCTCCCCATACCCCAGTCCGCCCGTCCCATACGGCCCATCTGTGTACTTCCCTGAATGCAGCCCAAAACGCGCATAGTCGACGTTTCGCAAGCTCCAGACGAAGTAGAACACGAACACGAGGCCGAGGAGCAGGTCGAGGATGCCGTACCACACTACCTCCTTCGTGGGCGAGATGACATTGCCGCCCTCGGCGCATCCCCATGCGACGGGGTAGAGGAGAAGGACAAACGAGACAAAGCGCGAGCCGCCGAGGTAGAACGTTCGCACGGTTTGGCCGGCGGGGAACGATGTGCGGGCGTGCGCGATGAGGATTGTCCTGGGAGTCATTGGTCAGGTTAGCCTGGGAGAGGGGATGGTCGGCGGAGGGACATACCAGACATAGAGTAGCGCGTAGACGCCGAGTACGAAGAATCCCCACTTGTATCTGGTCGGTGTGAGCGCGCCCGCGAGACCGCATACGACGGCCGCCCACGCGAAGAAACCCGTGGTCAGAATGTCGGAGAGGGAAAGTGCCGACGTGAACAATAGCATGAATAGCAAGAGGGGGAAGTTGATGAACCACTGGATGTATCGCGCATACTAGGTCACCTTGACCATGAGTACTATAATTTGCGTACGAATTGAGAGAAATGGTACGCACCCAAATCTGTGTAGTCTGATGCCCCCTGAACTCCGTCACAACAGGCGTAGCACCAAGGTCGGAGGACATAGCGAAGTACGCAATCGTAGACGTCGCGAGCATGATGGCTGCGAGATTGTGCCACAATCGCGTCCCACGTGTGCGCTGCAACCCAATGTCTCAACCCACATTATAGAACTACGGAGAAAAAAATGAGGACTAACAGTGAACGACGATCCCACCAGGCCTATAGTGCCTGCTGCAAAACTGGCGGTGACGGCCCACAGCCAGAAGCTCCCGTCATCATGGATATGCAGTTGAGCGTTGGGAGGATTGGTGCCGAGGGAGGACTTCGCGACCATTTTGCATGTATGTTAGTCGTGTGAAATGAGGAGACGGTGGAAGGAATACGGGAAACCGCGAGACCTGCGGAGGGGATATATACATGTGGGGATGCGTGAGCTCATCCGTCGCGGGAAACAGTGGCTCTCGAGGAGCGTTGGTGAAAGTTAGCCTAGGCGCATCATGTTTGATACAAATTGAACTTTGGAGGGGTGTGGCCTTTGTGATTGGACACGTATCGTTACGCCCGTCCGACTAGCTATCGGAGTCTCGTATGAGATTTGGAGTGGACACAGGTTGCTAGAAATCCACTTAAGCGCCCGTCAAAGTTACGTCCATGACGAAATTACATACCTGGGCACGACGAGACATCTCTTGACGATCTAGCAAGAGTCATATGTTCAGTAGCATTCAGCTCAGGCTTTCCCGGTGAAGGTGTTCAAAAATCGATAGGATTAGGAACATACATCGCAAAACTAATGGTAGCTACACGATGTCATGTCCGTAGGCCTGGATTCCGCATGTAACTGTCGACGTCCACCATCTCCATGTCTTCGTCCTCGTCGGACTCTTCCTCCGGAAGATCGAGGGTCATATCGTCGTCGGCAGGCTCCGTTATTGGCTCAACGACGGAGGAAGCGGAGGGGACCGAGGCAACCGGGACAACATCGACGCTTGGCGGTGGCGGAGGTGGTGGCAATGGAAGCGGTTCGGCTGTGACTGGTGGAGGTTGGTGAACAGGTGGTATTGGCTGATGATGCTGAGGAGGAGCAGTGTTGTCGGGGAACTGGTTCACATCCATAACGACGCTCGTGCTAGCAGCGCTCTGCACGACCTGTGTTGCTTCCGGAGGTGTCGGCTCAGCGTCCGTGACATCCATTTCATCATCCTCGTCGTCCTCGTCGTTCGCAATCTCGCTCAACTGCGCGGCTAGCAACGCGAGCTGCGCTTGTAGCGACGCCCGCTCCTCATCCGTCAGCGTCACCCGACCGAGCCCATCCTCGCCGATGTTGAGGTCAGCTGCAGCCGTACTTGGCTCGCCTGTGGGCAGGTTGACGATGAAATCGAGGCTTGCCATCATGGAAGGAACACCGCTACTGCTGGATGACGTTGCCTGCTCGGAGGTAGACTTCGGTGTGGTTTGCAACGACCCAAAGTTGATAGCTTGCAAGATGTGTTGGGCCGCCTCCCAAGCATCGTCTGTAACGTTCTCCTTGTCCTTGTCCTTCCCAGAAGACGTGACTGTCTTCGATGCGGTTTTCGATGCTGTTGTCGTCTTCGTGGCCGCAGGTTTGCTTGGCGGAGGCGTTGGGTGGTGATACGCAGGATAGCCCGGGTAACTCGGGTAAGGGTAAGGGAAGGCATAACCAGGATATGGTTGGTGTTGAGGCGCTGGCGGTGGAGACGGGTGCGCGCGATGAGGAAGAGGCGCATGCGTGAAGGGTGAAGCCGCATTCTGGGTAGTTTGTGGCGGTGGCGGGTGCATATGAGCGTAGGTGGTTTGCGCTAGAGTTTGTGGGCGGCGAGTTGTACGCTTTGAAGTCTGTACTATGATATAAGTCAGATACACTTCAACGAAAAACCGGTTCACGCACCGCGCCGCCCTCCCAATTAGGGTTCAACCTATATCGACCACCAGACCCTTTCTCCAATCTCCCCCTCTTGAAAGCCTTCTGTAGCGCTTGACTAGCACTGGGCCTGAAGTTGATCTGCAACGGCCACCGCGAACCGATCCACGCAAAGATATCCTTTGGAGCGGCTCCTTCAGGATTCTTGATTTCCGTCAATGCCTCGACAATCATATCCTCGTAACTGGGCAGATCCTCGGAAGACGGACCCGGCGTTGGCTGATGGGGAGTCGGAGGATAGGCCTGCGCCTGTGGTGGGTAGTGTCCGTAGTTGGGATAGGGTTGCGTATACCCGGCAGCTGGGACAGGCGGCGGGACATAGTAGGGTGCGTGGGGATAGGCGGCTTGAGGGGCACCTGGCGAAGGGTACCCAGGCTGAGGAGCATATGCGTAGGGTGCATAAGGGTATGGGAGATGGGGAGGAGCAGGGACGGAAGGAGTCGGTGTATGCGGTACTTGGGGCTGAGTGCCCGGTTGCTGGGGTTGCGTTTGCGCTTGGGGTTCTGGGGCAGTAGCCGGGGATGTGGTAGAAGGGGGTTGAGCAGCAGGTGCAGCCTCGTCGGCGACAGACGTTGCATCGATGTGAGAAGGCTCTAGAGCAGAAGATTGTGGAGCTGGCAGGGTGGTCGTACTAGACTGTGCGGGATCCTGTGCGATGACTGGCGTGGGCACACTTGTCTGAGGTACAGACTGCTCGTGAGTCGGTGAGAGTATCGGATACAACGACGACGACGTCGGTTGCACTGGTGGGCTCACTGCCGTCCCTGGTGGATGAACCTGCTGCGACGTCACGTTTGCATCTCCGTTTGGTACCGGCTGGGATGTATGAAGCGGGACGGGAGGAGCGATCTGCTGAGGCGTCGGCGATGAGACCTTGACTGCATCTTCCGGCGGTGAAGTTTTCAAAGCGAGGATGGCGGCCTCGATGTCGATCGGCCATAGTGTCTTCCTCAGGTCTACCGGGACATGTTTCTCAAAAGCTAGACACAACTCAATTATCTGGGCTGGAGGGAGGAGACCGAGGTATGTTCTCTTGGACCGTTGCTCATGCTCGCGGTCGACGTCTAGCGCAATGATGAGAAGGGATTACGATGAAGCTTAGTGATAGGGTCAGACCTGACGGAGAAGCAATGGCATTGTTGTCTGCGGCGGTGTATGGTGGCGGAAAGGGTTGAGGAGACGAGCTCGTTGCGAGCATCGTTGTTGCAGCTGTACAGTGACTACACAGTTTTAGGTTCCAAGATTTTCAGCCACCCGCCCGACGCAGGCGCTTAACGTCGGCCTACCCGGCCCCTGCTCCCGCCAGCTTACCATCGCCGTCTTGGTGACTTGCTGCTGTGGTCCAAGTCGTGCACTGCTCGCTGTGAGTATCAGCTTTTGGCGGCCACGGCTGTATTTCACTTGCTAATTTATCTGAATATATTTCTTTTCCGGCCTAGGAACACTCGACGTTTCCTTGAAACTCTTGTCTGATTCCGAGCTTGGAGCAAGCTCGGCAAAGACACAGTAGTTCAAGATGTCGTGCGAGAACATCGCTGGCCGTTCTGTTTAGACAAGAAAGCGTTTCTGATGGATACACACTTCATGAGATAGCCCACTACAACCGCACGTCATGCTTACTCTGCGCTATCTAGGGATGAGGCAACATCCGAAGGGTAGTGGAGGCTACTGATGCAACAAACAGCCACAGGAACTATAGAGCCCGTACCCGTGCTCCCTGTGTCCCCGTGGTGTGGTAGCTTTCAATAAATCTTGGCGTGGCGTCAGCTAGTCGCTGAGCGTGCAACAGTGAAGATGCAGGAGGGATTCCAGGACTCGGGCAGCAGCGAGAGATCATGGGCTAGCGATGTCGTGCAGACTACCAGACCTGCTATTCCAGTGCGGGGAGGCTCTGATCGACTTTTGTGGGCGGGGAAAGGATGGTGCGGGGCAGCCTGGTGACTGAGCAGGGGCTGATCCCCCGGAATCTATTGAGCGCAGCGCTGTGGCGTGTGGCGGGCACATACCGTAACCAGCCACGGACGATCCGGCGAGGTGTCGAGGACCGTGGCCGGCGATCTGCTTGATAGGACGGTCGCCGCGACCGCTGCAGCGAGCGTCGTGCGCGGCGGCGAGCAGGGGCGCATCCCGCCTGGGTCGGCGCGGACAGGGGCGCATGATTGAGGACTGTAGACGCCGGGAGCTGCTTGAATAATTGCGACCATCTCGCCGCGCGAGGCTGCCGACTCTAACCCTATCTCGCACCCTCACTCTGCTGCAGCCGGCTTGGGCGAGCCTAAATATCCTGCAGACGCTCCCTGCTCGCGCTCGCACTCCGTTCTCTCGAGGTTTCTCCTGCGGCAGCGCCCCGAACCCAGCCCGCTGTCCCCGTATATCCTCATCTGTCCGGCGACTGGCACTAGCTGAGCATGGGCAACTCCACCTCCAACGCTGCAAACACCAACCTCAACCACAGCCAGTCTCCTCGTCGCTACGACTCGCCCACAAGTCGCAACCATTCGCCCGTAAGCAGAGGCGGGAGCCCCAGCCGTGTCCACAAATCCCTTCGCAGCAAAAAGCGATCCCTCGAGCTGCCCGACCTGGCGTCCCTCACCCTCACGCCCGCAACCAACTCGCCCAACTCCTCCCCCCATGCTGCTCACCGTCGGCCCAGGGCCTCCTCGCCTATCCCTATCCCCATCCCCATCTCTGCAGCCGCCAACCAGCAGCAGGCGGGCTTCCGTCTCCAGAACAACCTCCCTTCGGCCGCCCACCTTCAGTTCGCGCAGAGTGCTCGGGCTCAGCGGTACAAGTCGTACTTGAGCAGCGCGTACCCTTCTACGCAGTCGTTTACAGCACCAGATCCAGAGCAGAACTCGCCGCCGCGGGAGGAGCCCCCAAGACATGAGTTCGTCCCTGAGCTCGTGGTCAGCACGATCCCACTCGCACTGCCCAAAGCCGAGGGAGATGTGCAGAAGCCGGAGCACGTCCCCGTCACAATTCGTTGGCGAGGCGGGGGCAGGTCAGTCGTACTTGCGCGCGCTGGAGATGACTACTGGAAGGGTCGTCAGACCATGGAGTACGAGTGAGTAATTCATTGCTGCACGAATTGTTTTGGAGGGTACCTCTCTCCAGCACCCAGGGCGATCCTCTCGCCGCGGTCCCTTCGCCGTGCAAGGTCCGTGTCGCGTGCTGGACGTGATAGGCTCGTTCTTGCGATAGAAGCTCCGTGCGGAACGTTTCGTATCTCCTGCAATGCCCTTGGGTGGCCTCGCGTTTCCATGTACGGGGGCAATGCCTGCACGGCTTTGCGCGTGGGCTTACTAGGCTAGAAGTGCAAGACAGAGAAGACGTCGCGGGCGGTCTAGTTAGGCCGCAGGGCGCCGCGTTGTCTTCCCTGTCGTTGCGTTTCACGGGACTAGTCCCCAAACATACCCAGGACCTTTGTGCGGCGATCATCTCATGTGACTCCTGAGTGTCATTTTGACATGGCAAGGCGTGGCGTACGCGCTTTAATCACGTCGATCGCGCCTATCACCTTGGGCAGAGTCTATCCACGGGATTGCTCGCTGCCTGATGGTGTTTACATCCGTGATTTTTCGTCGATCCTGTTTTGTACAATGTTAACCTCCATTTGACCCATCGGTAACAGTTCGGAAAGCAAGACATGGTCAACACAAATACACGTTCTTCCCGGTACACACCACTTCAGGTTCATCGTGGATGACCAGTGGAAGATCGCAGATGACTATCCTACGGCCGTTGACGACATCGAAGGGTCGCTCGCCAACTACGTAAACGCCAGCTCCGGAGCCACCGTATCTCCCAAATCTTCTTCACCTCAACCCACACCACTTCCTAACCAGACCGCCAACTTCGGGTCATTCTGGACTGACGCCTCTACCTCTGTTGTTCAACCAAACGACTTGCAATGGACAACGGAGATTCCGCAAGAGCTGGTCAACGCCGCAGCGGAAGAAGAGCACTACCTCGCGTCCGCGGATTCGCCCACGTCGTCAAGTAGTGTACCCGCACCAAATGTCCCACCCGCCCCTGTTCTCCCTAGACATCTAGACAAGCTCATACTCAATGTTCGTCCACAAATAGCCGCCGCACCAGGCTCGCCGGCCGAGCGAGAACGCCGTAGAGACAAGGAGAAGGATCGCTCTAGACGCCGGGAACGCGAAAGAGACAGTCGGGCGAGGAATCATGGTCCGTCGATGCTGGGGATGACTTCGACGGCGGCCGATGGTGCGCTTCGTTCTCTGGATATTGCTTCACCTATTTTAACCGCGGTACAAGCAGACCCCTCTTCTCCTGCCGCTTCGGCGCCACCCACACCCAGCGAGGAGAACACGCAGTCTCCGACCGCGACACCATCGAAGAAGGCGGCAAAGTTGGATATACCTGGTATGGCTGACGATGGGAGTGTATTACCTGTCCCGAGTCACGTCGTGCTGCACCATTTGAGCACCAGCGCGATCCGTAGTGGTGTTCTTGCTGTGGCCAACACCACCAGGTACAGAAAGAAGGTATGTCGTATCTTTGAACGACGGTTGTCAATACCTAATTTACGTCCGTTTACTGCAGTATATCACAACGATATACTACAAGCCGACATGACCCCGCCGCTTCACGACCGTACGCGTCTCTAACGACTGTCACGACGTGTATACCACCATACCATCGAAGCTATCTTCCACCTACGCCCTTGTCTGTCTGCATTCATCCACCACCCACATTCCTGACATTCCCACGATTCACGGGCAAAAAGCCGCGTCATGCGTCAGCTCACCCTTCACCTCATCGCCGCCACCCATCCATACCACCCTCGCAAACTTGGAAAATCCCTAAACAATGTATCTCATATACTCCCCGCCTCTGCCTCCGGAGGGGTACAGACTCCTACACGAATCAACATTGTATCTATCATCCCCCTGCTCTCGCATCCCCGAGTCGTTCCTCATCCTGTTTGACCTTTCCTCGGCCAACCACCCCGTCCATCTTCCTTGGTTGACCTACCCCTGATTTCCGCGCCCTCTACCTCCCACGCTACAAGCGATCCCTGTCTCACCAGACTCGTTCGCACCTCTCGTCCTATTTTCAAAGGTGGTGTCTGTGGTTTCCCGCCCGTCGAGGGCGCGCTTTAGGGGAAATAGGAGGACTACTGGAAGGACTCGACTCGGTCTCAGGACTCGGCTTTCGTTGTCTCGCCATTTAGATGTGCTGTTTTTTGTGTCGCATGTGCTCTCTGGAATGTCATCGGTGTATCTTAGATGTTCTATGAAGCTTGAGATCGGGCTGTATCATTCGTCTGAGATGGATTAAGTGGGTGGTTTGTAGGTAGTCTTCGTGGCTTGGCGGTGGTACAGCTCTCTGAGTCGCGCTTTGCGCTAAAATCCTCCGACGGTTGTCTGTCCTATGCTCGACTCATGGCAGGGCGCGCGATTTCGATTTTGACTAGGCTTGCCACTGTCGAGTAATATCAACATGGTTGAGCCTCTTGTTTGGTCGATGTTTGTCCCTCTGTCAACCACCAAGTGCGCCACATAAATAACCGCCCACGCGTCCATCCTCTCTTTCCCCCATACCACCACCACCGCTTCCCCCCCTCCTTCCACCGTCGACATAGCCCTCGGCCTCATCGACATATACGCTTATGCAGCGACACAGTCCCACGTCGCCGCACCCGCCGGCCCACGCGCAAGTGAACCGCGGCACCGAATCGTCCTGAGAAGAGCCACCAACGGTCGCTCCGACAACCCAAGAAATCCTTTGATCTGTGAAGGGACGGCCTCACGGTATCTCAATCCCTTTCACGAGCCGAACTGAGACAGTCAGGTCATTCGCCCAGATGGCACCTCTTGACAGCCCCCCTACT